>JAODGC010045118.1:0-309180 GCA_027574925.1 Ecitoglossa quadriceps | reverse complement strand
TATATATATATATATACATATATATATAAATATATATATAAATATATATATAAATATCTATATAAATATATATATATAAATATATATATATGGTACATGAATAAATAATTCCCTCGGTATCTACAAGTGTAAAAATACATCAGGCCGCAGCACTATTTAGTCGGCGCGCTGATGCGCCGACGAGTCGGCCGTCGGGCTGCCCGGTTTCGACGGCACGTTGTCATTGGAATCCTTCTCCACGTCCTCAGCCGGCAACAACCGCTGCTGTTCAGCGAGATGCAACCACATTTCTCGATTTTTGTTGACGCCGTCGACAAGCGACTGTAACTTCTCGGAGAGCCTAGCAAATGCCTAGGAAATGAACACAAAGTTGAACATACTACCTCAATCAAGGGAACAAAACCAAACCTCATAAATTGGTAAGCATATCGAGTCAATGAAGCCGATTTGCATTAAAGGTAATTGGTCCTCCTTTTCCCTGTTCATTAAGTCCTGCAAAGAAATTCTATTTAGCGCATACGCAGCTTCGATCTCATTGAGTCCACTCCTCGGTCATCACTTACAATTGGAGTTATATTGAACTCTTCTCGTTCCATATCGCCCTGCTCAAAGAACTCTGAAGAAACGAGTTCAGCAACTCTCTTTTCCACATCCCACGGCTTTGTGATCGCCGCAAGATCGCACACAGTCATCAGCATGGCGCGCAATAATTCGCGTTGGTCGGTCATCTTCTCAAAATTTGGTCCCTGAGTTATGACGTTAAAGAATGCCCCACGTTTCCTGCACCAAGCCCAGTTTCCGTTAATGGTCCGGCGGAAAACAAATGACCACCGCGTCGACTACGTACCTGAAGTATACAGCCAAGTCCGTCGATAAAATAGCTTCCTCGACTAGACGAATTACCCGTGAGTACTCATCGGGTGAGACATTGGCAAGAAGTTGATTCCCCGGGGAGTTGAGGATCATAACGCACTGATCGAAATGATGGTGCTCCATCGTGGAAGTGGAGTACAACTGCGCCAGCGGTGAAGACACCCTGTAACACGACGCCACCTGTAATAAATCAATCATTTGCCACCAGGCGGCCATAATGCGCACTTAATTTGAAACGAGTTATTTGTACCCCGATGATCCAAATCGTGGCACAAACAGCCGATGATCAGCGCAAGGCATTCCACCTCGCCGAAGATCTTCCACCACTGCGTGGAGGTGAGTATAGCGAACATCATCTGTGCCACGTTGAAGGCATGCCGCCAGTTGTGGTATGTCACATTGCGGTAGTTCTTCTTCACGGAAAGCAGCCACCGGCAGAGTACCTCGTAGTCCATGTGGAATCTCTCTACAAGGTCAAGATCCAGGAACATACGCACGCAAGCAGCGATGGTCTGATCATCGTCCATATTGATGTCATCGAAAGCGAAGTCATGCAGGTGAAGGTGCGCCGCTGAGGCAACGCGTAGTTTTCGCAGACGCTGCGCATCCTCGAGACTGGCCGTCGCATGGTAAGACAGCACTTCGAGGGTGACACTCTGCTTAGCGATGGCAACAACAGCACGCTCGTACATGTGAGTATTGTGAATACCCATGCCACAGAAGATGGCAAATGCCTCCACGAAATTCTCATCATTTTTCGTAAACGGCAAATCGTCGAATTTGTTCACCAACTGAATAACACCGATGATTTGCCCAGAGGAGTTTTTGATGGCCATGCAGAGAATGGTCTTGTGCTTGAAGTTAGTGCCCTCATCGACACTGGGATCAAATCTGGAATCCTCAGCAGCGCAGGCAATAGAAACAGTCTGCCAAAGGAAACCAAATGAAACCTGCTTAAGATACGCAAATGTGAATCGTGACCTACCTCACCGGTGGTAGATACATAGCCCGTAATGCCCACATTGATAGGAAAGCGACTCTCATGCGGACTCGTACGTGATTCTCCCTCCTCCCCGTTCAAATCCGCAGCTTCAAAATCGAAGACTCTTGAGAAGCTGCCCCTAGATGCCTGGTGCATCAACAACACCTGCACTCTTTGGCATTGAATTAAGCTCTGCGTGTGTGTCAGAATTCTGAATACAACGTGCTCGATGGTACTCTGCTCCTCGAAAATCATCCGCGCCAAATCAAGTAATACCTGGTTGCGTTTCACTTCCAACTGTGACTTCTCATAAAGATGCGCATTGCGCAATCCAATTCCGCAGAACTGGAGATAACTGGAGAAGATCTTCTCGTCCTGCTCGGTGAACGGTGCGTCGCCCAATTTATTAATAACCTGTGCTACACCAATAACATCGCCATTGGTGTCCTTAATAGGCATACAAAGCAATGTCCGTGTCTTGTATCCTGTAAGGACATCGATGTCGTGGTTGAAGCGCACATCCTAAAAACATAAATTACACCCAATTAAAGCTGGTGTAAGGAAGAGGAAGATATTCTATGAGCTGTACCTTGTAAGCATCTGGTATATTAACCGGCTCCCCACTTTCCGCAACATATCCTACGATTCCGGTGCCCCATGCAATGCGAATCTCGTCCTTCTTCTCCATCTCCATGAGCGTACTCTTCGAGCACACGTCAAAGAGTTTGGACACCAGCGCTCTGTTACTAGGCCCATTCCGAGGACAGCTTTTGTCGCCTTGCACCAGGAAAAGGGAACCACGGTCAGCGTGCAGCAGCATCGACACATTTTGCAATATCTTGTGACACAAGGACCGCACCTCCAACTCATTGCAGATGTCCTTGACCAACTCGAAGATGAGTTCCTTCTCGTCAAGCTGGCGCAGTTCATTCCGTGATCTGCGCTGTCGGCGACCTGGTGTGGGAGAGTGGCCACTACCAGTAATCGCATGTCCATCCGTCCCAGTGAGGAAGGTCGTCTGCCCATCCACGGTGCTCACCATGGGTTTCAACAAGCCGCCACGTTCGAACTCATGCGCGGATATCTTGCGCACCGGGGTGGTGGCACCGGAACCAGCGCGAGACGTGTGCGTGGGTGACGCAAGCTCGGCGCTGGAAGACGTCGGGGTGGCATGAGAGACCAGCCATGCGTCCACCACCTGGCGCGTCGCCTTTCTGCAAGCAGAAGCGTAAACAACCAACGCGTGCCAAAGTCGCGTTGCGCATGTGCGCCATTACCTCAAAAAGTAATCTTGCACAAAATCCGGATGCTCGTCAAGCCATGATTCCATACGCGCATACTCGGGATCATAGCAGTTCCTGTGAAGTCGATGTAAACCGGATTCGGGGCCAGGTCCTTCCACAGGCATCCGAGACTCCTCGGCGTTACGCAAGTGCAAGCCTGCGGGGAAGCAGATAGAGAATGAGTCGCGCTAAGTCGCTGTTAGCGCGACGCAATAGTGCGCAGGTCGGCATTTCCGCCAGGAAAAGCGTCCTCGCTCCGTACTCGAAACGGTCGAGAGCAACAATTCACCGCAGATCGCCACGCACGTCAATCAAGCGAACAATTGGCGCGATAGTGCCCCGCGGAATTGTTCCCGCGTCAGGCCGCCCGCCATCGCCTCGCCATCCGCGTCAGGCAGGCATCACGCGCCCGCATGAAACAACTATTTTCGGAACGGAAACAATCCCGCGCGGCGGCGGCGGCGTGTCATCCGAGCGCGCAGTAAAAATAGCCCGCGCCTCGCTACGCTATTTAAGGGCGGCGGAGTGCGTTCGTTAGCGGGCAACGCGATAAAAACGCGCCGCTATTATTAGATAGCGATCTCGCAATTAGCGCTCGACGGAATGCCGGCCGGCGATGTAGAGATCAATAGCGCGCTACTTGGCAGCTTACTTTTCTTGTGTCGACATTGGTGTAGCTTACACATGCTGAGGGACTGTCCCATGAGGCGCTGGCGTCCAGGCCTGGCCCCGCCGCGCCTCGCACACGCGCAGCCCCTGTCGCCGCCGTCGGCGGCTAGCGGCGGGCAGGGCCCCGCATCGCGCCACCACTGCTTCAGGCTCACAGCCACCCTCGAGACCTTCGCGCCGGCCTTGTGAAGCGCGCGCCCCAGCAGGCTGTGCCCGCGGTCGCCGGCGCAGCGCCGTCTCACCTTTGGGCGGCGGGCGCCGTCGCCGCGGCTCTTGCGCTTGCCGTGCGGCCGGGCGCACTCGTTATTGTTCAGCTCTTGCTGCGTAGCCGTGTTGGCGGGCCCGTCGATGGTGCTCCTGCGTCCGCGTTTGCTACCAGCCCGAGCAACCGTGGACGGGATGCATGGCGTCCGGCTAATGAGAAAATATACACATATCATGAATCAGAGAAATCCTGCCACCGTCGACATCGAGGTGATCACCCTCGCACTACCACCCTCCCCTCGTCCATCGCCTCCCATGCGGACGTCATTGGCGATAATCACCGCCCGGAAGTAGGATGACGCTGGCGCCAAGCGTAAGATTAGCGGCACCACACGCGCGCACGCAACGGCAGCGTGCCTACACGCGCCACTCCGGGGGCGGCGGTGGCCGCAACTCCGGGCGTGCCGGCTCCACGTCCGCGTGTCCATTCCACGTCCCATTTGTTAAGCACTATAAATACTTTGCAAAATCGATAGCGGCGAAAGAAATTGTGCGCCTCGCGCGTTCGAATTGTTTCCCCGCAATTTCCGGCCGCGGCGAAAATAAGTGACGCGCGCCGTCGCTGTGCGCTGCAGCCATCGGCGATAAAGCGTCGAACGCGCCACAACACAATCAGCGACGGAAAGTTCCGTTACAGATACGCCGATGACAACAAAGCGCAGTGCCTTGTTGTGCGCCTTGATTCGGGCGCAACGTGCACGTCCAACCAGCTACCATATTGCTCACCTGGCTCACCGGTCGCGGCGGCATGATGAATGTAGACTTTACATTTTATGATCTGTGCGCCGCCGACGCCATCATCATAAATCAGCGTTAACACCTCGGCGGTTAATCATACTTCTGCTGGATATCATTTTACCGCTTCGCGTCGCATCTATCCCACTACAGAATACCAAAAATTAGGACTACCAGAGTTCCCATTCTGCACGGCACGCCTTCGACGCGGATGCCAGTTTCAAGCGCATATATCCTGCGATCGCGATAAATATGCACTGCATCGGCAGCCAGGCATCGGGCGGAATTTAGGCGAATCTATGCGTGCCCGACATTCCGCCGACCACGATATATTAATTTCGCGCAGGTGAATTGAACGCCGGCGTCTCGTAAGGGCGCTTTGCATAACGGGGCGCGGACAGATAAAGCAATTCACTAAAAAGCTTCTACTAAAGCGCGATGTGCACCTCAATTTAATTCCATTACATTGTAGTCGGGACAATGCGGTGCGCGCGTCGCATTTTAAGCTTGAAGCAATCGATAACCGCGCAATTACCACTCAGCAGAAACAATCCCATTGCAATAAGTGTGCAATTGCGTAACTTAACGTCGTACAGCAATCTTCACTTGAGACCAATTTTTATCCGACAATAATTAGCCAACTACAACACAAACACCCGCATCAGGACAGCATAAACATTACTAAGCCTGCAAAAGCATGCATGATCACATAACATTCGGTGACAATCCCTGGCTATGAATGAATTTTCCAAAAACGTGCATTGACTGGCCCCATCGAAATTGAACCCGGCCCGGCTCAATTTAGATGTGCACCACAGGAATAAAAACAGAAAAGAATTGGATGTCAACATGTCTCAAGTTGTTTTCGCTCGGCCGCCACACGCCTGATACGCGATGATAACGCCGTATCAGATGATATCATTTCGCCGCACGCGGATAACGAACGCGATCAATCTTCGTTACGACGCCGGCGGTCTCTTCAGGGCGAAATAACGAGCGGGCGAAATTTAAAACCGCGCACGAGGACACCACATCCGCCCTGAAACAAGCTGGTGTTGTTCTGGTAATCTGCTAAGGTTCAACAGGTAGCCGCCAAAACCGATATTGATTGCGCGCCAGAAGGATCTTAATCAGGTGGCGCGGGATAAAAGTTTCGCGAGCACGTGCTAGCCCGGCGGCGACGGCGGTCACAATATGTGTTGGTTCGATGGGGTTCATGAACTCGAGTGCGTTGTGAAACCCCAAGGTGACTTGACCTTTCAGTCAAATTCAATTTGCCATTCGGAGAAGGTACTTGGGAAGTGTAACTATTAGAAAATTGTTTACGCCTTGATTATTGTTTATAGTCGTTTGAAGGTCAGTAAACACATTGAGACAATTGACACACGACTAATATCTGCCATTGACGGGAAACGCAGCAGTTTGTATGAGAACTGCAACCGCACACCAGAATCGCACAAACCATTCCTCGCACGTCTTAATGGATCTAATTGTGGGGCCTCTCGCCGTCGTCGCCAATGACGTCTCGCAATTTCATGGAGGAAGCAAATGCAAATGAAGTGCATGCAACGCTCCGCAGAATACGTACTTGATGTCAGTCGCAGCGCGGCGTCAGCGCGCAACTCAATCCGGCGCTTATCGCGCGAAAACTTACGCTGACCATCAAGCAATTATTTAATCCGGGCGGCTGGCGTGCACTCCTGGGGCACACACGACCAACACCGGCGTGCTCCGCACGCGCACGCCGCAAAACTTTCCGTTGGCGCGGTAGTTTCGCGGCGTCACTTGGGCATTTTTCACTTGGAGTGACCGCAGCAGGCGTGCTGACTGGTGATGTCTGACAATTAGGTAATCCGCGCGCGGCCGTCCCGACACTGTGCGCCACTTCTCCTTAATGGTGGCCACTCGCTTTATCACTTCGTCACGGTGCCGCTGGTGCGTGCCTCGGGCGCGCGCATTTGGTTGCGTGGCGCGGTGCAGGACACCCAAGCAAGCACACCTTATCGCGCGGTTCGCAGAGGTACGGATTACGTAGTTGGTGAGAGCGCAAACTCAGCACCCGCCCGCGGCTCGTTGCAGACTGACGACGGCGACGGCGGCGACCAGTGTCTCCACTCACTCCGCGCGCGGCGAGTCGGTTATCGTGCGGAGAGGCCTGGTGGGGAAGAAGTCGTGAGAACTCGGCGTCGGCCCAAAATGATAAATAGCAACTTCTCGTAGAAGGCGCAATGTACGCATTCATGCCGCACAGCTGATGCTGATAGGAATTCTTTCTGCTGTTATCAATGCCTACAACGGCACAATCCTACAGCCACACAACCAATAACACACTTCACGTTCTTCAGTTCGACACCTAAGTGTCCTAGTGGCGCACTGAAGAGATTCCCATCCGCAACACCCTTCGCCACGAGACACCAACTGAACCGCGCGCAGGATCCTGACCTTGCGCAGGAAAAAATCCACGCGTGCTGCCGTGACTCACATCCGCAAATTGCAAAAGGTACTCACTGATGTGCAGCACCTCATGCAGCAGGCGCAAATGTTCAAACTTCCGCTCGTCGTAGATGCAGACAGCTGACGAAAATTTCCTACTCATGCTTCCTCTAACGCCTACTGCGTGCTGATTGACGCAACTTTCACAGTTGCCCTAACGCTGCGGGCCTAATACACCACATGTTTTACATCTGAACAGCGGCGGTGGCGGCACACAACACGAGATGCACTAGCAGAGGGCCAGCGGCGGCATACTCACAATTCAGTGACGTCGACAGCCTGCGCAAGTAATTCCCGGACTTCATGAACCTCATCGCGGCGCGAAGGCGAATTGTGTTGTAGCCGCGTGCCGCCTTTTATATTGCGGCGGCAGCGCGATGTTTAATTATAAAGCGAACTGCCGTAATTACGAAAGAGCATGCTTTTAATCTATTGTCATTAATTATCCGAGCGCATATTGTGTCTATCTTGCGTTTGTGGCTCATTTGGACGATGTTTGAGTAGCTGCACGGTCGGTGGGCGGCGGACTCCGGCGGGGGTTCGCCGGGGGCTGCTGGATGTGGGACACCTTGGCGGTGTAAAACGTGTGTGCTTTCTAATTGCTGCTCGAAATATCCCATTCACGTGCGTGCGGGTGGCACATAATGCCATCGAACCGACCCATGCAATAATCCAATTCATTATAATTTATTGACGCGCATTAACCCCCAAAGGGGTATTTCTGTGCTAATTGACAAAAGCATAACACACAACTGTGCCAGTTTGAAATAGCTTGAAATATCTCTCTTTTCCGTGCCGACAACAAGTGCAACTTTTTATGAAGCACACTTCATTTCCTACATGAGTTAATTCCTGAAGGAGGACTGATTGTAACCGGAGATGTTCTATTCCACTTGAAACAGAGACACAACATCGAACGCACTTTAACAAAATCCACAAATCGTCATCATCCTTGCATAAACAAATTCGGTGGATTTGGAAGGCTAACTCACCTGTTTTCCTTCTCGCCTCCCAGAGCACCGGCGGAGAAGCGCTGCTCATGGGCGAAGCCAGCTTGCTCGGATCTGCGGTAGAAATTAATTTAATCACTAAACATAAACTACGCTCATTCCAAACGTAATTAGCTAATGCGCTTGTAATTTATTGAGGTAATTGCGGCGAGCAGGGGGCTGCCTTGCTGGCCGTGAGATGTGTTTATCGGTGACATCGCCGCCCCCGGCGCAACAAGTGCACATTATGACACCGCGGCGCGCGCCACTTAATCATTGACGAGCGGGCTAAATAACTAATGTCTAGCTCAACGAGGCGTTACGCGAAGGCGGCGCATGACGATGTGTGTGAGTGGCGGTGTTTAC
Source organism: Ecitoglossa quadriceps (assembly GCA_027574925.1). Lineage (NCBI taxonomy): Eukaryota > Metazoa > Arthropoda > Insecta > Coleoptera > Staphylinidae > Ecitoglossa > Ecitoglossa quadriceps. The sequence goes on along the minus strand of JAODGC010045118.1, from coordinate 300,526 downwards.
CGACGAGTGGGCGGCGAAGTCGACGTGCACGAGTGTTGGACACAGATACCTGGGACGCCCAACGCACAATTACTACCTGTTGTTCCTTTGTTTTTCCGGGAGGTGAGGGCCGGATGGATGCAACAGTTTCTTGCCGAGTTGCGACGCCGCGCGACATCTGACGGACTCGCGACTACCAGATAGAGTTGCTCGTCAGAACTCGAATTGTTTTACGCGTCGCGGAACTTTCGATGTCACGAGCACGATGCGGATTTCAGGCGTAGTGTGTGATTCATGCCAGCGGCGAGGATACGGAGGCGATGATAACCTCGATTACGACATTTCGCGGGCAGGTTGCCGCCGCAGGTGTGCTGCGGCGCGGAATGCGAGAAGAATACAGTTAGCTGACGACGGCGCAGATTACCACTCACCTATCAATGCGAGGATGGTGCAACAGCTGAAGCACTGCTTCGGCTAGGAAGCCATCGTGCTGATGAAACGAACACACTAGCTGGACACGCGCAAGAAGCGCAGCCCGGCAACTCGTAACACGTGCAGCTCACGTGATGGCTGACGATTGCAACTGTTTTGACGGAGCATACGAGGGCCTTCCTGGAGCACTACGTGATTTAGCAGCACATGGCGCGTGCGAACGTGGCGTGGGTGCTGTGCGCGCGAATGGCGAGTTTGTGCGCAGCGTGCGGCACCCTGTACTGCCCGGTGCCAGCGCACCAGCTGATCCGTCGCGCGGTTTATCGTTCGATTACGTGGCTTGCTCATCGCCTCCAACCTCTCGAACTCGGACGCAGATTCGCATTGCTTACGGTTTACAGGCGAGCGGAATTGCCTTATCTATGCCGGCGTATCCACCAAAACGACTTCAACTAGCATCTACTGGCTATTGCCGCCGATGTAAGATGCTGCCAGAAAGGCCCAAAAGGGCATCGGGTGTCATCGGACACCCTCGCAACTAAAGAGCATGAATTTTTGGCAGTGCAATGAATGCCGCAGGCGAGACCGCCATGAGCGCTTCTGGGTCGCGCTAGGTGCTGGGCGTCCATAGTCATCGTGTCTGGTGCATTGCATTGCAAGCGTTTAAAACAGGCCACCGCCGCTTAAAAGCACGTATCTAAATCTACGACTGCCGTTAGTTTCCTTGAGCATGTAAAGAAGGCAATGCTTCGGCGTAGCGTCTTCGTGGCGCACTCCACCCCACGGTCCACATGACCGTTGCTCTGCCGCCGATGTTGATCCTGCGCGCTGAAGTTCTCTACACTCCTCTCTTACTGGTATCCATCCCCCACTCATTCAGCTCCCTTCAAGCAACGTCTCACGTTCCACCATGTCGCCGTAGTGCAAGCTGTTCTTCGTCACTACTAACAATGCGTTGGTGAAACCCCACCAGTGGACGTTATTCTCTGCTTACACTTGATGCGCATACCGCATCGCACGCCAGCTCGATGACATCCTCGCACGCGGTTTTTGTCCGCCAGAGCCGTATATGTTCGCATCCCTGTACTGTTGTATTGTGATTCGATTAGCCGGAGTGAGGCTACTCACGCAGACGCCGCACGCAACGGCCAGGCTCGTGGGGACCCACATCGGTGATGATGGTGCCCGTCGCGTGACGCACTCTTTCTCGAATGGTGAGTAGAAATTCGCGGGAATCCGCCGCATGTTTCATTCATAATATTGACGATCATAAGCGGGGTCTTGAGATGCACCCCGCCGTCTCCATATTTAATTATCTTCAGCCAATCCCAATTCAAATAGTGCAATTGTGTCTAGGGAACAATGGAACTGTTCACGCTTTGTTGCGATTTCTTGACTTTTGTCAACAAATGTCGAAATGAAATTAGTTGCTCATTAGTAGCGCGGGATCTTACGTTAAAGTTTTGAACATGTTCGAGGTTAACTAAAATTGTAGTAGATCAAATCTCATCGGAACAATGCTGTAAGTATTCAGGGGCCTTAACGTATGACCATAGCGCGAGTATACTTTGTTGTGCCGTGGGGGATTAATTGGTTTATCGTTCGCAGCTTGGAGGCAATACAAAAGGAGAGAGTGTGCAGAAAAAGCATGGCGGAATGCAATATAGATCTTCCAACGGACAAGCTGTGCAAATACTCATACATGAGCTGGTGCCCCACGTGCGATCGAGATTCACCACGGCGTCGTACAAGAAGCGAGTCCGTCGATGCTTGCAGACGCAAGGGACGCGATATGAAAGCCTTCGCCCCGAAAAAGTACGACCGAAGGTGTGAGTATGAAAACCGCGACATAGACCTAGACTGCGACTTCCTCGGCCTGCGTTATGATCGTGTCCGTAGCAATCTCTGTGAGCTGCCCACCACGTACATCAGCAATAACTGTCAGTTGAATGTGTCACATACAAAGTTGTCATCGACAAACGACTTTGTGGATGTGAAAATACCCAGAGATTATGCAAATTCCTACGTTCTGAAACGCGATTGTAGTCCACCTCAGGACCGACTGTCCAAGTGGCATTCAATTACAGCACAACCGCTGAAAAGACATAACATTCATCGTGCGGATTCCCCGAGCACTAGTTATTCCAACGAACGCGAGCCCTGTCCCGATACTTGCACCTTTTTCGATATGAATTTTGACGCGAAGATGGTACGTGAGAGGTACACGCGGGAGCTGGATATTCTGCGCAACAAGTTGCGAGACCTGCATAGTCAGAAGTATAGTCATATGGGCCCCCCGGTCTGCATTAAGCATTTGGACCAGGTCTCGCGGAGGCGCACCACTAACGTCGATCTGGAGGATATACATGTTATTGACAATGTACAAGATCCTAAAGTCGATAGCAGCGTGAAATATAGCAGCGAGCCTGCTTTGAATGATTCACGAAAGATGACTCGTATCAGAGACCAGAAATCCGCCACCAAAATTGCTGTTAAGACATCGAAGGCAAGGTATAGTAGCGCACGACCTCCCAAATTGAAGCTGAGGATGCTGAAAAAAAATACGGTTCTCATGGAAGATGATAGGTAGGAAAAAGTCGCAACTCGCAAATAGTGCACCACATTGATTTTTTTTTTCCAAACAGCACTACTGAAAGTGAAATGGAGGAGCTATTGTGTAAAAATCGAGTTCCAAAGCCTGATGGCAAGGTAGAATCGCCGAAGAATAAACTGCCACTAGCAAGCGACACTGTAATTTCCCGGGTGGTGCTAACATCAATATCGCCTAAAGGTATTTGGAAAATCTTGGTTAATGCATATTGCATTTCAGTGAATTGCTGCTTGTAGGTGACTCCGAAATGCCAATATGGCCAGTGAGGCATAGTCTTTTTCCGCACATTCCGCCCTACCTGGATTTCAGCATGCATGATTCCGCTGCCAACAAGCTTCCAGCTGGAAAGCGCTTCATGAAGTGGAAGCTAAGCACTATCACGCCGGTCATCGTTCGCAAGACGCTAATCAACACCGGCTTCCGCCTCGTTAGAAGTAAGTGTCTGCTCCTGTCCACTCGTTTCCCCCGCGTTCCTCTTCCTATCTCCCGTTTCAGTAGTTGAAGAATTCGAGCACGAAGGGAAAGTCTTACCTCCCCGGTTCTGTCTCGAAAGATCCAGCAAGATAGACCTGATGCGGAACTATTACAACGTGCAATGTCCGTATTGCACGTCTGTTACAGAGTCCAACGACTGGACAGGTACGTGGGGCAAGCACATGAAGTCGCCCATGTTTAAGACACTGAAGAACTGCCAGAAGCTAAATCATTTCGCAGGCACCTTCCAGCTGGGCAGGAAGGATCGGCTGTGGAAGAACGTCCAAAGATTGATTCATCGCTATGGACATAGGGAGTATGTTGGATATAATCTAATCAATAACACATTACCCACTGCTGCTTACATTTTATAGATTTGGATTCATACCGCAAACATTCATTTTGCCTCAGGATTTACGAGCGCTGAAACAGTGCTGGGAGTGCAAAGATGGTAGTGCTGGAGAAAAGTGGATCATCAAACCACCTGCTTCTGCTCGTGGCGTTGGGATCAAAGTGATCAACAAATGGTCGCAATTGCCAAAACAAACTTCCATTGTCGTGCAAAAATACATTGCCAACCCATACCTTATAAATGGCAGTAAGTTCGACCTGCGACTGTATGTACTAGTTACAAGTTTCAATCCGCTAAGGATTTATCTGTATCCCGAAGGCCTCGTACGTTTTGCAAGTGGTATGTCTTTAAACCAAGTGTGTGCCAGCCTGGTATTAATGCATGTTTTTCTTACGCCCTCTCGCAGTAAAGTATAGTGACAACGATAAAGATCTCAAAGACCGCTTCATGCATTTGACCAACTATAGCATTAACAAACTTTCAAGCCAATACACTGCCAACGAAGACGCCAACTCGTGCCAAGGTCACAAGTGGACGTTGACCAAGTTGTGGGAGTACCTCAGTGACCGACGGGTGAACACAGACGCCTTGTGGGAGACGCTCAAGGAGCTGGTGATTAAAACAATGCTCAGTGGTGAATCTCCAATCACGCAACTTTGCACTGAGAACGTTGGCAGCCGATACAACTGCTACGAGCTGTTCGGCGTCGACGTGCTCTTCGACGAGCGGCTGAAGCCATGGCTGCTGGAGGTGAACATCTCGCCGAGCTTGCATAGCGCCTCGCCGCTGGACATGCATGTGAAGGGACCATTAGTACAAACACTCTTCAACTTAGCTCAATTTCATCTGCCGCCCAAGGTGTCACGCTGCTGCGAGACATCTCCTGCCGGTTTCGATCCGCGCATCTACACCATGGCGCTTACGCCGCAGGAGTCTAGCAAACATAGTTACTTTATGCAGATGGCCAAGCGCGACGATTACCTTTTGGACATCCTGGAGCAGCTCACTGGAGACGACGTACGTTTGTTGACGCAGGCCGAGGATGAACTTGTTGTGCAGGGGGACTTTGAGCGGATCTTCCCCACGTCCAAAACCTATCAGTATCTGGAATTCATTCCCGTCCGGTACTATAACAGATTGTTCGACGCGTGGGAGACGCGGTATGAGGACAATCGGGAACGAGGTTAGTGACTGCCAACACACGACTCACCTCAGAGTGCAGGGTGGAATTATGGCGACATAACGATTATTTGTTCTATACAGGAATCGAGTTGTTACAAGATTTGTGTATGAAGCGTATTCATCTCAAGGTGCAGCCGCCGCCAGTTAGGGAAAAGGTGAGTGTTGTTTTATTGTCCTGACGTTGTACATTAAACAATTGCCAATGCATGATGCCCAGCTGGCTGTGTTTGGCAATTGTTTAAGCCATCGCATACTTCACGCGTCACATTTTCGTCTCGCACGACGATACGCTCGTTCTCGTCGATAACATTTTTTGATTGTTTACACAAAGGCGAGAAATGTCATTTTGGCGACGCTCCATAGCGTCTGTTCGCAGTGTCGCAGTAAGTCGTAGGAAGGAACGCAATGCCAAAGTACAACATCTGTGTGTAATTAACTAATTAAACTGATTGCTAATCTCTTCGGATACCGAAGAGAGCTACGTGTGTACCTCTGTCTACTATTAGCCATATGTGTGTTTTTACAAATGGAAGTTTTAGATCCAAAAGCAGGCAGTTGCCGGCCAGACGTTAACGAATGCAAAGCTATCTTATTACCACGTAACCGAACACTGTTGTAGAGTTTTCCAACTTTCAATTAAATCGCCACGTAGCTGGTGGCCGCAGGTAGTTACAGTTAGTTTTGGACATGATATACGATGCTCATATTGTGCTACCTCATACCATAGCCATTGTGTTTCTAGCGCGATAGCAATTTTGGTCACCACTCTGTTATACAGTAGATCACTAGCGCGTAGCTAGTTCGATGTTTTCGTTCTCGATGTGGTAACTCATCCCGCCATCACGCGCCCCTCATCGCGCCGCCTACCACTGTGCGACTGCTAATAGCTCCTCTCATGTTGTAGAATTTTCGGAATACGACCCTTGGTGCAGCAGTGACATCGACGAGCATGGACGAGCGCTTGTCACGGGCGTTAGAGAAGCCAAACGCGCAGAAGACTGAACTTACAACTTCCGCCCACATAATAGCCAAGTAGACGTCTACAATCTGAAGACAATCATCATTCCCGTCGAGGACGGACAGTTTGCGACGTGCACCAAATCCACCCATCAAATCCTCATTGTCGGCACGGGCCTGTCTTGTTTGTTTACATTTACTTCTAGATCCTTTACAATCACTTACACCATTACCCAGGCACTCTCATCCGTTGCGGTCAAAATAAACCAGAGAACAACATCATAGTTGCAGCTGTTAATTGTTAAATTGTCGCAAGCAATCGTTTGTATATAGTTACGATAAATGGAGCCGAGTGGAGTTAGGAGCGGAGTGTGCCGCAGCCTTACCCAGCTCTACGCCGTAAAAGGTCTCAGCCGATGGCTGCACAGAGCAAACTATGAAAAAGTGTTCAATGTGCTTTTAACTAGTATTTGTCAATTTACGAATGGTACTCTTGTGCCCCACGTTTATGAAATGCATTGCATTCCTATAGGAATCAGTTCCAATGATCAAACGAGAAAAAGTGTACAAGCAAGCAATTGATACCTATCAATTTATTAAAAAATAAATAATAAATAGTTAATGTCACTAAGCATTTCTTTACATCATATGTATGTATGCATGTATAACAACGATTCTCTATAAAAGAACAAACAATTACCACGCGGGCTGATTGGCGTCCGCTGTAAAAAGTACATTAAAAAGTAATAGTTAAAACGTACATACACTATATATGCAATATGCAATTATACTCTCTCGCTGCAACACGTTGAAATGTGCTGGGCCTGCTTTGCGGAACGCTGAGCGAACAGTCTTCTTCAATAAATAACGCGACGTACGCCGACCGGTACTCGGAAAATATACAAATTGCAACAATTTTACTAGAGATACATAGTATCAACGTAATCAAGGTATGAAAGGGTTGCTTCTTATTGAATTCACTAAATATTTATAGAAATGTTAATGGTTGTCCCCCAGTGCCCCAGCTTCCGCAGATCATGTCTTGCGCATCTTCAATATGAAGGGCGTATAGTCGCTAACGACGCTTAAAACACCTCTAAGCGGCTTAGAGACGAAGTAGAAAGGAGAGAGGCACTGTTGACTCAGCCCTGTTTCGGGAACAGCGCGAGTATTGCGGCGCAAATCTTCTGTGCATTGGTTTCGTCCGGATAGAGCTGCAGCGCTTGCGTGACTTGCTCTTCCGGGAAGATGGCTGCCAGGTGATAGTGCAGCTTCCGCCGGGCGTCCTCTTGCACGTTGTGAGGAGGTGGTGGGATGTGCGGAGACCAGACGTTGAGCTGTGGATCACTGCAGCTGGAGATGAGGTGCGGCGGACGTTGTTGCGGCACTGGGGGCCAGGGGCGATAGCTATCTGGTGCGGACGCAATACGCGTTACATTTTGGTGAAGATCCCAAGTGGGGACGTAGTTCATAACTGGTTGCAGTGGAGTTTGTGAGGCGGGTAGTTTACAACGGCGCAGTCGAGGATCGGCAGTTGGATTGAGTGTCAGTTGGCGTTGGAGCTTACGATGGAGGTTTTCGCCACTAGTTGCTGCTTGTGCTTGCGCCTGTTGGAGATATCCTGCTCCTACATTGTCAACGCTCCGGGACTTGGAGACGATAGTGTGCTGTACTTCCTTCGGGGGCGGAACATTGGATCTCGTTCTGCCCAATGGGAGTTTACGTGTTTCGCATTCTCTTGCTTGCAGATGCCGCTGAGCGTGCTCGGAGAGACGTTCTATGACGCTCTTGTGAGGCAACGGACCTCTTTCTGGATGATTGTACTTGCATTTATTACCATACGTGCACTTCTTCCCGTATGGGCATAGCGGCGGTGGGTCGACCTTTTTTGGCTGTGTACGAAGGAAGTTACACAATGTAGGCCCAGCTCGACCCAGCGGATCATCCGGCGGCATAAAACGGTCGTTCACAAAGGAGTACATCAGAATACGCTCCTCTACCACCTTCCTATACTCAGCTGACTCCTGGCACAGGTCACGATAGTTATCATTGGACACTACGATACCATCTACTTCAGCAGCTAATTTCAGGATGTACCTATCGTCATAGCATACCATTCGTTTACCACCCACAAGACGCGACGGCGTGAAGACCAACATTCGCTCACGTTCCAACTCCGCGAGTATATCCTGATCTTGAATTGGATTGTCTGGGCGGGGCGCTTCCTTTCGCCATTTCGGCACAAATACTGTGATATCTCTGTGTCCCCGTGAACGGAACCAGTCCACAGCAATCTTGATACCTCGACAGGAAAACTTCTCCTTGTTGCCATGACTGTCAAACAAAGCATGAAATGAATCACAAGCTCACACAGAATCAATGCTAATGCTACCTCATTGCTACATTACTCCCATCTATCACAATTGACCTCAGCTGTACTTGATAGTCCTGGCTGATGTCTACAATGGGTGCTGGGACGTCTTCTGGACTGCTATCCGCAGACATGCCGCGCTTTGCCCCCAGCTTGATGAGCTCGGCAAGAAGCTCATTCTGAGCTGGAGCAGGACCCAGCTTAGATAGAGCTGCCTGGACTAACTTTTCAGTGTAGCCCAGCTTCAAAGCAAATTCAACTCTGAAGGAAACAAATTATTGATAAGGTATTGATTACTTTGGTATATGAAGAAATACCTTGCTGTATAGCCAGGTGATGCGTCTGTCTGCACATAGTCTGCATATTCAGCTGCTAGTGTGTCGCTGGTGGTTCTGGAAACGTCCTGGTGTTTACTTCCACCACCGGTGGAAGTATCGGCCTCGTAGTCAGAATCATAACTGGAGTCCTCACCTCCACCACCTGCACCTGGTTGACTTGTGCCTCCCTGACATCCTTCCTTGCAAATGTCATCTACATATTTCTAAGAAAAGGACAGCGCTCATTAAAGCTCGTTGATCTCTGAATGCTTTATCTTCAATCAACAAATTACAGGCATAGAGCTAATAAAATTCAATAGATTCACATTGCTGTTGGTTTCTCTGAATTAATTGTTTATTCTAGGCAAAATTGCCGCGTTCGGAAATCCCCCAGTGTAACGTAGTGGGTAATCGCATTTCACTGCTTGCGGAATTGAAAAGAACTCGAAAGAATCGAAAACATCGCAGCGATCAACCGGATCTACTCGAGTACAACCAGCCATTGGCAGCGCGTGAAGGCGCGAATGAAACCCGTCAGTCGGTTGCGCAAAACAAAGTCGATCAGTTATTTATTGTCATTCATTAGTATGCGCGAAGAAGTAGCGTGCATGAATGTTCAACACGTCGCGAAAAAAGCGTACAGTGAATAGATATGGCATGATCGACAAGCAGGTCCGCTTCGCGTTCAAAAATCGGTCAGTGAGTCGCGAGACGGAACTGCTCGCGCGCGGCTGCTTGCGCAAAGAAGTCAAGATCCATCGCGAGCACTACCTCTACGGCCGTTTCAACTGAGCACGATTACCACGGTGCATGAACCCGTACGTAAGCAACCCGGATATGGTGTACTTGTTACACGACTGCGCTCGAAAGCGAAATGATGAATCCGTGCCAGATGTATCCGCATCCGCGTTTACATCCGCGTGGTATCGGGCTACAGGTGGGTCGCGCCGCGCAGTTCAAATGAACGAAACGTCCAAATCTCTACCTTCGTGCACATTCCAATGCATTCTAAATGCATTTATCCAATGTCACTGCAAGGCCCACTTAGCAACCCGGAATGGACTGGTAGAGCAGTGTTACAGATATATCCCAATCGTGGTATAGAAGCGCCCAACACCAATCACGCGAAGCACAAGACGCACACGACAGACGAGACAAGAGAAGACCGGAATGTCAACATCGGGACCCGTGAGCAAGTGGGCAGCGAAATCACCGACGCGCTCCACGCCGTGGACTTGGCTCAACTGACTACACTTGCGAGTGACGGCGCACCCGAAGCAGCTCTCGCCGCCGACTACTGCGGAGGCATCAAGTCGGATAGGAGGAGAATTTCCAACGCACTCGTTGGCGGAGACTATTTATTACGCTGGCAATTGCCAAACAAACTCAGTTCGAAGCTCATCCGTTTCACCTGCGTCGAATTGCTCGGCGACTTTTCTCATTTGTCAACTGCGGGGGCGGCGGCATGCGGAGATTAGCTGCAGACCGGGACTTTCGCCGCGAAAACAAAGCTGTTGTGAAATGCTGGCGCTCGAAATAACGTCGAATAGGATCCGGGTCGGAACGGTCGCTGAACTTACGTCAACTCTTTGACCTAGTGATGCGCGATAGTCACTGGCTTGCGAACAATCCCTCGCCAGTGCACCTGCATTGGTTGTGCTCGCCGCAAGTGGCTGGACTCATTGAGTGCCAATGATAACGCATTGTGCACAATGCGCTTTCGCTTGTTGGCATTATGCTGCGTACTGCTGGTTTTGCCCACCCAGCGTAAGCCGACCCGAAGGTTATTAGTCGCATCCTGGTCCACACCATTTCCCAAACCTGACGTCATACAACTACGTCGCGCTGGATTCATGTTGAATTGTCGACATGCAATGCGCTGCATTCGCGTGGGCCGCGAGTAAGTGTGTCCTCGCATCCGGAAGTTTCTAGTGTTCGATACCGGCGCGCGACTGCCCTAGTTTTAAGTCTGCTGTCGCTCACCTGTATCCTGCGAAGAAAGTCGCGCGTGTAGCCCGGGTCGGCGGAGACGGTCTGCGGCGCCCTCACCTCGAAGACGCTGCGTGCCGTTGGCGGCTCCTCAGCTGCCTCGACCAGCTGCGCCGCGAAGAGGACGCTCACGCGTCCGCAGTTTTCCCTCAACAGCGGCGCGCAGCCTGGCTTGATCGTCACGCTGCCGACGGGCGCGCAATTATCGCACGCGAGCGGCGACGGGGCGCTCCTGTTCGCCATGGCGCAATCCCATTATTTTAGCGTCTTCAGCGCGATCTTTGCGCGCACTGCTTTGAAGCCCCGGCCGTTTTTGTTTCACGCCTGTGATGGGCGATTCGCACTGGACGTCTGTTTGCAGGAGTTCCGCGAGTCGCGCTGCAGGCGCAATTATGCATAACTTACTATATCACCGCGAATGGCGCCACCGCACGGACAGTGAAACATTTTTCAGAAAAGCAATGAAGTTATGCGCATAAAACATTTATTTATTTGGATGATTTCTGCTTCTTATTTTATCTGCTTGTTTCCAGGCATACCGAGTCAAAATAACAAATGGTTTATGATGTATTCCTATCTACTTCTTTCTCTATGCAACTCATGAAAATATGCTCAATCAATTCACATATCAACTCGACACTCATACCTCAATTACTTGCAACCCAACAACCTAACTTGTAAACTTAGGCCCATACAACCATCAATAAGCAAACTGAGATAATCAAATAGAAAAACTACTTTTTTTTAATCAACATATCCTCGTGCATTGGTTCAATAATAGTGCCCATCTTAGTAGTAACGGTAGGTTTAGTCAACCTGCGAAAGGCAGTCTCCGGTACAAACGTGCTTCCAATAGGCGCTCGTATACTCGCTTCATAATCTTTCACATGCTTGAAGGGGAATGGCACTTCCGAAACTAAATGCGACCTTACTTTACTGTTACCATTCTCATTCAAAATTAAATTGCCTTTGTTATTATCTTTCCGTTTTACACGCCCCGTGAACCTGATAACAAAACGGTTTGTCTTTTTGCGAGGAGTCTTGCTTCCACTTCCTCTCCATGTACCCCAACCAGGAAGAGCTAAATCTATGCTTTTCGGTGTTCCATTTTCAATTTCAGCTTGCTTATCTTTCTGGAAATCCTCTTGTGCATTATCACACTGAAAGGCTTCTGTAATCGCGCCTTGCTGGTCATTTTCTTCATTGTCATCGGCATGCATCAAGTCAGGAATTGCTGTGTCTAGTTTAGTTGTTTTCGACAGCACGATTTTAGTTGAGTCGATTCCATATTGTGAGTTGCGATTGGTTGAGGTTTCTTTTTCAGCATGATATCTATTGACAGCATTAATCCCAATCAATCCGTTAATACCATTTACACTTTTATTTCGATACGAAGTCTCATCTAATTGTTCATCGATAACAGGCCGCAGATTCTGCGGTGGTAAAGCCAACAACTCAGCATCTGTCAACTTCACTCTTTTCTTTTCCACTCCTTTTGGGGGATTGCTGTGCTTTTTATGTGCGTTACCATTCGTTGATGCATTCATCAACTTCTTGTATCTCGCCTCTACTTTCTTCCGTATATTCCTGTCAATTGTAAAAAATTGCTCATCAATATCATGTCCCACCACATCGCGCACTTCCCATAAACCGCTGCATGAGCTGATGCGTTGCTTTATTTTGGTTGCATTCATTGCATTGTCACCAGCATCTGTATTGCTTTTCAAGACCGTTTCCTCTGGTTTTCCTTCTTTGGTTAATACCGCAGTAGACCCAACATTGTTTTCAGCTGAAAGACTTCCGTTTTGCGACTCCCAGTACTTTCTGTAGCCGTCCAAAAATTGATTGAGTTCGGCACTTGTTTGCAAATTAGCATTTTGCCAAGGATTGTCACTAATAATCGTTGTTGGAATATCTTCTAGGTTTTCATCGTCATCATCTGCTACTTTTAATTTCTGGGTCAAATCACGACTTATTTGGAGTTGTTGGGCTAGCTGTTGACGTGTCTACAAATAAAACAACCGATAAAATCTACTCTATTATAAATAGCACAAGAAGCAAGTTATACAATGCACATATAAAGCAAGCATACCGTAGGGACATAGGATTTGAACCCACGTTCCTTACCTCTTTGTCATACTTTGCTCTGACAAGTTTACTCCTTGCCCATTGCCCAGTATGCTTGTGTCTTAAACTCATCCTCTCCTCAGCGCGCGCCCGTTCAATCTCCTCCAGCTTCTCCAGCGCCGCTTCAGGGTTACTTTTCTGCAGTAATTCGAACTCCCGCAGCTGTTTCTTCATTTTCTCCTTTTTCTGCATCCTATGAAATTTCTTACTCTTTATTTTATTCTGTCTCCTTGCTTTCGCATTCTGATAACTCGTCTGCGCGCGTATCTTAGCAGCTTCTTTTCGCCTCTCTATTATCTCAGCAAAAGTCATGGCATAATCTTCACCTCCATTTTCAACTTGTACACTTTCCATAGGTTCCATTAATTTCAAATCAAGTTTCAACTTACTTGTAGATTCCCACCTTCCTCCTTCTGCCTTTTCTTCTAATTTGGAGCTAGAATTCAAAGGAAAACTTGAATGGCTGGATGATCGCATACCTTGAACCACAGGCTCCCATTTTGAAATTTCTTCCTTGACATTCTGGTATGCTACATCTCTACGTATTCTCTCAGCAGTGATCTCTTCTTGTTTTGGAGGCAGTGCAGTAACTTTGTGTTGTGCTTTAATTATTTGCTTTCCTCCTTCAGTGCCATTTCCAACTGCTTTTCCTAGATCTGGAACTTGAACGGATTTAACTGCCTTCATTAGATCAAACTCGGATAGCTTCAAGGTGGGTTCCGAGCGTATGGAAGCCTGCACATGTCGCTGGTTGGTCAAGTTTAGAACACTATTCAAGATCTTCTTGTGCATTTGAGGTGGAACCTCGGTATCTGTTGGGTCGTCACTATAATCACTTTCCATGATGTTATTTCTTGGGTTAAAGAATGTGAGGAAAACTCTAGCGATGAAAACATCAAAAAGATCAACAACGCGCTACCGCGTGTACCGTGCACGTTCGCCACAGTTAGGCAATCATTTCCATATGTATTTCTTCTACGCGGTGGGAAGGAATGAAAGTGGAGGAAATGATAGAGCGACTTGTCAAGAGTATGCAACTCAGTATACACAAATGCAGGGAGTTTTCATTTGCCTTTTCGACAATACTCGGCATTACCATCCGAAGAACGAGATATTAATTGGTGAGCACCTGTATGCACTAAATCAACTTAAAAAAAAAAAACTGCTCAGTGAATCACTATATTTATTAATTTCTAACTCCAATCTGTTCCATGCATGAAGATACATTCATAAATCAATAAACTTTACTGCAGCTGTTGAGAGTTGTATTATTTCTGTACACATGTAGTTGTACACATTTTACACTTGACAATTTTCTGAACTTTCAATTTTCATTATATTAATGCTTGAAACTACAACATTTAGAAATATTCCACAAGAATGGATTAGTGGTACTTGTAGTTCTTGTGCTTGGAAATTTTGTAGTAGTTCATCATGTAGAACACCACCATGGCTCCTGAAACCAGCTGGAAGAGGGGTGCAATTCCAGCACGCTTTGGTTGCACATACTTGTGTTGCCATCTCCACCAAGCTATAAAAAGAATAAATTAAGCATATTATATGTAAATAAATGAACTTCACCAAGAGACATGAATGATATGGCAAGTTGCATAACTTGTTGTGCAAAAACACCTCTCTTCCTTTACATACCTCTACTGAATGCACCAGCAATGGCTTGTGGGCCCTTGTTACGGCGTCCGAACCATTGACCCAGCTCTCCAATCTTCACCTGGCCAAAAGGGGTATCAGCTGTAGGAAAAACAACGAATTTGGTTCTATCGTTATGTAATGCCATAACCTCATGTGTTTAATAAGCATTTCTCAGTAAATGAGAAAGAATGAATTTGTGTAGCATGCGGATTACGTACGTTTGCCGTAGAAACGAGCAGGATCGTAGGGTCCGTGGACCTTTGGATTATAATCAGCTGGATATTCGCCGAATCCCATGGCTGCGGTCGAAGGGAACAAGTGCAATCTGTCCCGCTGCAATGGTAGACGAAAACGACGAGTTCGATCCAGTTCCAAGGATGACAAGTTTGGGTAAATCGCGAGAGTTCGTGAGCGATCGTCAATATAACCGGAAGTAAGGTAAATAATTCAAAATATGCCAAATACATTGATTCTAACAGTAATTTAAAGTAAATTCAAACTGTTTTGTTGCAGACAGGAACTGAAAGAAGCCAGTTTATTATACAGTTTGTGCGTAGGTATAATTGCTTGATTGGTGACTGTTGGTTTTTCTACATGTTCTACACATCACACATGAGTCAAAACATGGCGGCGCTCGCGTCGCTGGGAGCATTTGTTTCCAATTTGTTTGACTACTTCTGATATCAGAAATTAATCACCGTTTGCGTATATTCTTTTATTCGTAGTTATCAACGTTAGCAGTAACAAAGTAGTGCAGTTTTCTGTCAGCTGGCAATAAGCAGATATGTCTCATAAATGATTTATTAACAACACGCAATAGTACAACAAGTACAACTATATTAAAGCCGCCTAGTTCACAAGACCGAATTCAACTCTTATTAATTCTGGCTTAACATTCCAACAACAATTTCAAATCTCATTACACGAGACCAAAGTGTAACACCATAGTACATATTAATATATTTATAATACGAGCCAATGCAGCGTAATGCAGTGGCATTGTAATCACACATATAGTAAATATCTATCCTAATTGCTCACTGCCGCTCTAACCGAATATATTGCTGACAAAACTGTTGAATCCATTGCTGATCGTGGAGAAAATTCCAGACTCCGCCGCCTCCTGCTGTTGCGCGTGATGGTGCGGTACGTGCTGCGGCGGGCCGCGGTGGAATGCAGCCTGCTGTGCGTAACTGGGCTGGTTGGGTCCGGGCCGGTAGTAGGGACCATCGCGTCTCTAAACATTCCCAAGGCGAATGTTGAATTAAAAAAGCAGGAGGTGTTTGAGAGCGATTGCTTATTATTCCATTGCGGTAGTTAAGTAGCTTTAATTATAAACAAATTTGAAGGACGTGTTTTAATCTCCACCAAGGGTACTTACGTACAACCGCATTTCAACATTCAACAGCACAAACTATACTTCACCGCACCAAACAGGAGAGGTAGGTGGCTTGAAATATTTACAATTAATATATGTAATGTTACAACTATCCTGCGAATGATCTGTCCTAATTTGGTTTACTCTCTCGGGAAAGTAAACTCGTCGACGAAAGTAGGGCTTGTGGTTTCTTTAGTGTTATGTGCCGGTTGGAGCATGCTCAGAGAGGGAGACGTCACCAATTTGTTAAAATGCTGGCCAAACTGGAAAGGTATATACAAAAGATGCTAGATTGAGCTATTTAATTAATTTGTGCGTTTTTCATGCACAGGGCCTTTCGTTAGTTTGTAGAGAAGTGAACGTTGACCGTGTGACTTACCGAACCTACCTTGGCAGGATGTAAGGTTACATTTAGAAGCGTCGGATGTTCGTCAACCACCATAAATTCAACTTCCTTTGGGACATAGCCATCAGTATAAACCTAAACACGCCAATGAATCAACAAATAAAATAAGAAGAAAATCACGGAAAAAAATCAAAGCTACCTCTAATTTGTAGATGCCAGGAAGCAAAATACGCCAGAACTCTCCGTATTTTGTGGTTTGGAAGCCAACATCACGGTTCTTTATTTTCAAAGATGCCTTCTCGACAGGATTACCGTTCTCATCCATGACAAAACCATGGACTCCACGATGAGCCTCAGCGAGGAACTTGATCAAAGCCATCTTGTTATCCTCCCAGTATCTTGGGAGTTCGCTAGCCGGAGGAAACTTACAACAGGAGATCTCCAATGTGACCTCCATACAGCCGAACCAGACATAGTTGTAGTCTTGCATTCCTCCGGTGAGTGGGTACCAAGCAGCGCCATTTGTAATACCCTAGTACGAGGCGTTGTTGGCTTGACTATAGGTATGGTTTATTTGGTATGCATGCGTACCTTGTTGAAGGATGGAGCATTAGACTTGCATGCAACATTCCGACTCATCTTGGCATGGTTTGTGGAGTATGTCAACGATAAATGTTTGAACACGTCATCATCTGGTGTTAGAGATGGAGCTGAGGAATACGCCTGGAACACTATCGTAAGTGTTTAGTTTAATTCCTATGATTTCTAACCAAGGAAAGTTATTAGCACAGTAGCGTAATGAATTTCAAGTTGCTATTGTCTTACAAGAGCATAACGCTGATGACCGGCACAATCCTTGCGTGCGGAATAAAGATAGCACATAATTATTATGACATATTCAAAATTATTACAAATATTTTTAATCAATACCAACTTACGGGAGTTTGGTGTGTTGTCAAACGGATAACTCGCTACCAATGCCCCACCATGGAGACTTCCCGACAAAACAAACTGGATTTTTGACACCCATTCCTTAACTGCTTCGGTTTCCGGCTGTGTCCTCTTGTTGTTCTGCTTGAAATAATCCGGGAAGTTTCGGTTCAAGTCAAAACCACGCGCGTTATATCTTCCTTGGCCACCTTCACATGTACCCTCTTTGCTGACCTCGAAACCATCAGGGTTCATGGAGGGCATGATGTGAATTCGCGTATTTTCCAATAACCAGCGAATGTACGGATCACTGTTGTAGTTGGTGGTGAGATACTGTTGGCATCGAAATCATGGACATGGAATCTCAATTAGACGCAATTACCAGCGACTTACATAGATCAACTGCAAAAGGACTTCACGGCTGACCGCCTCGTTGCCGTGGATGTTACCAACGTATTTAACATCCGGCTTGCCAATCATGTGTTCGTACGGCGAGGCGGAGACCACCATCACCCATAGATCTCTTCCTTGAACGGATTTGCCAATAGAGTAGAGCGCGGTCAGTGATGGATGACGCGAACTCATCGCGCGGAGAAACTTGGTCATCTGTTCATAATTGTGGTAGTTGAAGTTTAGCTGTAGATTTTCACTAGAGGCGAGTTGTTGCTCGGTGTTGTAGTTCTGAATAGAAGGTTGATAATGTCTCTGTTCGGCGATGGAAGAATCTTGAAAGGTGATCTTCCCTTCGTCGGAAGACACAGTTGGATTTGTATCTACCTGCTCTTGGCAAGAAGCAAGCTGGATTAACACCAGCAGGCAGAATAGGCGTAATCGCATCATTTTGATGGAATCTGCAAAGATTAATTACATTTATATCTTAGCCAAGCTGTTTGTAGCTTTGGCTTAACGTATAAAATCACATTATTGTTAAATTGGGTAAATCCGTCGGTAAAACCCAATAAATCCAAAGCGTTCCTTGCTTGCGACGCGTCGTCACGTTTACCTCCAAATTGCCCGAAGTTAACTACTAGTCACCGCAACGAATTTCGTAATCCAATCATCATTATTTAATGGCTTTATTATTTCAACTATCATCGCATCATGTTCTGGTTGTAACACGTGCCATGAGATTCCTCAAGTAGGCCAACCGCTTCAGATGGCTGCGATGAATCCCGCCCCCCGCCGACAATCCGCACGACAATGCAATCAAAATAATCGCCCTAGTAGAAGCATTGCGTGCGAGACGACTGTTGGCTGCAGGAAAATTCAATAAGCGCCTGTGACACTCACCGGCATGCCGGAGAGCTCTTGCTTGACCCAATGACCGTCATTCGTGCGCACTCTGGGTCAAGGTCCAAGCGTCTGCTCTCGGCGCACCGCGGCTTTTATCAATCCTGTTGCACGGCCCAAGAAGCCATCAGAAAGCATATTCATTGGTTTAAATTGACGAATTTATCAGTGACGATATGATACGTTACGTAACTGTAAACGAAGAATTTACAGCTTGGCCGACCGGTGGTTCTAGTCGGACACGTTTGGATTTTGTTGTTTTTTTTTTATGTCGCACAACGGAATGTGAGCACGGTTTCCGGTCGATGGAGTTCTGCGTGCGCAATTAATGCTGATTCCAAATTTGGCAGTTCTATTGTGCCTTGTAACAAGAACGCGTTATGTTATGATTATATCGAGTTGTCGCCGCTTTTCCATCTTTAACGCAGCACTAATTGCGCCCACCGCAATGATCGTTCGTAGTTGCCTAGTAACCTTGAGCGCAAAACATGCATTTCTCGTGCGATTCATATGATTCTCATAGAGAACATGATGCTGATTGCTGTTTTCCGATGTTGAATTGGGTAGAACAGGAATAGTGTGCACGGCGCTATTGATCTCTTTTTCTTTGGCCCTGACATTCCCTAAATTATCGATGACCTTTTCCGAAATTTTCCGCGCCTTACAAACCAGCAGCGAAGGAAATCAGCAAAGTTCCCGGATTAAAGAAAATTAATAAATTACGTTTCTCACCTGCGGTTCTGGGCTCTTCTGTGCTGATAGATATTTCGTCACAATTTCAATCAAATATTCCAAAATGCAAACTTAAAAACTAACGGTCTGTGCGACTTAATAATTTGATTTACCGTTGCGCTCTTCGCTCGCCGCTCGCAATGAAAAGTGACTTGATTGGCACTTGCTTGCAAATGATGGATAACTCTGTACCAATTGATGTTCATGCATTAACTCGCCTTAGCGAATTTGAAACGGTGCTGAAACTTTTGGCTGGCCACGAGCGGAGAGAGCGCACGCTGCTGGACAATCACACGTCCAGTCGCTTCGACACCGACTAAGGCAACATCACACCTGAATCAAAATGCGAACACGACGAGCATGTCCCATCGTGTCGGATTGTGCTTTCCCAACCTTGAAGCGGTTTCTTCCACCTGCTCGCTTTCGGTCCCCCTCTGCGTTCTCCCTCGGCACCGACGCTTGCTAAGTACCGTTCGGGTCGCGGCTACCGAATGTCCAAATTGATTTCGCGTGTGCGGTGCGGCAATGCGGGCGGCGGTAAAACCGTTCGAAAAGAAAGTGTGACTTTTCCAACGCTTTTCTGCTCCACATCAAGATTATCTGCAACTTCTAAACGACTCGGATGGCCCTCGGATGGAAATAGCTATGTTTCAACATAATTACGTTTTCAGTTCAGAACAAAGCAAGTCTAATGGACTGAAATTAGAAGGGAAAGTTTGTTGACTATTTGTGAACTTAGCGCACAATAGAAGCACAAATCACCGCATATAACGACGAGGATAACTAGAAAGCTGTGATAACGACGACGATTCGCCTTCATTCAATGAATTAAGTACCCTACCGAAAGGCACAAATTTAGGACAAGTGAAATCATTCCAATGTTATATCAATTTTTATTATATCAATATTTAGTAAAACTGTAACGAAACACATGCGATAAATGCATATAGAAATCGGTAAATTGATTCATCATCATAATCAATTAGGCTCATGTCCACACAAGCCCAGCATACATCTTGGAATACAACTCTATGGAACCATTTGGAATGTTACATATTGACGCAAATCTATCGTCAAGCCTATTTATATTTACACTAAGTGAACTCATCTTTGGCATTTTTGATTCAGACATCAATGATGCTATCATGCTTCTTATTGTCCTGCCCGGAGTCTTTGAGCTTCTCCTGCATCTGTCTCAGCATATCTTGCATGCGCCGGATTTCTTCGTCTTTCTCCAAGAGCAGGCGGTCAGTCTCTGAGATATCTGCGGCGTCGTAGGGGAGAGAATCTCGTTTGAGCTTGCCGCGTTCCCGAGATGCATACTGGGAAATCTGGGAAATGCACTGCGTGCGAAAGTTTTCGTAATGGACATCTTCAGTGACATCTTTGAGGTCTTGCATGTGAGTAGAAATGAGCATTGTACGCAGTTTGATAAAGTCGCTGTGTTTTGGGTCTTCCACTGTGGGGCAATAACCGGGTAAATGAAGTTGGAAGAGCTTTTGGTGTGCCTTTAGTTCCTTACCGTCTACAACACCCCATGGATATTGTCGTCCTCGGATCTTCTTGCCAGCAACTTCGATGGTGATATCACTGCCAACGACTGCAAATGGTACAGCTGCCTTCATCTCACGGTCTTGTTCCTTGAAAGCCTCATCTTCATCGCTGTCACAGTCAGGAAATTCGTAAATCTGCAGTTGGAACAAGTCGCAGGTTGACACGCTTAGCTGGGATTTTTGATTGGATTAAAAATGTACCTGGATATCGTTGTCATTGATGTCGTTTAGAATATTCTTCTTCAGTTTGGCTACTTCACTGGCAGTGAGTGTATCAGCTTTGGCAATAATTATCACGATGTTGACTTTACGATGGAGTCTCTTCATCAGTTCCAAGTCAACCTGTCTGAGGCTATCAAAGGTGTACATAAATTGGGCGTTAAGAGAGAATTCGTGGTGGCAAACAGGAACTATACAATATCTACGCACCTGTGTCCCCATGACGGAACAAAATATAGACAGCAATGCACACGATTGTCTTGAATATTCCGCCGGTTGAGTCCGCTCTCATCCGTGAAGTACTGTCTGAACTGATCATCGATATAATTCGTACACGCTTTCCAACTTTCTTCGCAGTTCAGCGCGTCTCCAAAGCCCGGCGTGTCCACAATCGTCAACCTGTATGCCATCCACAATCAACATCACAACCGCACAGGATCATACCACGCCAAATCAAACTACCTCAGTTTAACTCCGCGTTCCTCAATATCCATCGTCTTCTTCTCAATTACTGTGGTCTTTGTAAGTCGTTCGCCTACATCCGGGACTGTGCGCTCTTTGTAAAGATCCCCGAGAAACAAGCTGTTGATCAGCGTCGATTTGCCCAACCCTGACTCTCCAACCACCATCAGGGTGAAGTCAAAGCCGCGCTTCACCGACTTGCGATGCACTTGGTCGGGCAGAGTTGCGAAACCTATATAGTCGCGGTCGTGTTTGTCTGCACCAAACAAACAATATTCAGTTGATTGTAGTTTTGTAACAAAAAAACTTTTGTGTGTGTAAGAGCCACACTTACCCATCGTGGCTGCTATGGCCTGAGGTATTACTTAACAATCGCGAATGCGAATATACCGACGGCAACACGATTTAAATAAGCTATAAATAGGCGGCGAGAATTAACTGCCAGGCAGCGGCGTGCAACTAGAGCTGGAGTGCTGCAAATGGAAATAGAAACCGTGACTGCACCGCGTCGCCGGGACGCTAAATGCCGATCAATATTAAGGCCGCCGCTGCAGGCGCGCAACTGGCAAGTGGGTGTTGTTCCCTGCTACTGCCCTGCCGGAGTGCATGCGCGTCCCTTTTCTGCTAAGCGCCGAGCAGTGACACAAAGCAAGTCACTGCTATGTGGAATCTATAAAACAATAAAAACAAACAATAGCTTATCCAAATCGCTAAAATTGGCACTGAATAGTAATATTAGTAATGAACAATTTGATTGATTTGTGATTGTTTTTGGATTATGTCCAGACAGCGACAATCAATTCAACGTACACAAGTGATGAACGAACAACTCACCATTAACTTGTCGCCAAGTGAAATTTCTAATTTTCTCTACTTCAAATCAGTTACGCTGAATAGAAGAGATTATAACAGCGGCAAATTAGTTGACTATTTCATTTCACGCAGAAGTGATGTGTTTTGTGGGTTGGAAATTTGGTAAAGATTTTATTGCATCAAAATCCCAGCAAATGACATGAATAAAATCATAGGTGTTCAGGGCTTTGAACTCTATGAAGTAAATTAATCACAATTTCCAATTTAACTAAGTTCCACCAACGCATTAATTAGCATCCACCAACTTGGTTACGGTCAAAGACGCCCATCTGACGCAATAAAATAATACTTTGGTTATTCACAGCTTACCAGAACCACAATCTTTATAATGACATCAATGTTTTAAATATTGTATTGCATTGTTTTGTATTTGCTTGGATATAACCAATGTTTGATAAATATTCAAGTTAATTAGAAGGTCATCAGCTCAATGATTCTGAAGATATCAGAGTGCTGTGCGGAGAAATACTGTTACTAGAGAGGCAGGCAATTAATGCACTTAGTATTCTCATAATTCATTTGCAATAGAAATCAACTATTAAGTCAGTATGGGATATTTTTGAAGAGACTGTTCAACGGAAGAGAAGCCCTAACCATGATTTGGTACAATTTTTCTTAAAATCTACTTTGCGTGTTTTCCTGGTAGAATTTAATGATTTTATCACTGTTCGATATTTCACTCTAGCTTCTTTAGTCTGCTCTGAAATGTAATCATTTCGGAACGGTAAGATGTACTCGTTTTAGATCTTTAAAAATTATTGTGCAGGACTAATTTGAGTTAGCGCATGCGCAGCACTACTAATAACATGTGTGAACAATGCGAGGGATAGTTTGATCTCATGTGCTCATAAAGGTTGCACAAATAGAACAATAATGATGAAAAAAAGTGGAAAATAGATAATTTGTACCCTATATATTGTATATTATTATGTTATAGCTTTCGCTTAGTTTTATAGCGTTGCTATCATTATTTACAATTGCTATGAATATTTTATTTTAGGTGCCTGTCCTGAAACTTTTACCGGTAACGCTTCCGATTTAAAAATTCAAATTACGGTCTTTTGT
The DNA here is from genome assembly GCA_027574925.1 of Ecitoglossa quadriceps. Classification (NCBI taxonomy): domain Eukaryota; kingdom Metazoa; phylum Arthropoda; class Insecta; order Coleoptera; family Staphylinidae; genus Ecitoglossa; species Ecitoglossa quadriceps. Next base: position 277,237 of record JAODGC010045118.1, on the reverse strand, counting down.
TGTTCGTGCAGCAACGACTTTTCTCGAATTACTCCGACGCTCGTCGACGATGATTTACGAAGCAGCGTCGTTCACTACCTTGGGTGTGCAATGTGCATGGCTGCCGCTCAAAGCTCGCCATTATCGTGACGATTTGTTTGGTTGCGATTACGTCCTGCTCGGTAGTGATAAGGTTTTTCTGTGGTGCCGCCCGCTGGGAGCTTTGCCGCCCAGCACCAGGAATGATCCACAGCAAGTCGACGCGTCTTTGAAGGCACGAGCTCTTCTCATCCGCCTTAGGTATGTAACTTTTCCATGCGACAAGTCATTTTGCGTTGGCAGGACAAATCCAGCATCTGTGGGGATGCAGGAAAAGGGCGGCCATTAACTGAATCTAGTGCTATCATTACATAAGGAGGCTGAGTGGCGGCATTTGGAGGTGCTACGTTGTAGTTGGCGATCGTTGATTGCTCCTCATGGGCGACGGCCGCAGATTCTGCTTGTGTACAATGTACATGCATGCAACACATATGCCTGCTATACATGTGTTGGGAATGGCCTAGTGCTGATGATTTCGCATTTCTCTACTCAGAAGTATGACAGGAGCTGATAATTGAATGATCAATGCATTCCATGTAATTTGATGGAAGAGTTTGCACTCATGGACGATTTCCAAAATGTCAGATTATAAATAACAGAAGTCAATTGTATTCATCTGGGTCATGCATGTTGAGAAATAATGAAGTTTTGCTATCTATAATTATGATGGCATCGAATACTAATTCTGGAATAAATGCTTATTTGTGATATTTATTGACTACTATTATGCACTGTTGCTCGCGTGATCATTAGTCAGGCGATGTGTTTTCGAGGAAGTGACTCATTACGCGAATAACGACACAAATGAACATTTGCTCTGGTTGCAGGTTGTGATTCCGGTAGCAGGCCTCTTTGGCCCTGGTCGACGTCACATCATGCCGCTTCCGAAGAGACTCGTAGAGCCGGTGCATGTTGCACGTGGCACTCTGCCGCAGTGCGACTTTCCTTTACCTTCTGAATTAGAGGCGGTTACAAATGGGACATTAGCGAATACTGTCAGACAGCTGTCTTCGCTATCACGACATGCTGAAGACCTCTTTGGAGAGTTGGCACGGGATACGCATCAGCTCTACGATCGGTCTAATTCTCTGCAGGCAAGGATTGATAGGTTGGCGATTAAAGTGACGCAGTTGGATAGCACTTACGAAGAGGTGTCGTTGCAAGACATTCATAACCGAAAAGCATTCAAGAGTTCGGCAGGGTTTGAACAGCAGGTAACTCTTATTGGTATTTTATCGAAGCTTTGTTTAAAAGTACGCAAGGTAAAAAGTTATTTCTGATGCAAATAAACTCAAAAACTGATACCGGTAAACCATTCACCCTTTCTAATAGTGAGTTTTAGAATTTCATTTACAAGTATTTATTTCTCTCAGATCTTCTCTAGGAACACAATGCCCACTGCTATGTTAGAAACGTACCAGTCATGTGACAAACCGCCACCGCTCTCTCTCCTGAATAAATTCCGAGACGATGACAAAGACAGTCTTAAATTCTATACAGATCCCAACTACTTCTTCGAGTTGTGGCGTGAAGAAGTCCTCAAGGACACCGAACGCGCAAAACAAGGCAAGAAACCGCACAAGCCGCGCAACGCCCAGAGCACTGATGGTTCTCGCCAGAAGAAACGAGTCCGCCAGCCGGTTAAAACCATCGAGCGTCATCGTGACATTGCTGTTGGTCATGGCGAGGTTCTCATGCCTACTGAACAACAACGCGCACAACCCCCACCATACCAACAGCCGGCAATGCAGGCGCTGCCGCCGCAGGCAATGCACATGAACCAGATGATATATCGCAGCCCTATGCAGCTGCAAGAGGAAGCTCACATGATTGAGCGTCCCAATCGACCTAACTCGATTGAAATCCGTAGGTCTTACCAGCAAGAAGTGCCGGATGGTGTGCGCTCTCCGATGTACATGCCCTACGAAGATCAGAATCAATACCAGCCGGGGATGTATGGCGGACACGCGCCACTTAATGAACAACACTATCAGCCGGGGACGCCAACACGAAAAGTGCGTCCAACGCAGCCACCACCTGCACCTCCTAGCAATCAATCAACACCGTCGGCGAATACGCCAACACGTGGACGAAGCATGTCCGCTGGTCGTGACAACCTCCCTCCACCACCACCGCCTCCAGAGGCACTTATGTCGCCACCAAATGGCATTCCAGCCCACCTCATCCGACAAACCAGCGGATCTCGTTCCAACAGCCCACATTCCCATCAAGGTACGCCTGAGCCTGATCAGGACTTGCCACCTCCTCCGCCAGTTCCCAAACAGGCGTCGCCTCCAAAGCAAGCAACGCCTGTACAGGCACCACCTCCGCCGCCGCCGCCTCCTATGCCAATACTAGCAAATGGTCCTGCCAGTCCTCCGCCACCGATCACGAACGGTGATCTTGCAAAGATCCTTAACTCTGCGCCGCCTAAACTCACTCCTCCCAAGGAGAGAGCCATTCAGAAAGCACCACCGATGGTGGATCCAAGAAATGATCTACTGAAAGCTATCCGCGACGGTATTAAATTGCGCAAGGTAGAGAAAATTGAACAGAAGGAGGTAGAACGTGGGAATGGTCTACACGACGTAGCTAGTATTCTTGCTCGCCGCGTCGCCGTAGAGTTCAGCGATTCTGACTCCGCCAGCGACAGTGATTGTGACAGTGAAGGCTGGGGAGAGAACGAAACGTCTGCGTGACATCGACGCAAGGCTAGTACTTCTAGCCATTCCTACGTCTAGAGTGAGCGCGGTCCGCAATGCGGCTTGCGAAAGCAAGCAACACTTTCGTCTAAGAGGCAAGCCAAAAATCGAGATGGGTGGCGTGTAACAAATATAAGTATGGGGTATTATTAATCAGTACGACGACCTAGATAAGCTAAGCTTCCTGTGTATTTTGAAATTTTAAGGCTGCATATGCTGATTTGAGTGTAAGTATAAGCAATTAAGCAACTGCTTGCTCGCAGTGAAGGCACAACAACTACAAGCGCATAAGGAGATTCATAGAGGTAAATCTAAAGAAATACAAATAAGAGATACCAGTATGAGATGTAAGAGAAACCAGCAAACAGAAATCTATTAGTAACGTATAACTAATTACTATACATTTACAGCATTCATATAAAAATAGTTAGTGACTTTGTAAGATATTTATACTGTTTAATCAACATTGTGTATGTCATGGGAATAAAACGAGACGATTCGCGTAGTTACTATTGTAATTCACTGTCGAGCAGTTGCCTGTGCCGAGTAGAAGACACGGTAACTGTATAATCGTACAATTGTTCTAGAAGTTATAAATGGGGCATTTATTAGATGTCTTGGGATACGACCAGTTCCTCGACGCCCATGCGCCCGCGATGGCGCCATACGCGATACCTGGCAAGATCTTTTCGGGTGACCATGCCAACGACTTCGCTACTGTCGTTCACTATTGGAAGATGACGCAGACCTAAAGCTCGGAAGAGCCTGAACATCCGTGGTAGTGATGTTGACTACAAGCAAGAAGATGAACGTCAACTGAATTTGTTTATTGACGTTTACTTACATGCAATACTGTGAATGGCGACGGATTGATAAACGGCCTTAAGTCAATCGAAAATGTCTTCTCTTCTTCTGTAATGCTTACTTGCTGCAATCAAATTTACACACAAATTGTAAAGATAATCGGGCTCCAGCGAAACAACCATTGCTTACGTCAATCGTGGGATATCGCGGATACTCATCTCTGAAAAGATCGGCACTAATATCTACCCAAAACCGCTCATTCTCATTGAAGACCTTATTGCGTAGAAGGACTATCAGTTGAGAACGAAGGATTAACCCTCGTAGTTTACCATAGGATGTGATATCACGCTAAAAATCACACAATTGATGATGACACATAGTTGAATCTCAATGCGATTTGCTGTAAATTGCACTTGTAATCACTTACTGTATCACTACTTGGGGGATCAACCACTGGGAATCCATTGTACGACTTCAACTTCAACAGTTCAACAATATGTCCCACATTTTCAATAGTTTTCAGAGTGACCGCCGGGTGAGACATTACTTCGCTGGCGTAGATTTTGTGCGTCAGTGGAGGTGGATCCCAAGCCAAAAAGGGAATAGCCCCGAGTTGGATATGTACATCATAGATACCCTAAAGGAATGTTCATTAAATGTGGTGCAAATGATTCAACTTGAAAAGTTCTCACTTCATTGAAGAAGTCACCAGTCCACTTCGCAGCAATCAAGGTAACAATCAGCGGTAAACCAAATGAAATATTCTGTGTGGTTTCCATAATGATTACTGTTAAACTGATGGTCATTCTAACTAATCCTCCTAATTGAGCTGCAGCGCCTATTAACGCGTATTTTCCTGGGTGGATCACACTCTGGAAGTTCGTGGTTTTAAGGGATCGATTATTATTCTATACGCATACATGTCCCTTATAGCATAGTATACAGTACCGAACCCATTCAGACCCTCGGACGGCCTAGGCAGCTCAATCCGCATAGGAACCGAACCGCTCAATAGGGCAACTGGGATTCGTATGGGATCGCATACGAAAACTAATATTGTGAACTTTACTCACCGTTGGATAAATATAGGATAGACCATTGGACACCAACCGGCCCCATGCTGCTCCAGTTAACAAAGAAGGAATAAATAAACCATTGGAAGTGGACAGTCCGAAGGTCCAACATGAAATGAAAAAGTAAAAAACCACGAAGTAGATTAACGAAGTCGCATTGTGTGTATTTGGTGGATCGTGGAACAAAGACCGTACTGATGCTTCAGGCGTTTGGAACCAAATTGCAGCGAGGACATTATACTGACCATCTCCACAGTACATCTACCGAGTAATGATACACATGTTAACAGGTTTGTTCGCACGCGAATAGATCAATTCTACAACAATCGTACCTGCGTAGGAAACTTTGTGGGATCCTGCCCCAAAGGTTTGCAATCATTCAAAAAGAAAATCATCAGAAATCCAGAAGTAGCTGTCATTGTGGCCACTAAACAAGCTTCAGTTACTTTCAACCACCTTGTATTGATGTATCTTATCCTAAAAACGGATAGTTTATAATTGATGCTGTTCCACAATGCACCCAGAAGTCCTCCAAGAGCTCCAATTAATGCGAAGACTGGCAATTCATATAATGAGTAAGTGAACTCTTCAAAGTGTCCAAGATTTAGAAGACCAGGATATTGAAGATTGCCTGGTTCGCCATAGTATAGAGATAGAAATAAATTCAGAGTGAAGGTGCTTACTGCAGACGCGAAAAATATACGCCATGTCAAACTTTGATTCCAGAATGAAGCACCTTCTTCTAAACTGAAGAGAACGCCACCTGAACAAAATTTTAATGTTTTTTGTGTTGTATTAATGATACCAATAGAGCATCAATGTGAACTAACCAACTGGTGCTCCGAAGGCAGCAGATACACCAGACGCCGCTCCACCAGAAACAAAATCTCGCTTCTCCTGATCCTCACGAAAATATCGAAGAATATGCAAGTCTGTCTTGAAAGTTGTACTCTTTCCCTGTGAAATTCCAGCAGCCACCGCCGCGCCCACATGTATCATTGGCCCTTCCTGTTGAGTACACATGCAGTTTACTTATGAATGCACACACATTTATTTGTTGAACAAGCAGATTGGAGCATTATTTGTAAATCTGTGACTCATCTATAAAACTGCCTTTACGAATTGGATAGATATCAACGTACTTTTCCACCAGCGAGCCCGCCGACAACTGAGCAAACAACGCCAACGGCTTTGACAATAAGCGTGCGAATTCTTACGACACGCGGGACTTTCACCCCGTTGAGATAACATTTCACTTGAGGGATACCGCTGCCACCAGCGACAGGTTCCACGTACGCGACCAAAATAGCACCGATCATAACGGGCCCAATATTATACAGAACCCACGTGAAATAAGGGATATACAACTTTCCTTCCAGAACATACTTGTCAACCACTGAAAGTGCCTTTAGATTAGAAAATGCCACCCAAGTATACACCTTGAAATAAAACCATGGTACTTACAAAACTGTAAATGTCCATATTTCAAAGCACTTAGGAAATCAATCAATATATCTATCACACAGGCAATCAATGCAGTGATCATCCCAATCAACAGAAAGATGATCCATTTGGCAAATAACTTTCTAATGATAAATTTATAGCCTTTCTTCTGCTCCTCATCTAACAATAAATAATTCTCTATGGTGTCATAATCTAAGCTCTACAAGTAACAACAAAATCAATCACCTCATTGTGGTAAGTAAATATTTGTATACTTGCTTCATATTTGGTAGAAAGTACATTTAAAGAACCTGGTTCAATTGATATTTTGTTCTTTCTCTTGTAGCATGCTGACTGTATCAATGGATTGGTATCATCAACAGCTGATACAGCTTCATCCAGATTTGTTATTGTGCAGTAGTCCAATACAGGCTTCGGCTACAACATTTATAGACGATGCTATTCACATTCAGCATTTAATTATGACTTAATATTGGACACGATACCTCTAGACTTTCATCTGTTCGTATTGATGTCATTGTTGAGAATTTTCCTCATTTATTCATTATAAATTGTTACTAAACAATGACTGTGTATTTGGCAGATGACTGATATGCGGTTACTGGTTTATTGTTGACCAGCTACTGCGACGAATCACTGATTACAAACCACTGCATCGTTGCAATTGCTCCCTTGTTCGCTACATGTGCGTACGCAGCTTACGTGTATTTTGCAAGTGCATGCTTATGCTGCGAATGGATATCAGCTGGCATCATATTGTTTATTCACACAAGCAGATCGTGGCTCCAGCTAACGGTACGTAAGACAATTTGTCGAGTTATTTCGCAATGCTGTAGATGCCGCTGCAACTGATACCATCCCCCATCGTCCTAAATCATCCATTTTATTCTATCAATCCACATACCGTCTCGTATATTTCATTGCTATCGTCGCTATGCAGGCTGGTGGCATTTCGTACAAGTAGTAAACTTTGCAAGAGATTATTCGGTTTATGCGAGAAAAGAAGCCTCCTTTCAGGCCATTCTACTCAAGTAGTTTCATTTCAAATCTGCAAGTATTCAATATTGTAATTCTTGGTGACTAGCCCGCAAATATTGCGACCAGACAATCAGCCATATTTTGGGAAAATGCCGCCACAAGCACATAAGAACCAATTTGTACTTGTTATTGATCTGGCATCGGATAAAACATTTGTGAAAAATACATTGAACCGATTATTTGTTCTAAAATCTACTCAAAGTAAAGGCCCAGATGCGTCCTGTAATGATAGTTTTGAGACCATTTTTCTGAACTCTGTGAATGAAGAGGCAGATCCACTTAAATTTTATTATCACATTGTAAATGGAAAGATGCACAGTGATATTTTATTTGAAGTACTTGACGAGCAATATGAGTACATCAACACCTCCAGAGATTGTGATTGGCCTACTGCTATTTCTCATGCAGTTGACATAATGCCATCAAGCTCCAATGTACACACTAAGTATATTGTAATAATAAGTGACTTTAATTTGGAATCAACCATCATGTCTAAATACAATGTGATTAGTTGTGATGAAGAAATGTTGATAAAAGGTATTACATTCATTGCAGTACTAAATCAAAAAGTTACCTACAATTTTAAGAAAACAGAGTGGGTACATAATCATGAGCATGACCTTATGACCAATATTGTTTTAAGTTCGCCAAATCCACATATCATGAGTGTGTGTGAATTAGCAAGAAGAGTCAATGGAATTGTCACAGATGAAGAGAATTGTAAGGTTTATTGTTTATTATGTTTGCAATTTGAAAAGTTTTCTTCATTCTTCTTAGTTATTAATTTCATACTTGCTTACGAGAAGCCTTCACCCAAACAGCCATGGAAACAACAATTGGAATTTGAAGGATATGAATTTGATACACTCACCTTTAAAATTCTGGAAGCTGACCACGTGGGCCCGAGAATGAAGAGCGAACGAGAAATTACCACCTATTACACCGAATCAATGGACATTGCTGAAGACGCCACAGAAATTCAGTCTACATATGAAGAAGTGGATGCCAGTGATGTAAGCGAGGTGACTGAATATTATGGGTTGAACTTGGTGATCCCAGACGATGTGGAGCGATCGTTTAAATGTGAAATTTGTCGAAGTTTTAAAATACTTGGGTTTATCAACCCAGAAGATTTACCGGAGGTTAATGACAAATCAACAATACATCTATGGGGTTTATGTTGATATAATTCTATTAATTGCAGGTTTATTATGGTGGTGGTGACACTCTTTGTGTAAAAGCAGACGAAAATAGTCCACGCGCAGACCACTTTAACGCATTTGTTGCACGTGTTTTGCATTTGAAAAAGTATGCTTTAGTGCACAGGGTGTTCCAAGCCAATTCAGTGGGAACCTTCTTCGTTTTACTGCCACAATCTAATAAAAGGTGGTTTTTGATGCTGCCTTTGGGAGATGTCCACGAACACGTCACTTTGGCCAAGCCAGAACCGGTTGTAGACGAAGAGAACTTAAACAAGGAGATGCAAGTTTTACGAAGTCATCTTCTCGAACAAAGGCCGCTGTTTTCACCTTCTTCATCTTTAGGTATAGCCCGACAGATTGCCTGTGAAAAAATCCGAGCGTCTATAGGATATACCGATACGTATGTGAAAACTGAGAATGCGGAGAGTATGCAACCGAATGCGGAGGATGGGGGTTTAATAGATACGTATTTTTATGCACCTGATGTTCCTCAGGAGGAAGCAGAGTCAACAATAACGGATGGTTTTAATACTGAGAGCGAGGGTGAAGAGGAAGATTGGTGAACTTTCACCTCGTTCTTATGGTAACAATTGTTTGGGGTCGTATGATGCTCTCTAAACGTCCAAGGCAGTCAGACTGCACGAATTTATTAATTGTTATAAATAATATGAAAGGTACTGCTTACCCGTGTTGTGTATATATGGCGGCTGTGGGGTTTCGTGGTGTGTGGCAGGATCAGCCGCCTCGCAAAGCAGCGCGTTGCCAAGTATGTTGCTGAGGCGGTTTGAAGTGATAGTAAAGCATTCAGATATAATAAATACTAGTTGGTATATTTTTATTCATTATATAAAGCACTAGAGTGGCTAATCTTGAACAGAGCCCGTGTAGCATGCTTTTGGAAAATATTCATGTATATGCATTATATTTTTGCAGTGTAATCTGCCGTAACACTTTTATAATCCCAACGCGTTCTTTCGAAATTATGTAGTCTGGCACAAGGACAACTTGTGAACGAATAAGTGTTTTGTGAAAACCAATACGTTATTCTCTCATTCCTTTGCGTCGTGCTGCTCTTCAATGAATGCACCGTTGGGTGTCAACCAACCAAGATTTAAAACAATACACGATAAACAAAGCATTGTCGAAATAGTTAAAGCCTGGTTGTTGTATGTAGAGTAGTGTCAAATTTTGAAGATTTAGGGGAGGCTGATTCACCTGCTCGTTTTACACATCTAGTTGATTCTTCCCGTTCTGTGTCGAACAGCATGAAATCAACGCAAGATAAGTCCGTACATATTATTTCCTGAACAGATTTTAAATTAATTTTGTGAAATTTTTTACAATTTGACATCAATTGAAATGCTTTAATACGCTCGAACGTTGTAAATATCTGATCATTTGTAACCTGCAAATTTCGTTTCTCATCGCTTTTTCTTTGATTTAATATATCGATGATTTGCGCGATTTACGTACTAGTTCTAAATCTTTGATCTATTCAAATTCATCTCCAGCAAATGTCCTATTTTAGCGAAGAGAGGCTCCGTGAGGCAGCATGTCTTGGCGATCTTAAATCCGTGCAAGTTTTGCTCAGCCAGCACGTGAACGTCAACTCACAGAATCGTATCAATGGATGGTGATTAAACATCATGTGCAGCTGTATATACTAAACAATACTACAAATGATTCCTCTGTGTTTAGGAGTGCTCTCCATTGGGCTTGTAAAAGAGGACACGAAGAAGTCGTCCGTGCTTTACTGAATAATGGTGCGGATTCTACCCTAGAGACATTAAATGGAGAGAAACCAGTTGATTTGTGTTCACATTCAAACGTATCACAGCTCCTTGGGAGGGCTGTTCCTCCTCAACCATCTTTCTACACTGAGGATATTGGTGAAATAAAGTTGGTTCCAAATTACATCAAGAATGCACCAATCAATGGAAGAGTTGAGTTGAATCATATTCCAAGACATGCAGCACTTCCTATTACAAGTCTTCCTGCAAATTTGGAACAGACAAATCCACATCTGAAATGTATGTGGTTGCTTCAAAGATGCTCAAAGTATATTTTAATGATGAACTATTCTGTTTGCAGATCTAGTGCTCAAAGTACGTGTAAGTGGCTCTTGTGATCCTGATTTTATTGAGGTAGAACTCCCACATTCTAATCTATTCTTTGCTGAACTCTTGGCTTTGTGCTGTGTGGAGCTTGGAGTTTCTGAATCCCAAGTTGAGAGGCTTCGAAAACTTCCTAACACTAGACTTAGAAATGATAATGATGTAAGCAGGTTGTTGGATTACCAAGAGTTGGAAGTTGTGTTGAAGGGACCTGGCTTAGACAAATTTAATAATAGTTATCAAAGCATATCGTCTTGCAAAGATCAAACAATTTTATATTAATGCAGTGACTTAATTTGGCAATTAAAGGATTGTTATTTGAATATGATGGAGGGAGGAGAATAATTTAATAATTCCGTCATCCGCACTCGATAAGTTGGTGAACGTTGAGATCATTTCCAGGAGGGGCACAAGGCACATTTATAGGTTACGTACAGTTATGTCCAATTGTTTTTAAACAATGTCATAAAATGAATCTAAATGAAGAAGAATTTAATGCTTGGTAGGTAAAATATGTGCTATTCTTGTGCTATAGTATCTATATCATAGTACTCTCACAGGGTTCATAAAATATATAGAGTTCATAATGATGTTCCATATTGTACTTGCAATAATGTTAAACAACTTGAGGCAACATGCATTGCTCAAGATCAACATGAAATTGAAACAAGATTAAACAGACTGGCAAGCACAATAGACACTGAACGCGTTGACCTATTGTAAGTAATATTTCACCATAATAATAATAATAATATTTCAAAGTATAGTTGTGGCCTTTCTTACATCTCCCTTTTTAGCCAATTCAGATGTAAAGGAATCTGGCTTCAAAAAGAAAACTGTGTTAAGATGATAGACCAAGTTGGAACAATTGTGCTCTCATTAGGAACACAAAACGCTTTTGGAAAGTTTTTGTCTTGTTTTGAGGCTTTATTCCTATTGGAAACAGTAAGAGCATTATTTGTAGTATTTGAAATCGTACCAACAATAATATTTAGCATTACTTGACAGAATAGACTGGAGATTATTGAAGATGATATACCATGGACAATGAAGAGAGCATACCAGACACTATTAAAGAATTCTGGTGACATTACAAAGTACAAATGTTACAGAAAACATGCCTTAGATGGTAGTCTAAACGGCGCATTACTTCAATCAGTTTCATCAATTCATCATGAGCAGCAATGTAAGAAAATGAAGGTAGACCATTCTGACAATCTTCCTTCTTGTGAAGAGTCAAGCAGTACCGATATGAAGACTTTTACTGATATTTTTCACGAACTGCAAGCAAATGGACCACAAGGAATGAGGTTTCTTGGTGGTGGCGCAGATAAAAAAAAGCTCAAATTTCTGTAAGTTGGCACTCCTATATCAACATAATTTTAAAACAATTTTCTTTTCCAGTGAAATGAAGGAACTTGGAGAGAAATTATTGCAAGGGACAGAATCCTATTGCTACACAAACGGAGAACCTTCAATGATAAGAGCGCAAATTGTAAATACTCCGCCTCTTCCATTTGAAAGTAAACAAACATAAACTGCAAAGAGAGTAATTATTGCAATATATTTATTCAGTAAATAATCTGGGCAGTATTGCAGTATAACGCTATATTTGTGACTCTTCTAAATTTGCATTATGGTAGGCGTAAGTAGAAAAATGGCATCTGCAGGGCTCTTGAATGTTGCTGTATCCAGTCAGCCGGTATTGGCGTGTCTTGAGTCAGCTTGGCTATCTAATACTTTGTTGTTATGCAGCGGAAACATCTGAAGGAGGGAGCTAATTCATCAATTGACCAAAGTTTCTCACTTCGTTAACATTATCGTCGTTGGCTATAAGCTACAGTAAAGTCATATAAAAAATCTACGTCAATGTCGTGCACGCCTCCAGCGTACGTATCTAGCAAAACTCTTAGATTTTGATACTAATCTTAGCCTAATAGCATGTCTTATTAATTTCCGCCAGTAGGTTTAATGTTTCTTCAAGTTTCAACTTGATATGGCAACAGTCTTTCTGATGGTTTCATTGTTTTACTATGGTTAACTCCATCCAAAGTTGATCCCGGTCATCTGATAGAACCTCAGATTGAAAGGTCGGTAGAAATCCCTAAGTCTTTGCAGAACTAGAGTATCAATCCGTGGATGATTCCTCCCTTTGGTTTTCCCGAGACATTTTGGAGCACCGTGGCCCTCGCTTTTGAACAAACAAGGAAAGCCTTTCGTAGAGTTGAAGTAAAAGTGCTTTTCAGTAACCACTCTCTTCAAACCTAGGAAATCCTGTACTCTTTTCAATTCCACAGCGGGATCCACAACCAATCTCTCACCAGAAACAAACAGAAATTGCGACAGCGGAAAGTATTTCAACCATCTCAGTAAGTACTTGGCGTAGAGGCCAAGTTTAACCGGCCCCCAACTGGTATCAACCACTCTGGTTAACTTACTGCTGGTGTTTCTATGCACGAAAGTGAGATGTTCAAATCTTGCCATTTCGGGTTTCTTGCTGATGGCTTGAGTGTAATCGCTGATTGCACGTGTGACAGGATCTCTCACGACGATCAGGAGTTTAGTGGATGGATTCATGAGGTGCACACGGTGCGGTGCATCTTTTGTGATGAAATAGGAGGGTGTCTTTTCAATGGTCAACTGGCCTTCCAAAGTAGGTGGCATGTGCTGACGGTACCATTCAAAACCATAAGCATAGTTCTTATCGAAGAAATGGATTTCATTTCCTGCTGCTCTTACATCTGGATGTACTCTGATAAATTCTAGCAGGGCACGAGTTCCTCCTTTCTTTACGCCAATGATCAATGCACTTGGGAGCTGCCGTGTGGGTCTAAGACCCTGCTCCCGGAAGAATTTATACTTAGGAGCTGCCTCCGCGAAACTCTCATTGCCGACCAGAAGTGGTACAACACGAACGGAGGTGGTATAATGCACGTTGTAGTTTTCGTTGATCACGATTGGATGTTGACGCCACTACAGATCCCAATCAATTAATCAAGTCATAACGACGAATTTACGAACAGCAATTAATTCAACTTACTTTTGCGAAACTTGCAACCAAACATGCATTAAACGTGTAGGACAAATAAAGCGATAGCAACCCCAGGACTAGAAGTGCTACGACGATTTTCCGAAACGTTCTGTTTTCCATTTGTGAGGCATCTTCTGATTGACCACTGATTCAACTTGATGCCGCCTCGTGGAATGATATCGGACTGGACTCGTCACGCACTTAGAGTTTTTCCAGGCATTTGTTATTTTTGTGATTGCACAGGTTTCGGCTCAGGTTACATTGAACCGTGTGACGCCGTGCGGGGGTGGCATTGCACTGCCGCCAGGCACTCCGGTGCGTGCGCCGCATTGAGGCGGCGAGTCAATAGCGATTACGTTTGGTGTAGGGCGCCTGTGCAGAAATACGATCTTCCTATTGGGGGTTGGAAGAGTGATGAATTTATGGTGATGATTCACTTTCGTGATAAGAAGAGAATGCAAGCATGATAGAGAAGTGACGGAATTCTCACGACCAAATTTATTAAAGGAATGGAATGCATAATCGTCCGAGGAATGCAGCGAACTACGGAGCTAAGCTTCCAATTTCCAACTTGCTTCTAAATCACCTTTCTGTTGTCCATCATTAAACATATGAATATTATCGATTTTTGATGACAGTTCTTTGGTTTCGTATCGAGCAAGTGTTCTTAATCCAATTGTTGCGATTTAATCAATAGGAATCGCATCAAATCAAATTCGCAATCCGCTGTAAAGTCATCGCAAAATCGTCCTCCGTTCCTATTCAAGTCAATCAGACTTCGTATCGCTTATCGGCGTATTCTTTCACAATATGCCGCACAAGAAGTAATTAATTTGAAAGCAACGAAACGCATTCATTCGTAAACGCAGCGAAATTTTAAACGTAGGTACTCTACTCACTGTCGTAGGAAACAGCAAGACAAGTAAGACAAATCGATTGATGCGATGCGAATCTTCGTCGGTACACTTTTAGAATAATATGAGTGCCATGTACAATAAGGTTTGTTATCTTATCATACGAGCGCATAATGAGGAGCAGTAATCAGACATTCACATGAGTTGAAGGGAGGTGAGCAGCGTTGATACTCGTCACTTGATATTGCTGAAATTTTCAGAAGGATTTCGCGGATGTTGCATGGAAGATTTTTGCTAGTATCACCTTGTATATCACGATGGATATGAAAGAGATCGACAGCAATTGAATTCATTATGAGTGCATGGTGTGGGTCTTCTACTAGTTGAACTCTTGCAGGCTTGACGGTATGTTTTAATTATGAATTTGATAAGTTGAACTCGGGCTAGACTGCGTTCATCATTTCTGTGACGTTTTGACGTCTGGCGAATTATATGCGGACATCATGCGCTCAACCACCCCGATGATGCGTGTAAATAGATAACGCAGTGTGTCTCACTGCATGTAACTGCAAAAATCCGCTTTGATAGAATTGAGGAGGCGATCGCAGTCATCATGTGGAGGGCAAATTCTGCAAACAGAGAATAAAACTGAACCATATGGTTCGCAATGAAGGAGATGTGGCCGTGGACGTTATCTGGACCTCTAGTCCTAAAGGAATTTGCGGGATGGCTTAGTGTACCATCGTCTCACGAATGCTGCCAACAGAGTCTTATCCTCTGCTTACTATTTCAGCTACTTTCCCTTCATTCTCGCTGTGGGTCTGCTCTAGGTTAAAATATCGCAAGAAGATTTGCGCTAAATTGGGGCTAAGTTTGATTATTTTGATTTCAAATGAATTCAAAGTGCAAATCTTCCTCCGCTCTATCATGCAAAATGAATCCCTCGCAATGCATAATTAATACCTTTCCAAATGATGAACTAGCATTTTATTCAATTCGCCCGTATTAAGGTTAGCGGATTTGTACCTGCACTCGAAATAGATTGCAACAGATGAAATCAAAGCTTGCGATGAATGAGCCGTCGCCAGCGTGTCGAATCTTTGCCGTTGATAAAGAACGGCCTCTTGTCCGGATCCAACGCGGCCCATATGTGCTATCCATAATAAGCCCGATGCAGTTTGGTTATAATAATTTATATTACGATCAAACTAAATTGATCTCGCGTGTATACGCATTGCGCGTCCCAGAATTTCTCCAATCTCGGCAAGAATTGGAGAAAAATCCATTTGGAAACTTAATTATAATTTATAACATTATCATGCGTGCCGTGTCGGCGCGTACTACTTCGAATTAGTATTCACTTGCAGCTATTTGTTAACAAGTAATAAATAATTTCGCGGAGAAGGTGAAGTGATAATGCGAGAAAATGTGATCCATTATGACACTATCAACGGTCTCTCTTGTAATTAATATAATGTTTCACTGTTCCAACTCTGCTTCTGCTTTGTAGATAAACTTCAGCGCAACGTGTTTGTTGGCTCATGCAGATTTTGCGAACAAAAGCGACATGTTCGTGGAATTGCAGAGTAATACTCGAGTTGGCATTAGATGCGAAATATTTAACGCGACACGCACGCTGGGCAATTGTTCGCGATGTACTTCCAGCGTGCAAAAGAAACAGACCACGTCGTTTATTATGTTTAATTCAATTAGAGTGCACCTCATCTCCGAAGCAGCGACGGTAATGTGAACATGCGTTTTAACACATTTTGCACTCGAATTAAATCAGGTAAGGGTATTAAACGTTTCATGAACAATGAGTTAATGCGATACTTCCTTTGTTGTGATAGAAATCTAAATTGTGTAAATTAAAGATACCCGCAACGAAATTAACAGTACTAAGAGAAGAATAAGCGCATGGTGATTTCCTGCTGGGAGATATGTGTTTCAATTTAAAACGTAGCAAATATATTAGTTTAGAATGGGCACCAACGTGCGTACATGTTCTTTCCTCCGTTAAAAAGGCAACGAAAATTGACAACGTGTTTCGTTGATTTTGCTCACTGCATTAGGATTACTTTGGTACAACCAAAATAACATCACATCATATTCGTCATACAACATATTGTGTGATGCAAAACAAATATTTTATCACATCACATTTCCTTCTAATCTAACATAAAACAAGCAAGTATATTACTAAACTCACGTATAGTATATGAAAAATATAAGTCAATTGTCTGACAAGCTAACTAATCATCGGCACCTCAATGTTGTGCAATGCCAGTGCACCGAAAGGCGAACACATTTCATTTCATTCTTCACCAGCTTCAACACCTCTTCATCCTTGTAGTGCATCTGGCGAAAGCAGCCGGTGTGGTTAGAGCCTAATAGTTTTCCGCTACTGTTCGTCACTTTTTGTTCGTCGCCGCTATTCACGCTGTGCACCTTTGGAGTCGGAGCCGGTAATTTCAGGCTGTCGTATTTTAAAACGAATTCCATTGCATGCAGAGTGTTCAGTCTTCGGTGGGATATATAGGTTACACTTTTTGGTCTGATTCCTTAAAAAATGCTTTTGTTATTTATCACGGACTTAATTAGAAGCTTTGGCAACGTGTCAGATAAAACATGATAGATAGTTTTTCAAGATTCTCATAAGTGAAATGGTAACATTTCGATCTAAAGTTGTCGTTTCAGAATTTGATTTGTTGTCGAACATTGAGCGCTGCAATGATTGAATTTTACAGTTTTCAATTTAATTAAGTTCGAACATGCAGAAATCTTTTGTATTGCGTTTCATAACACTTTTTCCGATTTGTTGTTTCAAAAAACACAAATATAGCCATTAATTTTAAAACTCAGTATTCTTCTATGCTTTCAATTCCCTACACTTGCAAAATCGCATCTTTCCCAATTTTATTTCAACGAACAACTCCAAAGTAATACTTTCTTAGCGACAAAGAACGCTTTCTTTGTTGTGCTTTCCTAACTGTTTCAAATTTATTTTAATTGTACGGTTTACGGCATATTAGCCGCAAAAAAAAAAACACGTCGCAGAGCTCTACTACTTGTTTATTTCATTTCATACTTATTACATTTTACGCTCACAACATATGAATTATGTGTTGAACAACTTCGACTCCACTGATCTGGGTAAAAAAAAAAGCCGAATAAATTCGAAAGGTGTCCTTCTTGATTTTTGTTGTGTTTGTCGAGCGGAATACCAGCAATTGTGTGACCCTGTTCTAGGTCCAATAATACATATTTGTCTGCAATATAATAATGAAATGTATAATTAAAGCGGACTGCGGTGGCTGAAACCTGGTGTGTTCCACTTCTACCGGCGCTAACAACATTCAACTCTTTTTCTGAGTTGTTGGATTTTATGATAAACATAAGCACTCCAAGTGGCCGTGATTAATTAATCCGCAAGCGCGTTAATAACATTATGTGACGGCTAAGAATTAATTCCGCTAATTGCGACAAGAATATGGAAAGAATGGAGAGTGGCTTAAAACAGAAAGTTGTGCGGTTTTTGCATCGGAATTGTGTGTATGGACGTTATTCAGATGAGGTTAACATAAGTTTTATTGTGCTTGGCAACGATGAGATGTGTGAAAAGCTGCAGTGCTTTGGCGGCGATGTGGATGACCGGCAAGGTCGTCCACTGTCCTTCCAGTTCTGTAGGTCGGAGCTTCTTCGTGCTTCATCTATCTGTTTCATGTGCTTGCATGACTGGCTTTGGGATCTTGAACATTAAGTACGATGCTAACGGAGTTCGCGACTGCTAATCGTATATGAGGAGTGTCTCAAGACTTGGCAAATTTTGAACGTTTGAAAGCTTTATTTGTTCAAAGCTGGAGTAATTAATTCTAATTGCCTACAACAGTTTCAATACTAATTATCCTTCTCGGCCGACCGATCTTCCAATTTTTTTTGCAGAAATTAATTTGTTTTATTTTCCAAAGCATGCACTTTGCGTTCTTTTTTTCTCAGTCTCTTGTGCAGTTTGTTTCAGTTTTCTTTCCTTAATGCCAAACACAAAAAAGAAAGAAGCACCCAAAGTACTATCTTTGGTAATTGCAAGTCACGAGGTGTTGATAGGGAAAATTTGCCAATGCCATCGTCATGCGCTCTAGATTGCAGCGTTGCAAGTATTTTCCGGTTTTTCTCGCGCTTGGGAGCCACGTCTGCGCCTCCAAGCCAAGTCTGCATTTACTCGACTTGATTTTAAATTTAAATGCGGCGGTGGACGCCTTGTGACAACGCTTGTACCAAAGGTAAATACTCTGGAAAGCAAATTTGCAGTGAGCATAAAATATTGATGTTGTACAAGACTAAAGGCAGCCGCCAATACTTTATTGCTTTATAAACATATTAATGCATTAAGATCACTAATGGATGCACGTTTCTTGGATGAATCAATCACTTTCATGTGGTAATTGTCGCGTCATTTGCAAAACGCGAAAACCGAAGGCTGCTTGCAATGTAAGTAGACTGTAACCTAATAAGCTTTAATTGCGAATTTGGAATGTAATAAAGCGGTAATTTGTGATTAAAGTGTTTATTACACTGGGCGACTTAAGCACGCGAGCACAATTGCGATTCGAGAGCGGTAATTTTGTGGTTTCATACAGCATCGTGCCAGCGGAGTAAATACCGCCAAGCGTCAATTTTCGCTTTTCGAGTTTCTTTTCGGAAACTCTCGCGTATGCAGCAATTAGCGCCGCGCGCGAATTTACATGTTAACAAGCAGAGCAGTGCATGCATAGCATCCATTTTGCTGCCGTAAGAGATAATCACAAATGGATGGATCACCACGTATCGGAATATGGGGTGTGGGAAGTAAACCGGAAGAAGAACATGCATTAATTTGTTATCGAATTTATTTATTTGAAAATCTTCCGAATCTAACACCACAATTGTAAGAAAACAACTTACCTCAGAAACAGTAGTCCATCTCTCTACTTAAATGACTCTAGTCACATACATACATACCTTACATACCTAGACTCTTTGATTGCCTTGTGCTGTGAGTGTAAGTGACCGCCACATTGCAATGGAAAAGTCCCAAATAAATAATCCATTACAATCTTACTAATGGGAGTAATGTTAAGAAAGAAACTAAACGCGATCCCGATTGCGGCGTGCTGACTCTCTGCTCTTAAGAGTCCGCTCTCGCGCGATCCATGTTAGTAGGTTAAGATCGGATATGCACGTAGAGCGCATTTTACATCCATCAATTTTATAATTACGCCGCGCGCAGGACACAATGGCGCGCATTACGCAGGCGTGATTAGAAAACTCGAAAGTGATTTGGACGCAATGCGCGCCGCATCGCTTCCGGAAATCGACTCAATTATTAGGCGCGGAGCTTGGAGTACCGTTGTGCAGGTAGCAAAAAAAAACCGCCTCCGCGTCTGCCTTCGCCGCGGACCCGCAGGCGTAGGGAAAAAAAACCTGGATTTGGTAGTTTCATTTTTATGAGAAGTTATTGCATTGCGCCTTCTAATGACTAATGCTCTCCCAACGAGCGGCGGTAACTTTCATCGATTTGGGTTAATCTCCGCTAATAAACTCCCATGGAATGACGGCAGTATCGTAAATATTTCAGCGTGAGGTACTTCCATGCTGGGAACATAAATGCTATCGGCGTCACTTTGCTTTATGGTGGAGTAATTATTATTCACAAAGTCGCTTTCGTTTTAGATTTAGTGTTATTGAACATGTGATAACTAGTTAAGGGGACTAGCACCTTTATTAGGAGCTTTTGCATCTCAATCTCTCTTCTCTCATCCATAAAATGCAATTTCATAGAGAGATGCATCCGAAAATCAACTGATATTACCATTTCCCTTAGCCTCTCAACTCATGCTGAACGCTGCGACTGCACCACAACGCCCTGTGCCTTTATCCCCACTCCCATCGCGTGATATAAATCAGTGTCACAACTGTGCGACACTTCACTTCACACCATAAGCTCTCGGAAATAACACCCGAGGTCTGCCTGAACCGAAGGTGTTAAACCTGATCCATCACATGTTGAAAATTTACGTTTGTAGCCATAAGTACGAGCGAGCTTTAAACGCTCCGAATAGCAACTTGATAAAATCTTCTCCATACAAGTCCAGATTAATTTATTTCGCAAGTAATTACTTCAGCCAACCTATCTGTACCACACATCAAAATTTGTATACTTGTTTGGCTAACAAGTTCACAAATGTTTTATTTATTACCCACTAATACTGCAGGCAACATCAATAACCACACGCATTTACGATCTCTAGTACCTGTCGGCGCACGTAAACTTTAGAAGAACTTCTAGCGCATTTTCCGTTAATTAAGCCAGCATAAAAGTTTTATCGTTGTTGGACTACTAACAGAGGCTAATTGTTAATTGTTTAGTGCATGTACGCAGTACTCCTCAACATTTCGCAGACTGTAAACTATTTGCCTTGGTTCATATGTGAGAAATTGGCTGCTTCCGGACCATTAGCATGTCTAATGCATTTCATTTTTGAGTATTTTATTGAATTAGGCAGCAATTGCAGTGCTTGGTGTGGGACTTTCGTTACAATCTGCTCATGAATGTGGCTCATTTAATATGGTAATTCCTTGTTCACGTATTGTTTACGCAGTTCTTGATGTTCGCGGTTATCTGCACCATTGATGCGCTTTCCGCCGGAATCAGAACAAATAAGCCAAAATACCTTTCTAATTTCGATGCGCAACGATTAACTTTTTTGTGTTTTGTGTAACAGTAACATTGCATGTTTACAGTATATGAATTTCACAGCTGAAATGTATCCGGCAATTAACGAAATTAAATGCTTATCTAGCGCACGCGAAATTTAGACTAATCAATTGCGGGAACAATTTGGGTGTTTTTAGTGCCGTGCCGCAGAAAAGCAAAATGCATCGGCCTCTAATTGAATCATTTATGTGTCTGCCACTGTGCGGTCGCGCGTTTTTCTGCCGGTATGCAGATAATTCGGAGCAATTACATTCGCAGGTAGCGGTGCTTCTGCGGCGTAAGAGTATGACGTGCGTTGGACAAACACACGTTAATTACGCACGGCTAATGCTGCATGTTTGACAAATTTGCCCGGCGACAGAGAGAGAGCGCGACAAGAGATCCTCGATGCGCAACGGACAAATGAGAAGCAAACATGATCTCAGGCAATTAAGCGAATGGCGCACATGAATTACAAAATCTCACGAATAACATAACTTGTTGCACTGAGGAGCGGATGATTCCAGCCAGGCTCTCACCGCAACTGCACCCTTGGCGTGGTGCCCCCACCACTGCCGTGTGATATAACCTACGGTCATAACTGTGCCACGCTTCATTCCACAGACGAAGTTCAAAAGAAGAGTACCCAAAGGTTTAAGCGAGAGTGTTGAATGTTGTTACATGTTACACAAACCTAGTTCCCAAGAGGCGGTGATTGGTTCATCTCACTTGAATTAAATGTCAACCGCACCGCGTGCGTGTGCTAGTAAAATCTGTTATTATCAAGCCCTTTATAAGTCGAGACACGGACGCTTACGATGAATTACCTTCGATACAATGCCTCTTCGTGATTACTTTTTTCCCATTTTCGTGCAGATGATGGTGATGGCTGGTGCGTCTTCGCCGCAGCGATGCCGTTAAGCTTGCCACAATTATTGGGTGGTTCTCATTGCTCTATTTGGGTTTGATTTGATTTTAAGTAGAATTGTATTTACGCTTTGTTACTGGCACTAACAATACAGAATAGTGATGCATGCGAGTGCAGACGCGACTACTTTCGAATCGTTTCTGTTATTGTTGCCAATGTGGATGATTTGCTCGGATTGCAAGGAAAATCATCAGTGAGGGAAATTTATATTGCATATGAGGGAAATCTAATGGAATTCGTAGAAATTGCAAAGACTGACGTTAATTCATTTGCTACTAATTGTAACATTCTAACTCACTTTGTATTTGACGCCCTCTGTGACATTGTGGTGAACGTTTTCCGTCATTCCCATCATTCGCTATAAAATGACCCTCTTTGGTAGGGTCGCGGCATCCATTAAACATATGGAAATCACTTCGGAGAAGATGTGTTTGTACAAGATGGAATTTCGAAAGTTGATTTATTACATGCTGATGGTGATTGCAGAAACTAGTCATGTGCATCTTGACGCTAATTTAGTTAATTTCAGTTTTGACGCTAATTTCGCGTTTGTACTTGATTTTTTCATTGTTTTCTGACTTGGAGCAAAGGAGTAAAGTGAACATTTTAATTTATTGTGAACGTGTTAAGCAACTAAAAAGCTTTTCATGAATTTTATCGCTATTAAGAATTATTTCATGCATACCGCTACAACTACAACGTAAATGTGTATTGTTAAGGCGCAAGGCGCTGGAGTTTGTGGAGTAGCTTTGGTAGTTCGCTAATTAAGTTGTAGTCATAATAAACAAATACCTCAAAAAACGTCGAAATTGTATCGAACAATTCGCCTCAACTAAACGTTGGTAATTGCCTTAAACTTGTCTTGAGTTAATCATTGGCTGAATAAGAACTCCAAATCATGCACTACTGAAGTCGTTAGCCATCGATGGAAGGTACGTCAGAAAAACTGAGCCGATTGGGAAAAAGTCCAATCTTTGAGTGGTTTTAACGGTCGTCCCAATTACACAGCCACCACCGTCTCTCTCTTTTCCGGCGGGTTTTTCATTCCAAACGCCATGGTGTGGGTAATAAATAATTGAAGTTGCTATTAATACACATTGATAATCTTTTTTTTAAACGACGCCGGCAGCGGGTCACACTTGGGCAAACATTTTATTCGAAGAAACGAAGAAAGAGTATCTCCGAAAGTATCGAAAGCATAACCGAAAGTAGACACGTGCAAGTTGAATCCTATTTGCAAACGCCTACCGCGCGATTATACTAATCGACTCAATCCGATTAAGAAACGAGCGCCGATTAATTGATTAGCCACTTACGACTAGTGAATTCAATTTGAGTTTATCGGACGGCGGAATGCGAGTGGTAGCTTGGCGAGTTTGCAAGCACAATCGTACAGATCATGTCTGCAAAATCTGGGCTACTAATTGGCAAATTGTTGAATCATCGTAAAACTCATTCGATTTGCTCCACGACCGCACAATGCGTGCATGTACGTTGATGAAACGCATCGTAAAATGGCAATAAAATGCAGAAACGATCGATGTGATTTAATTGGAATATTGGGTGAACTCATTCTGGTTTTATTGGGATTAAGACCAAATTCTTGTCGTAAAGCGATGGTTATATTAATAATTCCAACCAAAATCACAATTTACTGAGTGGTAAACTGGAGCTATATTAAAGTATTAATGGAATTAAATCGATTAATCTGTATTTTCATATTTAACCGGATAAGACGCTTTCTTGATGATGAGTGCAGGATGCGTCGTTTCTTTTTTCTATTTTGCGTCATCATCGGCTGTAATTACTTCAAAAGGATTTTCAATGGATGAAGGATCCAAGTCAACTTATTAATCACGAAGAAATCATACGAAGAAATGCTTTGGAAGAGGAAGGCTACGATGTTGCACCGCCTCACTCCCACCAGCACCACCAAACAACCCAAGGCAAACCACGACCCGAACCAAAGTGTCAAACCCCCAAAACTAGTTTAGTGCCCATATATTCTAGTTGACCAGGAGGATCGGAGTGATTATAATCTCTTAATAGCCAGATATATTTTGCTAGCAGATTCCGCATGAAATTAATAGTATAATTCGCCAAATAGTCAAAAGCACAGATGATTTATCGAGCTGTATCTTTTAATGTTCTTCTCGTGCACTCCGCTAAAGCTCCTCAACTTGTAGTTCATTAAATCCGTCTGGTTTTATAGTTCTCGTGAAGAGAATTAATTTGCACCACAATTACAAGTGTACACACACGCCTTGCCAATTTCAACATCTCTGGACATCTCGCGTGCCGCAATAAAAACCACCCAACAGATTAATAGTTATTTATGTTCATGGCGAAAATGCAACGATTAACATGTATCGTCATCATCATTAATAAGCAGCACGCGAGATTTTTTTAGGGAAAATTTCGCTAGTTTGGCACTAGTTGCCTGCTTAAAGCTGTCGCCGCGTAATTAATTAGCAAACCATTGGCGGCGGATTTAATTAAATTTATTGCTGCGTGATGCCATGAGAAGAAAAATACTACGCGGCGGATTAATTAACACATCGCAGAGACGACTTACAATTAGCACTGGATGATGTGGACGAAGATATTAACAGGCGGTGCATATTTTGTTATTGGATGATTTGCAGTCAGGTGTCTAAAGGTTTGCGAAGTGCGGCGGGAACCAACTGTCAACGAGGTAGGAAGTATGTGGATCGTCTTTAAGTTTACTATCCTCTCGCTGAATATTCAATTAACTTCTTATATTCCGATGAGCAAACAACTTTGTCAGTTTTATTTGTGATTATGATTTATTAGAGTGCACCAGGAATCCCAAGGAGCGCTCAAATCTTTCTCACAGTAGGTACGCAATTTATTGGATTCCGAAACATTAGTTGGTTGAACTTATGATCTATTAGCATCACCTCCTCAATTTCAGCTTCAAAAACACCTGGCAATATTTCATGAAACTCGCATTTCAAAGTTCTCAAGCCGGAAAAAATAGCCATAAGGCTAATATACCAGCAGATGTATAAAAGCATATTAAATCTGATTAACGCGCCGAGTTCCTAACGTTGAGGCTTACTACGTTGCGGGTGTAATGCGCACTCGAGATGCTCGCATTACTCGCATTGCAATGTTGTTTCTCCATCATCACGCAAAGATTCAATTAATCGCACCTTCAGCGCGCAAGTCGGATTATCTTGGGTCGTATGGGGATTTGCATGCAATTCCGCATTTGCTCAACATTGAAGGCAGGGTGACTTGGCTCATTGCAAGAAAATGCAATTAAGGATTGATTATTTTCGCGTCACTGTGAAATGTTGGTTGACTCCTCATGATAAATGTACAGAAAACGTCAAATGCATATGGACTCAAACAGATGCAGGTTGGAATTAATCAGGGTAATTGCCAGAGTGAGACAATTTCTCTTAACAACTCCAAAATAACTACCGAAGCATTAGATCTAGATAGATACCATCTATCATTCATCAATCCTCTCCGGCACTCGCACTTTCCCCCTACTACCCAGGGCACCACGCCGCAGCCAAATCTCCTGGTGCTGGTGGCCGATGTACAGGTGGTATAAGTAAGCGCGCATCCACCTGAGCCACCTGAGTCTTGTGTTCCATCCGCGTTTCGCCGGAGTACCAACTGTACGTGCGCACACGCCAGTTTAGTTCACGCAGTGCGCCAGCAGCTAAGACCTAAGTGCGCAAGTGATCGAATTTCGCGATTCGCCAGCAAATTCGCGTACGCGCCGGCGGCAAGGACGACGCCAAGGGACGTCCCTCGCATTCATTAGTAGCCAAGTGCATTGCGCCTTTATTGCAGATTTCGATCGGTCCCCGCGTCATCCCGTGACTTTTTCTACAATCCGACGTTCTGACACAGCACGGCAGAGTCTTCGACACGCCGGGACGTATTTTCAATTAACAGGTTGGTTGAATATTATTTTCATGATATCCGCTGCGGCCCTGAGCTCTTACTCCTCAACGCTCCTTTTCTTTGCACTCGCATTTTAAAAGGCGTTGTTGTTAATTTTTTTTTCTTTTCGGCGTTAATTTCTTTTATCGAGTGCTAGGATAACGAGTTTTCGGAAAGCGACCACTCGCCACGATTCATTAAAATTGAATTAATCAGTGACAGAAGCGCAATCATTCACTTAGAGCATTTTTAAGCGAATTTTGTATCGCCACACTTTGATCACTATGATTCTCCCGCTATGCTAAGCATCGTTGGAAGGCAATGAAGAGTGTGAGAATATCTCCGAAATGTGCGAGAAATGCGGTAGTCAATTTAATTCGATTGCAACTAATACACTTGTATACCAACCAGCACTTTAGGCAGCAAGCACAAAAAGAATCTTTTTTTTTCTTTTCTAAATTGTACGAAATTTGTGTGATGCCATTGTGCCAGCACCGATGGAGCAGCCAAGACACAAGAAGACACTTTCAACATTTTGTTTCCACGATGCTAAATTATAATTAAGGTCATGCATGTAAATTGAACGCATTTACTTCTATTTAGATATCTTTCATTGCAAGTAAATAGCCTAGCTGTAATTACGTTGCAGCAGTGGCAGCAATTTGCACAAAACGCTTTACATGCCACACGTTGCTGCACATGAACCAAATGTGCGACGGAGTCATATTCAACTTGCGCGTGTGTCACAAGCTTTCTTAAATATGGTTTGCAGGAAAATTAAGTGGGACCTCATACCAGCTTGGGGTATCTATAAAACAATTAAATATCTCTTTTTACCAGAAAACCACTTACCCTACTATTCTATGAGAGTTTCCTGAGGTGGCCATGCAGTTTGTTTGTTTGTAAATGTATCCGAACCTTTTTCTCTACTGAAGTCATGGCATATGCCACATCAAGCTGCCGCGCGCTGTTAAGCATTTATAAATTGTTAATGAGCGACTCATTATATAATTAGTCAAACAAATTCAAGGCGCCTGGTCGTTTAGCAGCTCTCGACGTTTTCACCAGAAACGTTCGCCCAAGGAAATGAATACTGAATTATGTCGCTGGTTGCTCTCTTCACATGTTCACCGTGTTCACCATGTTCACGACGCTTATTTGCTTGTTTGCTCGTTTTAACGCGCCGACCTTAAGAGACTTAATAATTTTTCACACCTTGTAAACTTGGCACACCTCACACATTAGCACCGAAATTGAAAGAGTCTCGTGGTGGCTGCAGGGGTCGGAAATCGAATTGGAATTCAGGCATTGAGAGTTATTTTCAATTGTGATAAGCGGGTATTCTGGCATTAATTGCTAATTAAACGCATTTAATTATAATTAACAAGGCAACACATATCTACAATCGGAGAGGTGATTGAAAACAATTTCAAACTTCCTCACATATGTTAACACACTTCAATTTGTATAAGAAGAGCTCAAACTACTGCTGAATGCGTGATCGAATTGATTGTCGTCTTTGTACATTACGCCGAAGACGAGCAATTCGTGTTACGACTTCGAGCTAATTAAACAACAAGCGGAATTAGTGTCGGCCATCGGAATCGGACGTCGGTGTTGCCTGCAGTGATGTGCAAGGCCCACTGCATTTGCACACAATCGCCTTCCATGCATTATTCACACACGCATTTGAGATGCGCACTGTCTAATCTGGCGGCGGTCGTCGTTAAAGTGGTACAAGTTCAATGTGAGTGCAAGTGTTGCGCTGCTTGCCATAAACGCAGGAATGTGCCGCTGGATCGAGCGCACTTTCTTCAGCTTCTCATCGACGCCTGATAAATGAATTACCTTTTGCGAATTGTTCATTTTATTTACTTGCTTACATTCATTACTGAATTCATTTCTTCTACACCAAGTGATAAGAAGATTTGAGGCAAATTGGTCTTAAAGCTTGGGAAGACTTCCCAAAGCACAATTCCGAAGTGCTTCATATTGTTCTGCCAGCGTCTTCTCATTCCCCGTTTCCGTCAACAATCAAACATGCGTGTTGACGCGTAGACGTTATGGCTGCTTCTACACATCATAATCACAGGTGCATAGGACGGTAATGTGCCTGAGGACGTAGCATTTCATGCGTTGTCAAACGCCACTCGCACATGAGCAAATCGCAATTGCAAAACGGCAAGGCCGGCAAATTGGTGGCGCTGATTCAATTAATCGACGACGTACGGCTGGTGAATTCAAATTGCACCCGGCAATCGATTAACTACTTCGATTGCGTGGTTATTAACCCGTCATAAGGTATGTGAAAATTATTATTTTCACGCCTCCCATCCTGTTGATTCTATCTGGAGCGGGGAGTATCATGGACAGAGGCGCCACTGTATTAATAAATTTCTTGATTCATTAAATTGCAAATGTTAGCTGAAAAAAAGGTTTGAAAATTGTTTCTTGGTGCTGGTGCAATAAATTATTCAACTCGTTAGTGTAACTTGAAAACCCCTCCGTAGTTTTCATGCATTTTCCTGCATTTTTTTGCAATTACGCTGGAACACTGCATTTGAATAACAGGACCGTGATGGCCAAAGACTAGTCCTTTTATTTTCGGTACTTCCAATTGTTAGCAACGATATTTCAGTCACTGTATTGTTTACTTTGTACGTTTCATGTGGAAATTTTGCACCAAAAGGCAGCCATTTCAACAGCTTAAAAGATCAAACACCTTCATGAGTTCACACACGTACGCTAGGTTCACTAAGCACTCAAGGTGTTAGTTCATGTCACTCGTTAGATAACACTCAGCTCCATAATGAATTTTCCTACCTGGCCGTGTGGGAAGACCTTTGTCTGCGCGGTTTGCCTGCATCTAGCCGTGTGCCTGTGTGCCATTACATTGTTACGCAAGCAGTTGATAAACGGCGCTCATGACTTTGTCAATGAGCAGCTCGCAATTACAGCTAGTGCCTTCCGGGTGGACGTGCCGCGAGCTTGCCTTCTTTTCGCTGAATGGCACACCACCCATGACAACCCATGGAAATCATGGAAGCGGTACCATCGCGGCGGGTATGCCGTTGGGCCGGACGTCTCCGGAACAGTTACGGAAGCGCGCGTTGTGTGGAATGTAAACAAATCCGTGGCCAGCGCACACGATAATTGCCTGTGCACCGAGACTGCACTGCACCAATTGAAACATCACGTATATTAGCTTTATTACCTATATTCGCGCTGTTTAGCGTTAGGAAAGAACCACAGTTGTAGCGCTAATTAGCCACATGAGGGATTCCAGAAGCTAATGTGCTGATAACGCCGAGAGTTAAAGAGCTTCACATAAATAACCAAATGTTTGAACGCCGCTTGAAACAATTTACATCGCCAATTAGCTGAGATGCTTTATGTCCAGTCGTAATGCTGTCGGCTGTGTAAAAAGTGTATTGTAAGTGAACTGGATTTTGTTAGCTTGGGCTTCCTCGGAGCTTTTGCCTTCAATCGGGTTTGATTTATTCGGGTGCGTCAGCTTCCAGCTCATAAATCGCCGGATTTGCATCATATTCGCCCGTAAATTATGCACTTTAATGGAAAACTAGGTAGCAAGAGGGGCGTGGGGCAGAGTAATGTAGATTCGCTAGTCAGCAAAGTTATACTTGCGCCCTGTAATGCGGCGTAATAAACGTGGTCACTTTTAACTTAGCTACACTCGTGAAGAAGTTTGATCGAAAAATAAACAAACGTTAATCTGAAGCAGTTCAAACAAGACTGTGAACAAGATAGTGATTGCATGCTAGTGGTTGAATGCTTGAATGTGATATTGCATCCATTCCTGCAAATAATTTGTTCCTTTCATTTAGTTGATATTTTCTTGAATCGCATTTGAAAGCATTCGTATTGGGTTCACATTTGAATTATTATCAAGACATGTCACCCATGGCCTTAGAGGAAGCAACCAAACGGAGCGCTAAACCAAAACCAGGAAGGTTAGGCACTCGGCAGCAATAAAGCATGACGCTTGCATACGTATTACCGAGATTAGTGTGAATCAGCGTAGATATTCGAAAGTTAATTAATGAATCTCTTCGGCGATCGGCTGGCGCGCAAATCCAACCGATCGTTGATTTTTTCTCTCGCTACGTGGAAATCGCGTTTCCATTTCAATTTCCAAGCCCAACTACGCATACGCGTGCGAATGCCTATCGCAGCGGAAACTCTAATTACGCTCAGCATTTGTCATTAATAATGCGTGTCGCGGTTTAATTCCTCGCTCGATTTGTGTTTTGCTTTTAATGCGATCATGCCAGGCAATTAACAAGAGGATGTTACAGTGCGGCGTGAAAAAAGATCTCCGCCTAATAGTTCGATTAATCGATGTTCTAAGCATTTCCAAAGTGTAAATGGTTTAATCAAAGCGATTGCATTCTCAGGAGAGTGGTGTTTTTTGGTTTCTCACATTACGGCTGCCGCATAAATTGTTTTTTACGGCGTTTTTATCTCCAGCTTTAATGAATCTGTTCTTTTGGTGCTACAGAAAACATAAGGGCGATATCATTTGGTATTATATTATCATGTAACGTTTAATTGAAAATTAATAAGTTTCCATGGCATTAAATAAATTTGTGTACAACACTAAACCATTGATTTTTGACATTTTGTTTCGATCGTATGCGTTTCAAATTAACGCAGCATATTAATTAATCTCATATGAATGCGTCTCCGAGCGCCTCAAAAGTAGACTGATATCACATCCAATTTGAAATTCAAATGATGTGTTGAATTTAATTGAAATTGAATTAAATTAATGCATACTGGAAGCACTTAGCGAGGCGTATATCAAGCAATTACTTTAATTATTTTCATTAAAAATCGGTGTAATTGTTTCAACTTCAGCCGATTGCGACTGCTGCTACCTACTTGAACAGTAGTCATTCGCGGCGGTAGTTAATTGCCTAATTAATTAATCCTCGTGTCGCAATGCCAACGATGTACGTTTCATTCGCTTTTTCGTTACTTGGCCATTCCGCATCTGCGACATGAAATATGACTTTACGCACATAAATGTTATTTATTTATGTCCCATTCAAACGTTGCTCGAATGTTTGGACATTTTTCTTTCGTTCGAAACGGCTGGAATTACTACAGGTCGCCGGGATTATTAGCAATATTTGTTCTTCTCCACGAGTGAAGGTGTTTAACGTATGAAAGCGCTCGCCGCCGACGTACAGCTTACACTTAACACCGTGAGCACCTACACCGAAATTGATTCGCCGACAAAACAAACGACGACTTAAGAAACTCTCGACAATGACTTAAGAAGTAACAGCAATCAGAGTGATGGTTTGTGTTTATGTAAACAACAAATTATTAGATGCACTTTGCTTATTTAAGCATTGTGCTTTAAGTCTACGCGAATTATAATTGTTTAAATATTGTGTGATAAGAAACAAGTGTGATAAAAGTTAATTTAGACAAGTAGCGGAAGTCCACTTATTCATCGCAAGGATACAGATTCGCTATAATGCTTCCGCGTTTGTTTTAGTGATCAGTTTCAGTTACCAAAATATCGTGCAAATTCCTATCATGATTGTTACAAGCTTAAGCGCACATTCCAATCATATTTTTTAATTTAACTCAACAAATAATGGCCGAATGGCCATTCTCTGTTAAGTGAAGGAAAAGACACGGCAAAGATGAAATTAATTGGCGTTATTTCGTTTGCAGAATCATGAAGATGCACACAAAGTATTTCATCTTATACCTCGCTGCCGGTGTTGCCTTTGCCCTTGCTGCGCCCCTGCCTGACACTGGGACATCCTCCACGGAGAAACCCCTCAAATCAGAATCAAGTCGTCAAGGAAAATCCTTAAATTACTACGATTATGTCCAACCTGCTGAAGAATTCGTCGATTTCGGCGCAGCAGATTCCTACGACGATGCCGCTGAAGATGACTATACCCTAGATTATGATCAGAATGATCTCGCTCGCACTCTGCCCAAGAGAAAGAAGGTCCGCCGTCCTTTCAACTCGCCAATCTACTATATCCGACTCCCACCTCAACCCTACATGTTCGTCCCAGGTTTTGGTTACGTTTCGCAACCACCACAGAACCCAGTTCAGCAGTTTCTCAATGTCCCTGTGAGCTTTGTATCAAATGGTAAACCAGCCAACATCTACCAATGGAGTGGTATCCAGCAATTCCCTACTGCTGCTCCAGCTGCACCTATTCCACGCCCGCAAGCACCTGCGATGGTCCCCAGACCTAAACCCAAACCTGATAGTGCGGTACATCGCCTTCCTGGACAGTTTGCCTTCAACGGCAAACCTGAAGACATCTTTGTCCTCCGTGATTCGTATAACTCGCTGTATAGTGATGCTTTGCAGAATTTCTATCCTTGATGTAGTGAAATGCAACTAGGAGTTAGTTCTTCATATTTACGTATTGTATTCATGTTTCATGTGTCTTTTTTAAATTTTAACAGCGTGCACATTTCATCCATCGATTGAACATTGAGGCTTAATTTATTTTTTATTTATTTTTAATTTGATGTAATTTTATTTATATAGTTTTATTTTGTTATATTAACAATAAATTAAATATTTGGTTATTTAATTTATACACAAATATAACGCTTTTATTTAAATAATTTCATGTGTCGATGGAAGTTTTCCTTGTTTACTTTGTTTCAGTCGCATATTCGAAAATGCTAGGTGATCCTCCAATAGTATGTTTCTGTGACCACAAATGGTTTGCGAACATGTTAATGAATGCAAACGCAATGCTGCCCTCAGCAGCATGATAAATTGTGAAACGCCGATAGTATGTTACTACAGGACATGTTTTATTTGTTTATAACTTCAACATCAACACAGCTGTTTCGACTATAAATCATTTCAGTACAGGGTTAGCTCTTTTGTGACCGGTAACCAAAGATATAACAAACACACCCGTAGTTTACGCTAAGCTTGTCCTTCAACATGATTATTTTAAATTGTAATCTATCTTCTTTCAGTTTCGTGCGTATTAAGATTTACTAGAGCACCCAAAGTGCTGGGTGCGAGCAGTACTTGCAAATTCATTTTGGTCCACTTAACGTAGTTTAGTGTTGATTAACAGCAGTGGATTCGAACCCGCAGCCGAGAAAAAAGAAACAATGATCGGTATTCAAACTTGCCGTACTTTATTTCAGGGATGTTAGGAATTATTAGCGTGCAAAACAATGTTTATAACTAAAATTTTCTATTGACTGATTATTTAGTTCTGTAAATATTTTACCTGATACAATGACTTTGGGCTGCAGGTGCAACAGTATTAAGCAATTTTCAGAACATGCAAGAAATGTGTGCTACAAACTCTACTAATTTCGTCATACACATGGCGTAGGATGTTACTCAACATATCTAATACTAAATTCTACAGAAACAGCTTCTGATTGAAATATATAATATCATATGGCATATTATATTAATCACTTGGTAGCCTGAATATACTGACTGAGTTAAGTGAAGTTTGAAAATGATGAAGGAAACTCTACATAAAGGAGTTATGTTTTTATATACCTTTCAAATAATTTCTCTCTTGTACACTACCTTGTATGTTGCAATGATCAATTCCAATTTGTGCCATCACTATACAGGGCTGATTGAATGTTATTGTGAATAATTCTTTGGGAAGCTTAGTTATTGTTGTTCAGCTCTAAGGACCAGGGTGTAATTAATTTAAGAAGAAACCGCCTCCAAGCCACTTCCGTATATGTCGCAATGGATTAAATCCGAAACGGTGCATGATGAGCCACCTAGTAGTCAAAGTATTGTGCGTATCGTTTCAAAAGCCGAGCAAAGCTAAGTAAATTAATTTAACTCCAAAACGGTACATGGCTTGCCCTCACATGGTGGTATTAGAGAAGTTGAGAACTGGAGATAATCGACGATTAGGGAAACTGCCAATAAATTATAGAACTCGCCTCAATTTAATAATAAGAATAAAATTGTTTATGTTGCAGCCAACCGATGGCAGATCAATTGATGACACAACTAGCGCTAGATTTTTTGCGACAACGGTTAGAAGTTCTATTGCGCTCTACATACATTTACATTGAGTTGTACTGGTCTGTTTAGTTCTTTTGAGAGCTTAAGAAATGTTAATTGTATGTAATTGTATGCAATACTTGAAAGCGCCCCTAAAAGGACTAGTATATATGTTTATATATGTACGAGTGCAGAGGCATCTTTGAAGATGACTTTCATCAAAGGCTATTTATTTTTACATGAAGAAGTTTTCAAGTTATGGCAAATGCTGGAAAGGATGCTAAGGTTGGTAATGGCAACATTTTTAATTTATTGCTGTTGGTAAATATTTACAATCTTTATTTTTAGAGTGTCATGCTTAAAGAAGTAGTACCAGAGTCTATAATAACGGAAGTAATGTACTTGACCTTCTGTGACCAATTTCTGGTTGCTGCGCTGTGGAGCTAAGCTGAAAGTGCGTCACAATGACCACATTCTTCAATGGGCTTGAATGTTATCCTAGATTGATCAGAGGAAGACGCCCTAGTTAATATTGATCAAGTACTAGGACCGGGACTTATTTA
Organism: Ecitoglossa quadriceps; assembly: GCA_027574925.1. Classification (NCBI taxonomy): domain Eukaryota; kingdom Metazoa; phylum Arthropoda; class Insecta; order Coleoptera; family Staphylinidae; genus Ecitoglossa; species Ecitoglossa quadriceps. Next base: position 242,715 of record JAODGC010045118.1, on the reverse strand, counting down.
ATTTAAAAGAAAACTACCCTATGGGCGCTTCCACGTATGTTGCAATGAATTGATTTAATTCCGAAATTGTACATGTTGCGCCACCTCGTAGTTAGACTTATGTTAAGATTGTTTCAGCAGCCATGCTAAGCTATACAAATTAATTTAAATCTGTAACGTTACATGGTTTCTTATTTTTTGCATTCGGCGCTACAATTGCGATACGTTTCCACTGCGCTTATCAGTTACATTTCAACCTCCAGAGCATGTCTTTCTTCGCTTTAAATTAATTCTGCCATAAACAAACTGCAAAGAATCGTGTTGCAAGTAAATTGTTTTTCGTTGTTTTCTGGGTGCACAAAAAACAGTAGAGGCGCGAATCTATTATTTCAATGCCATTGAAATTTTTCAATTTTCCATTGCGTGTTAGTGGTCACCATCTAATAGAATGTAGGATTAATTATCACAGTCTACAATTAGGAATCATCCTGCATTGAATATTAAAAATCAGTGGTTATTTTCTAAAATGTTTTTGCTTTTGAACTTGCCGATTTGCCGTCGGCATGCGTTTTTTTTTTCAGCACAGTTTGTATCGTAATTTCCAAATAAGCTACCTTCATTGTACTTGTTCGTTGTATCATAATAAGTTATAATTAGATGATTTACACTGAAAACATACTGTTACTCCTGCTGCGTATTGCGTTTTTTACTATTTCTTTTATGTAAGTAATTATAAAACTATTTCTGTTACCAGTTAAGATGTTGAACAGGAAGAGATGTTTTTTGGTTTAATGTATATATTAATTACAAAAACAATTACATTGGGCGGCCACGGCCAAACTTTAATTATTTCGTGGTGTTTTCTGTGCGCGCCTTAAATACAGAGACACGAGTAAATTTACTGCAGTAGTTTTCACGGTGCCGCTTGAGATTTATCTTCTAGTGCAATTGAAGGAAAAAAACTTTAATTGATGTTCAATTCTTTGTCATTATGTTTACATAAATAGAAATAACATTAATTGATATAGAATATATTTTTAATAATCACTTGTTTGTCTTCAAACCCAATGTGTGTGCAGATCGCCGAAGCAAATAAAACAGTTCTTTTCAGAACTATAATATTATTTGTATAAGAAATTACTTTGCATTTATTAAAATGAATTTGTGTTTGTAGTGAATTGTGCGCGTAGTAACTCGGGAGTCCTACGTTCAGTCTCCAGCACCGAGAAGAGATTTTCACTGAAACTTTGAATGATACCGAATTGCATTGGGCTTGTGGAAGTTGCCATAACTGTAATTCATATTCAACTAAACAAGATGGGTTAAGCGTACAGTTAAAAGGACATATAAAGTTTTCAGATTTCAACATACATACACATACAAAACATGACACTTTGGAAATAAATAAATTCAAATAAAACTAGTCTAAACTAGTCAAAACTAGTCTATCTTGACTAATTATTATTTCCCAAATTAGCTACCAACTCCGCAATGGATGCTACCGTTGATAACAATACTTCTCATACAATTTTAATCCTAGACTTCATAAGCAATAATCCTGGAATTATGGGTGGGTCAGTAGCGATGCGCAATCTTCAATACAGTTGAGCTGTCTTACAAAAACCCAAACCATGGCCTCCCCGAAGAGAGGCTCCTATAAATTTTTGGTACACTCTCTTATGTACTGTATTTCTTTCTACTGTTTTCTTTAAGACCCATATACTGCATATTTGATGTCTTTTATTGGAACTTAGAATCCGAGAATTCTAATTTATTTGAAAATAATCACATCACCACCATCTATCTATCCATCTACATCACCAAGCCAAATTACTAGTCGTTCTACTACGGAAGAAAGGCAAGTGCAAAAAGTTCGAAACAACAACAATCTGATGCACAAAGAATGCCAGACATTGAAACTGATATTCCTGCATTTTCATACTATTAAAAAATCATGTTTGGCATAGAATACAAAATCAATTCTTCCGCAATCGTTTAGCATCAGGAAATTAATTGTAGCATTCTGCACACGCTGCCCCAATAAATTATTATTGAATACTGCATGTTTAACGCAGTAAACAATCTTGTAATATAAAAAATAATTCCTAAAAGAATGAATTTTTTGCTTGATACAACGCTCACGAACGCTCCTAATACAAAAACTAGTAACTTTTACATAAGAACCAAGAAGAACTGAAGAAGTTCAGTTGTCCACCGCCCAGAAATTTCATCAAGCGTAATTTCAATTGTGCCGCCCGTAAACTGCAATCTCTATGGATCAAGGCACATAAGTAAACCAACTTTGAAGCCGTTTTTATTGCATCTCTCAACTGTTTAAATAATCCAGAATAGCAACTAGTCTATCTTGGCTAAAGTACACATGTCTTCATTACAAAGCCCATAAAAATTTCGATTTTCTACTTAAGGTTGGAACTGATTTCCGTACAACAAAAGGTAAATTGGTTACCAAACAAATACCCCTGCAACTGCAAGGCGTAATCACGCCCTGAACAAGGTTGTTCAAATCGATTGACATAACTAATATCACGAATGTTGTTTTTATTTACGTAAACTTTCAGGTAGTATATTATAGAAACCACATGCGTACATCCAATGGCACACACGTTAATACATTATAGAACCCACTTTTATTATTGTTTTATAGAACTACTAGCCACTTGGCAACTAATAAACTGAATAAACTTATTCAGATAGACATTTGTGAATATGACATCTGTATCTAAGAAATGCCCTAATTGTTTTCAGGCCACTTTAAAAACTACATCTGCAATGCTTTACATGTTATTAACGTATGCAATAAAGCGATCATTTCTAATAATACTATATAGTCATTAATTTATATATGCCTTAAGGGTGTCGGGACTTTTATATGATTAATCGTGCAAAGGGTTAACACATTTTAGAGTAAATTACCACTGCTCAACCCACATATATCAGCACATAACCGTTGCTGCGGTTAGGATTTTCTTGTTCCGCAATTCTATAACTCATATGTAAACCTTAGATACTTGTAAGTGGAATCGAATAGAGTGCTGCTTCTGGTCGAAAGAATTCATCTGGAATCCTTAGCAGTTGAACGTTGGCCGGTTCTGATTGCTGTGGAGTAATATTTACAATTAGAGCGAAATATAACAGGATATAATTAGTAATTCTAGCTATTTATCAGTGCATATTCGAACTGAAATAAGTTACAATCAATTGTTTAACAGGAAGATGAGTAGTCTAGGTCTATTCAAGCATGATTGCTTTGCGTTGAATCTATTGCTCCGTAAGAAATACATTGCATGTAGAGATCTTGGTACAGATAAGGAAGATGGTTTGCGTGAAAGGCCTATTACTACGATGCAGTAGACCTCTGACGAGTAAAAGCAACATGTTTCAATATTTGTAAATCGCTTTCTAGATTTTTTTAATATCGACTTTTTAAATAATGCGGACATCGTGAAGATGTTGCGTAACGGTAATTATTTACAAGTAGGACAAGTAATATACGTGCTATTTACATACAATTCAAAGTAATTAAAAAAAAAAAAATAATCAAGATGCACCAAGATGACACCATTAAACATAATTTTGTTCAAGAGATGCGCTAAAATGTGCCTATGTTGAAAATAATTTAATACTGGGCATTGGAATATTAATACGCGTGCGAAATCAATTTAGTTTTACTTCTTTTCAGAGAACAGACGATGTATGAAAATCTTCTCTAACATTATTCCACTTTGTAGATAGTTGTTTCAAAAAGTTTGTTTTGTGTCTCACGTAGGTAACAAGCAGATAAGTTTCATTGAAATATTGCAATATGCAAATTATTGGCAGTCGTGTTTTTTCAACATTACCAGTTAAAATTTGATGGGCTTTAAATCAGGATCGTAACGAAACAAATTTCATCGCCACAGCAGTATTTATTCAAATTCCTACTTTAAAATTAAACGAAAAGTGCGGAACTGCATCAGATATAGAATACCATCCCTCCGTCGCAATTTGATTTTCTTCCCTTTTGGCTTGCTATCTTTTATTCCTCTTGCCCGTTGACCAGCAGCATCGGGAATAGGAAAAAGGGTCCAACAGCGAGGGGTGATGCGCACATTTCGCGAATAGTTAGGAATCGCCGCGGTGTCAAACCTGTTCAGCGACAACAATACGCGAGTGCGATGCGTAAGGGGTGTCGTCCACCCGTCTTCGCCGCTCGCGTCGGCATTTGCACGCGTCCCGTCCAGTTTTCGCAACGAAAGGGTTGCGAGCTTTCGCGGCGTCGGAGCGCGCGCACCGTAGTTCCCCCCTGGAGCCGGGCGAATCACGCGCACAGCCCCAACCCTTACCGCGACCGCGTACTGCGCGCCCGTGCTGCTCCTTCGCTGATAATGCGCCGCGCGAGCCGAATCGTAGTCTATCAACAGAAATGGCGAACAAGTAAACAGTAGCCGTGCGCGTTAACAAAGAAGACGGACGCCGCTTTGCAAATCGTGCCTGTTTGTTGGTGCTGTTTTGAAGTGGACCACACGACAGCAAAGGAACCACGGACTTTAGGAGACTTTAAATATGGTAAGCGTTTCGGAAAATGGAAAATCAATAGTTTTGTGCGGTTAAGTGCTGTAGGGGATAGTCGGTGCAGAAATTCCTGCTTTATTGCCCTTTTCGTGCTAGGATATCATGCATGTCCTTTTTGGGAAACGGCAAGATAATTTATGCGCATGCTGCGAAAGTGGAGCGCCAGCTTTCGCTAGTTTACATTCTTTGCACAATCGTGGGTTGCTTGTCAATTGAAGGTCAGCTTTGTGAGTCATTCAAGGTCATGAAAATGTTGCATTTTCCGCATTCGCAAACCATTAAAGCATTATTGCCTATTTCCTACTTAGTATTTCAATATCCCCAGCTACACCCTTTTCTTTTATAGGCAATAATCTGACTTCGCAACGACAACATTTCCCATCATGAATTTTTCACCTTTCGGCGGGCACTTCTCGACGACGATACCCACCATCCATCAGTTTGCGGCCAAGTTCACGCATGACACATCCGCAAACAATGCACTCTGCAATCAAGAAACAAATAGCAATAGGTACACAGCAAATGGGGTGCCTTCTTTCACGCAGCACCACCCTGCGACACCATCGCAGCAGCACATGGTCAACAACAAGTATCAAGCGGCGAACTATCTCAACCAGGCGGTGTATACCCATCAAAATGTCCGCCAGCAAGACAAACGCTATGACCATCAGGAACTAGCCCAGGAGTTATGCGCCGCAATGCAAAACCAGCCGGATAAAACCGGCGGCGGCGACAAAACTGCTAAGGAGGAAGTGCGTGGTCATCAGTTGACGCAACAGAATGCCATGCCCTCCACCTGGCAGTCTTTGGCGACTCCTGGCTCCACAGTTGCAGACTATCTATCGCACCTGCCTGCATCCACGTTGCCTCTAAGTCTACATCACTTTCTGAAATACTCGGCGGAGACCATTAAGAAGGAGAGCACTAGCACACAGCAGCAGCTCAGCGTGCCCAACGATATTAACCTGCTGCATGCCAACAGCAATGCACTGAGCAATACGCTCTCCAGTCCGCCCAATGGCCTGCTGGGTACGCAGTCGATTAACACGTTAGGAACGCTCGGGAATCTTAATCCAGCACCGGCGCCCCCGGCAGCCACGACCACTGCCAAGAAGAAAAAGAAGAAGAAGGTGGAAAAGGAGAAAAAGCCGCGCCCCAAGCCTGGGGAAATCCGGCTGACGACGGCGCTGGATGGGAGTACGCTGTATTGCTGTCCGGAGTGCCATATGGCATATCCAGAGAAAGAACTGTTGGAGCAGCATCTGGTGGGGCATACGCTGGAGCGGCGCTTTGTGTGCGATATCTGTGGGGCTGGGTTGAAGAGGAAGGACCATCTTACCCGGCATAAGCAGTCGCACAATCCAGAGCGGCCGTATGTTTGCACTGTATGCCTCAAGGCCTTTAAGCGAAAGGAGCAGTTGACTCTGCATTTCGTAATACACTCAGGTAAGCTTGTCTACCTCAAATTTCAGCGTGTGATTGCCAATGACTTGAATGAGGTTGTCTGATAATACTTTATTATTGCAGGTGAAAAACGTCACATTTGCGCTGAATGTGGCAAAGGTTTCTATAGAAAAGATCATCTGCGAAAACACACGCGTTCGCATATTGCCCGCCGGGTCAAAGCGGAGCTCTCCCAGCAGGGCACTTCAAGCACACCCACCCTGCAATTGCAAGTCGCCGCCCCGACGACCGCAAACAACTCATCAGGTATACTCTAAACAAAAACCGAAAGCTCCCCACCAGCTGAATAACAAACTGATAAAAAGAACGCAATAAGTCTACAGTTCCCCACGATAAACGATGAACCCATTTCGGTGCATTGATGGGCGCCCCGCGCTTATCCAAAAACTAACTGCCTGTGAACGAGAACTTGATCTAAATTGATGTTTTGGTCTGACCTTATTATGTTTTCAAAATTTATATTGCGCTAGCTTTAGGATGGAAACAAAAGTGAAAATTTATATTGATTGTCTATTTATGGAGATTTGATTGAGACTTTTGAGAAATTTTGCATTTAATGAAAATTGAATTGTTGTCTATGAACGTTGGCCGGTTGCGATTATCTGAGCCTGAAAGGTTCGTCATTATTACACTATTATTACGTATATTTGTGTGTAAGTAAAGTTTGTTTATTCTTATTGCTAAGGTTTTCATGTAACTTCTCTTAACTTAACGCTACGGTTAATGATAGTCATAACTAACAATAAATAGTTTAATACCTACTTTTAAGCAGAGACTAGCAAACACAAAAGACGACGCAAGAGTAACAAAACAAAGACATTTATAGCGGTCAAGTACAAACTATAAAGATATTTTTGATTCTACGATATTTACGCGAAGATCCAAAACCAACCCAGCAGTTGCCACACACCAAGAGATTTGCATCCAGCGGCAGACAACTTCCCGACCCAAACTTACAAATCATTCTATTCTCATAGAGTTGCGTGGTTGCTATGGAGAAAAATTTATAAATTCCTGATAGTGTATTATATTAAAACGAAGTCGGCGTGAAGCTAAAACATCCACGTCGAGGACAGATGCAAACGCTTCAAACACGAAACTAATAAGATGAAAATAGTACAAAACATTAACATGCCATTGATTTATGATGTAAAGAGTGTAAAGCCTTAAAGTCACAACCGAGGAGTGCAGTGGAACGAACTTCCCAGCCGAAAGGAGACTAAAGCAAACTCGAAAACAATTACTACCATACCTATAAATGATAATTATAAAGTGAAAACATATAGATTATTCCTAGTTGTTCAAGTACCAATGTCGATCGCATTCGTTCTATCTCTCGGACAATCTCTAGCAAACCAGTGGAATCTAATCTTGTCAGATATCATCGCTCAGCGCGACGATAAAGATGAAGCAAATAAAATGAATACAAATGATATATAGATATATTTAGCTATTTTAATCGTAGGCGTGCGCGACGCCGAACATTCCTACGGCGCGATTTATTTGATTGCTGAAATATTTACGAATCGATACGATACGACATGATGATGACGATAATAATAACTGTTAAGACTGTAATATTACTAAACTAGAAGTTACTATTTAAACGGAGAAGACACTACATTTTAAACAAAAAAGATGCGCGTATTTAAAAGACAGGGAGTGAGTGGGTAGCAGTAGCAGAAGAAGGACCTCTCGCAATGCCGATCGACCGTTGGTACGGGTTCTTGTATAGGGAGAAAATGACATATTCGGCTTGTAGACAAGCGCTTCCCTTACTATTAACATGCTTTATGATGATATTATAATGACGAAATTGAAAATATAATAAACAGCACAATTTATAAATAATTTGCCCTCACTGGTGTTGATTTTTTATTGAGCTAGGATTTATTTTCAAGCTCCATTACGGGCAAATTGAATTATTAGTCGAAATTATACAACGGTAAGATACTTTTCTTCAAAACGAAACCATAATCTATTCTATTTGTTCAGTCGAAATCCAATATTAATTCGTTGCCTACGTTGCGGAGACGTTTGTTTATGTTGCAATACTGTCTACAACATTAAAACAACAAAATGGATCCAAGCTATCTGAGCAATAAAAAATGTTCCTTGGCATACATCATATTCCCACATAGCGTCATTATTTGCTCGCATCCGTGTGTGCATCTACACAATATACATTATACTTATTTCTACCGCATATTTTCCAATGGACAAGTCCCATCGGCGAAGCATTGAAGAAACACCTTTACTCTTTCTTTTCCTCGAAGATACCTTACCCTCCCCGCGACGCCGCCGCGGATTTGGATGGACAGGTGTTATTTTTTCCTTATTTTTCCATTGCATGACTAACCATAAATTTGAAAATATTTCCATACATGCTCACCATAGGTGAGCAAGGAAGCTCGCGGTGCTTCGGCATTTTTCTATTTTGCGTATTCCTGCTCACGTTCATGGCTGTCATCGCGGCGCATACGTTCTTCGTGGCGCAGTACTCTCCTGCTTGCCCTCCGCTGGGCATCAACGAGACTCAGGTGTACATCGTCCACCAAGGCGGCTGGGACACGTTGGATTTCCAAGCCATCGAGGATATCATAACCAACTACCCCGGCTTACCCGTACAGCTCCTCCACGTACAAAACGTGTCTGAAGATGTTACGTCGAACATCCCAATGATGCTTGATTATGACGACAATGATGACGCCTCCTCGATTATCATTACGCGTGTCAAGCGTCATCTGGTTCCCAGTGAGCTCGACGTCAACTTCCCGAAGTACGTGATTGTCAAGAGGATTGACAGCGTGAAGGAATTGTTAAGGCAATACCCGGTAATTGTCTACAATGAACAACCGATCAGCGCTATCTATAATAACACCCCCTTCGCTGAAATCTGGCCGACCTTCAGTATGGACATGGTTGACTTGACTGCTAGGTTGCTTTCACTGTGGCAGAGTGGAGGCATCAGTATTAAGCTGGTTGATATCGACGATGTCACCCCCGAATCTGAAGACATCAGCAACATGAATGGCGGATGGAGGATTGATAGAATCGTGCGTGGTAACTTGACCACCTTCTTAGAAATGCCAGAAGGTGTGGTGAATATCGATGGGGCTGCCCTACATATGGAGACTAAAACGCCTTGCCATGCCTTCTTCGGAGAGCTGATTCGCAATATCCGCAACCATATTGGATGCAGCGTTGAGTCAGCCCTCAACCACACGTTGAAATCTTTCTGTGGCAATGGAGTCGAAGCAAATTTCTGTAGTGACCTACTCTAAACTCTACATAGGAATATATTATCTATATAATATATTACACTCTGTGTGAATGGATAAATACTCTCTCGGCATACAACAGTGTGTAATAACTTATTGCCTTGATAACCTAGTAGTATTGTTTGGCGATTAAGATATAATAGAATCTTTGCATTCTGGTGATGTCTGCTTTGGCGCGCCGTTCCTGTAAGTCCCTCTTGTAGACAATCCATCCTTCATACTCTTCCTTGTTGCGTGGACCCCAATTTGCATGCGTGACTGACTTCTTCACGGCCTGAAAGTAACAGTATAATGACATGCTTGATTCTTCAATATTTTCACCACAAACTTTACCTGAACTACTCCTAGATGCCTCTTATGAATAACATAATGCATCCACCAAAACACAACTTGGAGAAGCGCCGCAAACAGTAGAGCCCACCCAAATCCTTAAATGATCAATATTTTAATTATTTACCGAGAATAGGAACTAATCTCATCAAATGTAACGGTAACGTACGTATCGCTATATCGGGAAAAGCTCTTCCTTCATGCTTCAACCGTTGCAAGGTAGCAATAAAATAAACAAATATTGCAATCAGCACGACAGGTGTAATCAGTCCCCACGTGATCCTCCAATAACAACCAACTCGTCGTTTCAGCATGAATTCAATATCGTCGCAGAAATTCTCCAAACCGTACCACCAAAACAATGCAAGGATCTCAACCATAGCGAGAATGAAGAAGATAAAACTTCCACTGTAGTAATCGACGAGAGTTACCATGAATTGACCTCCCTGTCAATAAAATATAAGTAGATCATAGATAATATACATACATAATATATGGAACAAATACTTACAGGTGTACAATAGATCAATCCAATCGAAAAGCCAACAATTGCACATGCCAAAGACACTTGCCACTTTTTGAAATGTGGGAAATGGTCCATAACTACGGCGTATCCACTTCCTTGCAATGCAATCATACTCCCTACACCCAAAATGAAGAGCATGGCAAAGAACAGCAGTGCAAATAGCTATAACACCCACCCACCCCACCCCCCGGAAAAACAAAGAATACCTAATTAGTTAACAAAATAATAAATTAGTTAAAATCATACCCAGGGTACTGAATCAAACTTAGTTATCGCTTCTGGGTAGGAAATAAATGCCAGTCCAGTACCACCTGCATTGATCACTTCAGAGACCTCCACATTCTTCTTGTAGGCCAAGTTTCCAAGAATGCCAAAGATTGTAGTACCGGCCAAAACTGAAGTAAAAGTGTCCAGAAAAGAGACAATCATGGCATCTCTATAGATATTATGATGGAAATCGTTGTAAGAGGAGTACATGACCAAACTGCCAAAACCAATATTCAAAGAAAAGAAACACTGGGTAACTGCCGAGTACCAAACCTATAAATAATTATGACGGAATCATTTTGTTCCTAAATAATTGTACTAGTCTTTAAGGTACCTTGGCCTCTGCTAGTTTCGACCAATTCGGCTTGATAAAATACATTATTCCTTGTGAGGCACCATCTAAAGTAACAGCACGAATCAACAAAGATATCATGATTACGTAGGGAAATATCGCTAGGAAGTAAGAAGCCTTCCCAGAATTTTGCACGCCGTTCAACGAAACCGCCAAAACCGGAACCCACGATCCTAATAAGCATAAGGTAAGTTTCCATTCAGGTGCGCCTATTCCACTGGAAATATCCGTGTATTCTTGAAGAACCACTTTTCTGCAAGACGAAAAAAAAAACGATTAACTTACAAAAATTATTTAATGAACGCACACAACTCCGCACTTGAAGTATAATTCACTGGAACTCATCGCCTCTTCTGCAAGATCCGAGGAATTATAGACCAGATTCGAAGGAATGCACTGAATCCCAGTCTCTATCCACTCATGTCTACAAGATGCCCACGGTAGATTCGTTGTAAATGAATTCAAGAAGTAAAACAAAGTAATCGCCATCAAGGAACAATAATAACTTGCAACGCACAATGATCCCAGGGTTTGCCCATATCCAATTCCTTTGAGACATGGCGCCAGCGCTTCAAAGGTCTTCACATTCGCTCTGCTTGTAAACTGTCCGAGGCACATCTCCAGATAATATACAGGGCGCCCAATGAGAAGTAACATAATAATATAAGGAATCAAAAATGCGCCGCCGCCATTTTCATATGCAGTGAAGGGAAATCTCCAGATATTACCAAGTCCCACAGACATAGCGATGCAGGACATGAGGAATTCAGGCCCTCGTCCCCATTGCCCTCGTTGTGCGTGTGCATCAGCGCTATTTACTTTCCCACTGGGAACATCTACAACTTCTTGTGGGATACTATTAATCTCCTTAGTATCTTTCTGTGCCAATTCAATGGAATCGTAATCGCATGCTCGATTTTCATACATAGACTGAGCGAGAAAAACACGAAGAAAATTAACATTAAACATAAATATAGAACGTTTTGACTTTGAAAAAGTTACCAATGAATCCTTTGTGGGCTCGTTTTCTTTCATGTTTCTTCAATCCTAGCTTACACTGCTTTTGACAAACTGTTTCAGGGATATCCCTCTGTTCGCACATGTGTGATTACAGTTAATCCGTCGTATTTAAAAGTATGTTAAGAAAATAGCGCCGCGGCCTTACAATTCAGGTCAACTGGGGTAAATGGGGCCTAGGTTCGAATTATATACGCATGTATTATCGTTTTATCTGTATATAGAGTGGTAATCCACGTAATTACCTCAAACCGCCGCCTCGCTCACAAAGTTTACAAATATTGAAGGACATCGAGTCCCGAGCACATAATATAAACTGCCTTGTGACTAGAAGTCACAATTTTCATAATTGAAATAATTGCCGTCCATGTTTTAAACCGGCAATGAGTTATTAAAAATCGTGTTAACAAAAAACGTACGTGATACTACATAATTATCCTCTGAACACTTTTGTAATAATTGCACAGGAAGATGACAGAACATAAAATTTGCAAAGCAATTGGCGAGTTGTGAGCTCATGGTCGTAAATGGATTGACAGCATTGAGATAACTTAAATTAGTGGAAACGTAATCTTAACAAGCACACTTCGTTTCGCCACAATTTTATTTTCCTCCTTCCAATTTCAATGTGTAGTTCATAAATTAATTGTTAATTGTATAAATATAAAAGTAAACCGCATATTTTTGTTTGTCAAACGAAATTCTTCGTTGAATTGCAAATCAACCATGCGACGCCACACCTCTGTCCACAAAAGTGCAATTTTATTAGCGAATTATTGCTAGGCCGTATAACTCACTTTACCGTATTGTAAACAATATGGTAAGCGAAAAACAAGCCATCATTTGTTCAAATAAAACTTGACATCAGCATGCATCATGCCATAGACAAATCCTATATATGATAGAAGTATTAACTAAGAGTAAGCACTGCCCAATCCTGTTACACCTAAAATCACATTGCTTCCAAACTCTGTGGAACTGGAATCTTGTTTGCTGCAGCAAACTTCTTCAAGGCTTCATATTTGTTTCGAATATCATTGATCTCTTCCTTCAGATGTTCATTATCATCTGCCATCATCTCCATATCCCGCCACTCTTGACTCTTCTCATTTTCCAGCTCGTCCTTCTGCTCAATGCGTTTAATGCGACAGGATGCAGCGTATCCACGATTTTTCAGCGTTCTCCGGCGTTGTTTCATCTTGACGATTTCATCCCTTGACAGCCCTCGCATTTTAAGCTGCCTGTTGAGGTCCCGCACCGAGATGGATACCAGTTCATCGTCAGAAATGTCGAGAATTGGACTTGGTGATAAGGGTGCCTGAAAATCATAAACATTTACACCAATGCCCTAATCCAGCCAACCCACACAATAAGCATTAAACACTTAATTGTTTAACTGTACAGCCCAGGATCACATGCATTACAGACTACACTTGGCACACACAACATAACTTTAATTGCTACAATTCATTATCAAAGAGTGGCTCATGCATAACTCCTAACAGGACTTTCATGAGTTATATAATGATCGGCTATAAAACTATTGCCCATTTGATTGTATTATATGAAGTCAATGCTGATTGCTTTCTTTCACTCTACTCACAGAGTTTTTGCGTTCCCTTCGTGGTTCGTTCGGCATTTTGCCAGGTGCCCCAACCGTAATAAACTGGAAACAATGGTGTTTATTGAACTAGCATTTAATGCACAATACACAATGTGTGATAACGCTTTGGAGGTATGACTAATTACCCCGGACCGCACGCAGTTGTTGGCTAATCTGAATTTGCGTCGTCGCGTTGCTCCATGAGCGTGGCCTCAGTATGTATCTAGGCGTCACAGGCACACGTTCGAAGATATTGCAAGTCATCGTTGCCTTCGTTTCGATTTCTGCCATTCCGACGAACCTCATTGCTGGCCTGGACGAGCTGAACGCAGCTGAGCGAGAGCCGCTGCCGCGACTTGTACGACAACTACACTGTACTACACCGATGGCGAGAGGTCAGTGTTAAGTTAGGATGCACAAAACTAGATGGCGCATCATTCATCTAAGTCCGTCATGCTTCAAACGCACCTCGTAAAAAACTGAAATACACTTCGTATGCAATGTCCAAAGAGGGTTTATTGTACAAGAATTTGAGCAGTTGCTAAAGAATACACTATCCAATTTACCAAGATCAAAATGTTCCACTGTCAAAAATTTATCAAAAATGCCGAAACTTGCTTTCGAAGCGAATTAAACCATTTCCGCAGATGTAAAATTCTTTCACGTTACCAATTTAAAATGTGCTTCGCACAGGACAAGCTGTAAAATGCCCTGCTCAGGACGTATCTAATGTCGCCCCAATTGCATCAAAGAATACACGCTCAAGAATGCAAACACGGGCCAAATCGGAATACTCCTCAGCCCACAAGCGATCTCATCCTCCCATGACTTGCTCTTCTCAGTCAACTTCTTTATATCCTGTCGCATGATACGTTGTTCATTGAAGACCTGCTGCTCCAGCGAGGTTACCTTCATGCGCAAAAAATCATTAGCTTCTTGGAACTCAGTGTAGCTCACTTTGTTGGTAATCTCCCTTAGACTGTGCTCTTTGAATTCGTTCATGTCTGCATGCATCTGCGACAGATGGTCTTTGACCCACATTAAAGTATCGTCAATATTCCTCAGCGCTTCCGATTTGATGGGGGTGATCCCATGATTGCTGTTCGTAGAAGGTGGGCCTTGAAAGAAACTTGCGAGTTTGCTCTCCATCTCTAACTCAGCCCCTATGTGTTGTTTAATCTCTTCGTAAACGGCATCGGAATCTTGCCCGGCATGACATGCCTGGAGGATCATCTTTCCAACGCGAGACTGGGGTCCAATGAGGTCCACGATCAACTTACGAACTGTGGAGTCCTCAGGATTACTGCATGCACAGCATTCGGGGTTGTTCGCTGATCTGCAGACGAATGCTTTCGGATTGCTTACAAAATCTATGCAGCGTGTGAGTGCTAGCATGGTATCCTCGGATGACCGGTGAGATTCCGCTAATACAGATCGTGGTGTGCCCTCAAAGCTTGACCGGGTGGATCTATATTCAGAATCAAACGTGGAACCTTTCGATGAGAGGTTTTTGAAGCCTTTCTTTACCAAGGTACTATTTTCAGAAGTATTCTTGCTCTTTGGTGTAACTGCTTCTTGTTCAGGTACAGAGAAGACTTCCACATCAGTCTCAAGCTCTTCTTCAACATCGGATTCCTCATAGCCTTGGGTGTCGTAATCATCAATCGCAGATACGTATGGTGAACTCATTGTCCGTTTGGTCTCAATCCTTGGAAGGTGGATTGCTATCTCCGTCTTCTCAGTCTCCTCTTCGCTTGCTTTGATTGCAAGTAGAGGATTCAATGGTGCCGCGTGTAGTACCTTCAAAGAATCAGTAATACAACATGGTAGCATATTGCTACCTGCAGTTGCTGCCTTTAATGGATCAACAATGCATGTTGCAAGTGTACTAGTACTGGTTTGAGTTGCCATCAAGGGGTCCATGATGCAGGCTGCAAGATTTGTGGGACCTGCCGGAGAAACGGCACTCGTTGTGCGTTTTTCCAAGATGCATGTAGTGCAACGACGCATCTTCTGCAGATACATTGTCTTCAGGAACTTCTCAGGAGCTTTGTTGTCGTCGGTTTTGTTTTGCAAGTCTTCGACATCCAATGGTTGCCCGAATTTGGGCTGTGCTGATTCAGAGTTCATATCAGACCCGCCAAAGGATTTATAGCGGGGTATGAGACTCATTTTTCCGTGCCCTTTAGAGGTTTGCGGGAATTTAGATGGCTGATCGATTCGACAAGAGTCTTGCAGCAGTGGAATGCACGCGTGGCAAGCAAAGGAATCGTGTTTACTTCAAAAGAAGAGCAAAATGGCGCTTATACCATAATTCAGATGGAATCTGCAAGAAAACAGAAAATGCAAATGTCAATCGGGGCCAAATTGGAATTGGGATCGATGCATCCGATTATCTAATTGAAAGTTAGTCTAGCTTCTTACAAAGAAATGATTCTATCAACGACCAAAATATACAAAAATGCGTTTACTTACAAAAAAATAGTAAAAAGCCAGGCGATTTTTCCCCAACGGTTTAGGGATGCGTGTTCGCACTTGTAGCGTATTTTTGGGAATGTCAGGTTTTTTCAGTTTTCTAACGCCATTTCATCAGGTCATGGCTATATACGTTATATCTCCATAGCGCCACTGGGCGCTAGAACCACGGGTTACCAGGTTACATGAAAACTTTTTTTTACAAGTTGTGCCAATAAGGAATATTAGCACAACATATACTAAACTAAAGTAGGGCATAAAAATACATAGCTTCCAATGAAAAACAAGTGGAAAGGATTCGTTGATAATGGTATTAATTCGGTAAAAGTGACATTTCAAGGAAGCAATTTTATTGAAAAGGAAGTCTGAGTTTATTCGAAGCAAGGAAGTCCATCATCTCTTTCTTAGGTCTCTGTGAAATTGGTTCTACTTCCTTAGACATAGAGATATCATCAGCAGAGTGGTTTGTAGATGACATTGCCTGGTGTCCTACTGCTTAATGAAGATGCAAAGTGAGACATGTTATGATTTTCCCTGAAAATCGCCATTGGCACAATTATCAATCTGAATATTTTCCATGATTACCAATTCAGAGATGGATATAGACTCTGTCTTCTGCTCTGAAGAAGATAACAGCGCAAGTCTCCGTTTTAATATGGTTTTATTTGCTTTTGTACAGGTTGTTTACATAAACGTTTCACACCATTTGGTTCCAAAAAAGTTGATATTGATCAATTTCTACATCAATCATAATAAAAGCTTAGTCGCTAGTATTTCAATCCGTTAAACCGTTATAGTTAATATACGAATCCATAAATAGATATATATCAATCAATATATACTGTATATATATGTATTTATTCAGATATGACATGTTTATCTCCTAAGCTAAGATACGTAATGCGAATCGCCCGTGCCACGTGTTTGCACCTCGCCTGCCGCCGCCGCCTCCGCCTCCGCCTCCGCCGCTGCCAAACGCAGCTGATTGAAGGATTCAGAAGCAGAATGCCAGAGTAACACTTGCAAATTATTGTCATTCGTTCTTTTCCACAAGCGTGTACGGGTTTCCATTTTCTTGACGAAACGTAAACCTACCGCAGAGAAATCATGTTCGCAGCGGCAGTGAGGACACAAACACTCTTCAATTCCCACTCATTCCAACTACAGATTGCGACTATTGCGACTACACCGTCGGCGCGCGTTCTCCACCGAGAGTAAATTTATTGTATTCTGTTTCAAGAGAAGTGTTTCGAAGAGTCTTACGCTAATTATTCAGTTATGTATCAATATAACGATATTGTGGTTTGCTTGTTCATTTTGGTCTGACATTAATCTCCATGTGTCTTTTGTCGTCTATTCACGGTAAAAATCGCTATAAAATTTCCACTAGCGTACATAGATTATCTTACAGATGGTAGCACGAGAAAAGGGTAAACAGTTGTTATTCAATTTGTGTCAATGGTTACCCAGGTCTATCTACTTAGTTTGAAAGGTTGGAAAATTTACGCTACATTGAATCATCTCCTCATAATTATTTAGTTGCTAGAAAATTTCGCACACCGTCCTCGAAATTCGTACATCTACATTTAGTTCAATCTGATACTCTTTATCTTTAGTTGGTAGGTACTAAATTGGTACATGAATATGATGATTTGTTTAAGACACACACAGGAAAATGTAATTTGTAAGTTGCTATTACATTTCTTATTCTTATTTCCACCTCCTCTGCTATGTTGTGATAGTTTTGTCCTCGTAGCTTATCGATTTCAAGAATAACTTGCTAACGACTAGATTCTAGGCTCCATAAAACAACACCAATCTGAAAATCCGCTGATAAATCTGGAAGGAAAACTTAAATTCTAATACAACGCGTCTTTGAATGCGTACTTGCCAGAGACTAGATGGAGACAGCAAGAAAAAAAAAGGAGAAAAACCGAAATCGATTCAATCGCTGCCTTCACTCCACTCTTTGCCATCGTTTTCCTTCCGTTAATCCTCCAAGTGTTTCCTTTGGAGCAGTCGGCTGGAATGTGTTTCGCCTCACTTTGCGTGTGTTTTACTTTTTTATGAAAGATAACTTTTTCCCTGCGCGAGTCTTTTAAACGCTTCCGTCGTCTGTGGGGCGTTCGGGCTTTTCCTCGGCATCGCTGCTAAATTAATTTGAAATGTTTCAGTTACGTCGTAGTTTAGCTGCAATGAATTATTGAAGTGTTTTATCGAATTGTCTAAAGGTACGAAAGTACCGCGGGAAATTGGCGACGAGCTTAGCAAATTTGATTTTTTGAATTTCCCAACCAGATTCGCCGCATTTTCCACGTAATTGCGGCACCATGTTACAAATTCAAACCGCTTCTGAGATATGCTAATGTTCAAATTTGATATGCGCAAGTTGTCGGTCCAAAATCAAAAGGTTCCGTGGTGTGGCTCGTCTAAACGCTTCATCAACTAGGGTTAAGAACTAGAAAACTTATGCCGGTCTACGTTGTTTTTCGATTTGGAGGCGTTTAGAAGACGTCGGGCTGCGCAGCGCGAAGACCAGGCGGTCGGTAGTCGTTAATCTCATCAACATCGTCATCACTAGACGCCGGCGCACATTGATGGGGTGAGCAGGTGATCTGCGCCCCACGCCCGCAGACACACTCAACGCAGTTGCCGGTGTCATGCGGGAGACGGTCACCAACGCGGTACTCACGGCCTGTGGAAACAACAAGCAAATCGATGTAGAACACGCCAACATGACACTTGAGGCAAACTCCTACCCATTACAGTGCAGATCGAAGGTGCTTCCGTAGAGGTTTGATCATCACTGCTTTCAGTGGAAGCAGCCTCCGTGGGACCTTCCTCCAAAGGATCAGCACTCCCAGTGAGTAATTGTGTTGCTGCGACCACTTCCCCGGCTGGTGGTTCTACCGTGATAGCAGCAGCAGAGGAAGTTGACTCCAGCGCTGGTTTGCCAGTTGTGGTGGAACCTGGTGGCGCCGGCTGCGCGCCATTCTCTGCAGCAGGGCGCGTTGTAAGCGTGGGCGCGGACAAAAAGCCCGGCTTGTACTTACGGCACGGCGTGAATGGTCCGCGATCCTTGCAAGGACCTTCCAACGTTGGCGGGCAGTCTTGCCACCAGCAAAACATCTCCCCGTCCAAACACAGGCAAAACTCGCACTGGTCCTTCCGGTAAATCTGCAACAAACGATCTCGTTTACCATTTTCCGACGTCTATCTCAGAATACAATTTCCGATGCCTAGAGCGATCGCTGGATATTTCTTAGCTCGCAAATAGGTATTTGTTATGCAAGGCGTGCGACGCGGCGCGTGTTGGAAAGTCGTGCAGAAAATTGCGAAGAATTGAAGAAAATTGAGTAGTTTACATAATAAACTCGAAGTGGATACATTGCATGCATTACGCGATGTTTGCGCGTCATGCGAATGGCGGATGCAGCAAGGGCGCCAGAACTATCCCGATGCAGGGCAAAAAGGATCATTATTGCGGACAAATATTGATAAAACGACGTGCATCCGCGTGGCGTCAAAGTGAGTTTGAGTTGAAAGCAATACTTTAGGCGTGGAAATTTTAAGTGTGGAAGGGAATTGATATCTATCAAATATGTTTCCACCTTCTTTTTGTGCCGCCCAGAATATTAGTTACGGGAAATCTTCATTCAGATGAAATATCTGGAAACAAGCGGTGAAACAAAACTGAAAAATAGCAGCTTTCCTCGCGTTCTTATTATCTTATCACGCGTTTCAAGAGGATCTAGCATGATTTAGATGAGTATAAAATTGATCAATAATGTTGAACTTGAATTTAATATTGTTTGCTTGGTAAAATGTGTAGTTTATTATTGATTAACAACGTTTTTGCGTTAATAAGCTTTGAGTCCTTAATATTTTCTGTCTTCCAACTTGTCAGCTTCTTATTTATATTCCTATTCGTATTTAGTGTTTTCCTTACAGCAACAACTTGTACATTTTCCCGTTTGCACCCAACACAATCAAAAGGCATAATTCCACCTCCATCCGCACATCAACGCTGTGTGTGCAATAAAAAGGAAATCGTAGAAAAGACGGCAAACGCAGCACACTGCAAATCGCTGCTGGAACAACTATCCGCGTACGGAAACACGCTTTCTTCGCGTAATCAACGCTTTGCATGACGACGAACTGCATCGCATGAAGAGCAGCGCAAAAACGCAACGAATTTGAATGTGAATGGGGGCTGAAATGACGGGCGGAAAACTCGTGCACAAATTCGATTTTCATGTCTGCACGTACGCGCGCCGTTCGCGCGAATTCATGTCCGACCGGCATTCGATTAATTCACTAACATTTAATGGCGTAATCGCGCTGCCACCAAGTGCGTCCCAACTGCTTTAATCTGCATAACTTGGATGTGTTGCCACAACAGCATCAATGCGACACACACGCTACCATACGGTTGGTCCATACACGTGTATCTTTTCAATTTGCAAATAGTTTCACATGTGGTGGGAAAAAACTCGCGAGCGAGAAAATAAATCGCTGGGGATGTACCGGACCACTCTTGGACACTCTGGATGCAGGCGGTGCTCATAACACATTTATCATGCCCTCTGAAGGTAAAAATTATAGCGGTGCTTGAATAACTCGTAAAGCAGGCAAAGGCCGTTTGCAGTTCATTTTTTAGGCAGCTCGTTGAGATGTTGAATGCTTTAAGGTCGAAAAATGTTAGTTGTGGAACATTCGTTTTAGATTGGCAATGGAACAAAAACGTTTTCATTTAGATCGTGCAGTGTAGGCGGATTAGTAGGGGGATTAAAAAAAGGAAGGTCACGTTGCTACCGCGCAGGTTATGCACAATCCCCACTCCATAACGCACTATAAAAGACGTCAACCAGCTGCACATAGAGTTCAGTCCCTCCTCTATTCGCGACTGATTAACATCCAGTGCTCGTAAAACTACACGTTTGTATTTGTTCAAATGTTTAAAATCTCCTCTACTAAGCTTTAATTCCCTTAAATAGCCATCGAGTGTTAATTTCCCGGCGTTAAAACGCAATTTAAAACTTGAGACACGTCTACAGATTTGGCCCTGCTCTTTGTTATCTATAGCGCGCTGTTCCCGCATATATTTACGACACCGAGCTGAGTCGGTAGGAGTGGTGCGTTATGCAAAACGCCGTATTTGTGTTTTACGATTTTACCGATTTGCATCTGTAGTGTGATGCAAATGCGCACTCCTTCCCTCGGCGGTCGTTTTTTGCGGCGCGTATTGCTTTTAATATTTGAGGTCTTCGAGGCAAAAAGTATTAGCGGAAAGGTATTCCAGGTTCGGTATCAGCGTCGACATGCCTCATTAGACACGCAAAAGAGAAAACGCCGAGGGCGACGAGGCCGGCCAGGGGCGGCAGTCAATGTGCGCTCGGAATGTTTAATCGTTAAATTTCCCCCTCAAATGGTTTTTCGACCTCCGTCGTTCGTCAGGGCGCCGCAAATTTCTTCGGCCTTTCGAATCATTGGATTCCAGCGTCTTCTGACCTTTTAGCATGACTAATTTAGCTGCGGTGTGTTCAGCAGGATGATTAATCAATTTGGCGGAAAATCCCGACTGCATTCAAGCATCCTTCTGCGACAATCTTTTATTAGCGCAATGGGCAGGTTGCAAGTATATCATCCGGGAGCTCGTCAGGATAATTTAGTGCAGTGCTGGATCGAAATTAATAAATAATCCAACCGCGCAGGCAGCGACAAATTGGCCGCATTTTGTATTCCTCCTAGGCAATTCGAGCAATTGCACTGGAGGAGAGTGTTTACCACGGGTTTTTCCCAAGCATGAGCCGGGTGTGTCTCATTAGCCGGGACTCATTTTTCATTCGTTCTCTTTCTCTTGCGATTTTTCCGAGTGTTCTTCGTGTAATTGCAATGGCCGCGCGACGCCGTGTTGCGGGCTTGTGCGATCGTCGTGATAATGCTTTATATTATCCTTGAAAGCCTCTTTCAACAAAGGCGCATTTTCACTGACTAGAGTCAAGCAAAGTGGAGCAGACGTTAAAAGAATTTCTCAAATGTACAGAATGAAATATGCAAAGTGTGTTTATAAATACAAGAATAATTCAATGATTAAAGATAACATATTGAGATACTACTTACGAAATTGGAAAATTTCAGCAGAATACATCTTCCCCTTCAAATTATATGAGTAAATCAAATTTTTTCTCTTTTGCTTTATTGCAAAATGCCCCACTTAAAAACGCTTGAAATGTTTAAAAGTTGCAACATCTATTGCACGACAATAAGCGCACAATGCGCAAATGCAGAAAAATCCCGAGGGATCATCTTTTTTCATGTCGTTACATCCCCAACGCCGGTGTCGGATTTACCAGGCGGACTAAACCATGCTTGCTCTAGGTGAAACAAGCCAAACACTTTTATTTATCAAATAAAGGCCTTATCCCGACAGGAACACGATGCCAACTTTGGCGTCACTTTCAGCGTTTGCATATTTCGGTATTTAATATGCAAACAATGAAGTGCACTTTAATTGCATTTGCCTCGTTCGTCGAGACACGCGCGCTACTGGCGGTACTTAACATGCTGCCCCGGGGGCGGCGCATGGGCCCTCACCGGACAAAGCCAACTTACGACATTTGATGGTTATCGCAGCCTATCGCGCTGTTTTACGCTTTATTCCGCATTTACGCCGCTGGTCAACTTGCTGGCGATCCTGATAATGTTTTTGCCACGCCAGTGTACTTGGCATTGTTAATTTATGAAACTATTCGTGGTCCTCATTGAAATTGAACTTCTGCGCAAAGTTGAACTATTAAACCGGATGAATTCCGGGAGGCGGCAATGAATGCGCGGCGTTTGCATTGGCGCGGACACAATGCAAGACAGAACCTAGCATCTGCTTGCGGTGGCAGTGGTGGTCATACATCAAACGTGCACTCGCAGCGATGGAATTAATAAAAAAATGTTTTCAAGAAAGCTTCAAACTTTGGGCGTAATTAGAAGCGCGGGAAAAAGTTTTAATGCGATTTAATTACACGTTTTATGCCGCAGACTTCGCAGTCACGGCGTTGCTGTGCTTCTGGTGAGCATTCAGGACAAATCTGAGAGAAAACACCTAATCCTAGTTGAATTGGACTTATTATTTTACGAAAAGTAAAATACAATAAATTTAAAGTTTGAAATAATACTTTTTTCCGATCAAGGCCTTAATTCCGAAGACAATATTTCTAATTCATTTGCAGAGTGTACTTAAAACTTAGTCCCTAAATGAAAATTATAAAAAAAGACTAGTTTAATCAGTTTTGGAAAGGAAAACTCGGGATTACTTGCGTATAAATAATCTAGAAGTGCAAATATTTGCAAAGTTTTTAATCGATTGCAAATTCCTTAAGGTATAGCCACAAAAAAATTAATGCATGATCATAATTTCGCTAAGTGGGTAGTACCTGCAATTATCGAATTGCTCATGGCTTCAAAAAAGCAATATCTGAAGAATTGAATAATACCTCGCCACTATAAGCAATGGTAGAATTCCACCGCTTTCCAACACTTAAAAAGTTACAAGTTATTCCCTTAGCTCAAACAAAAATAAGCCTCTTTAAGGTACTAATCCATTTGCGCCCCTTCTTCCTACCACCAACTCAAACATCGACTCCTCTCTAGAGATGCCAAAATGTGAGTTCCGCAAGTGGTCGAGCACATAACACAGTAATAATGGATGCTTCTTAATGTTTGCGATACATCTCGATCCTCCATTAAAACTATTGCCGTTTGCCTGTGGCGGCAAGCGGGTATTTGCGGCCGACACGCCGCAATGCACAAAACGCCGAACGCAAAGCGATTAGGAATTGTTCGCCGCCCGCCAGCACGTCGGCCATCATTCAGTGCTACCGCAAACAAGTTTATGCGCCGCAGGATGGCGAAGAATCGGCAAAAAAGCAGCGGTGCGCTAATGTCGGGGAAAATTAACGATTACCGGCCGAGCGCGCCCGGAGAGGGAGGATATTGCGAGGACGACAATAAACACGCCGAGTGTATGATGATTATTAGGCGCCGACAATCCCCGCCGCCTCCGCCGCCCCATCAGCACGCGCGTGGAGCGAGCGCCGGCGGACAGTTTGAATAATGCTTTCGGAAATTAAAGTTTCCATTGTTATTCCGTGCGCGCGGCATTGTTTATTATTCGCTTGCAAGCGCACTGTTTTTCGGACGCTTGGATTATTAATTCGCACAATGATCGTGAAAAAACTTCCGGAAGCGGCGAAATAATCGTCGTTTTACCAACACTTTGTGTTTGTGGCGAATAATGTACTTTTAATCACTTGCAATTTTTTTTCTTAAATGACTTGTTTTCATTGCGCAAATTATTGATTATTATTATTATTGATTTTGTCCAATTCAGTAAATACCATTTGCACATCTATACAACAAGAAGCAAGTAAGCTATTTATATTAATTTAAATATTGCGCTGTGGAACACAAGTCGCGAACTTGCGCGCGTGACCACGTGAATCGCTGCGACAGCTCGAATTTAAACAATCATCGCTCGAACATAAGCGCCACACCGTGGTCAAATGGCTACGAATCCTGGAAACTGTATGACGGGCGACTTTCCACCACCGATCGGACAATATCTATTTCCATTCGCGCTTCGCAATAGACCTCTGCCGGCTCATCGCATAATTGGTACTTACCATTGCCAAGTACCAATATAATACAAAGTCTAACCTAATATTGCTCTCATGTAAGCGAATATAACTCAATTCATAAAAGTAAAAACATGCTTGCATACATAGCAATGTTATATTGCCGTTATAAAACATAAAGTTCGTTCAGTTACCACGGATAAATGTTTCTTCCCAAACCACAATTTCGCATCTTTTATAAACGTAACTCTTTGTAGATCCCTGTAATTCTCACTTGTAAAAAAGCTAGTTAATATAAAGACGCGCCACTTAAACGATGTCAAAACAAATGAAAACGTTTAATCAATTACAGAGAAAATGTGTGCAGCAGTGGCACGCCGAGCCAGAAGTGTCCTTGCGTACATCAAACAATATGCTCAGCGTAATAGTTGTTTTTTCTTTTGGCTTGCCGCCGCCGCCGCGCACCTATAATAAATGGAAACGGGCGAGAAGAGCGGCTTTGCATTCGGCGGGCGCTTCGCGGCAAAGCCCTTCATTTGGTCGGCGTTTTGCGTTTTAATTAAAACACCGTTCCGCCGCGGGAACGGTGTGGAGGATTGCGGCGTATCCCAGTCGTGCGCGCGCGCGTCATCTGTGTCTCTCCCGCCTCCAGCGGCGGCCTAAGCCCCCTCGACATCGCATACCTTTAGTTCAAAGCTAATATAATTTGTTTTTTATTCATCTCCCGTGGTTTCAGCCTGCTTCAAAGTTTAACTTTAAAGAGTTTAACTTAATATTTCGTAATAAGCGTACAAGTATTCCAGGCAGATTTTAGTTCACTGCGAATTTGCTCTGTCTGCGGTTGCAAAAGTGGAGCGTGAATTATGTTAGAGTTGTCGGTTTTTGATTTGCTTTTAATTGAAGACGGCACAATGGAATAAACTACTTTAAAATGTTAATGCTTTTCATAAATATGATTCACTATGCAAGTTTCAAGGGTTTCCAAAAATTAATTTGTTAAGCAATTAACGGAGCAAAACATTGAATAAACATCGAAATACTGTTTTGGTTTTAATAAATTAATATGTATATATATTCGAAATGGCAGACAAATAAATCGCAAGTATAATAAATTTTTCATTTAATTTTGTTCTAAATGTGTTAGTTACATTTATGAAAATATTATGGATGATCAATTTGATATCCTCAACAAATACATTTTGCTCTCACACTGCAAATAATGAAATAAACATCAATAATTAATTAGTCATCAAATATTTTCATTTAAAGCCTGCTTCAGATAAGGATTTTTCCGCTGCGTTCCTTTGATTAAACTCACTGCTGAGAGTCTCAACTCGTTTGTGTTTAGCATAAATTACGGTGCTTGAAAATACCAGCTAAAATTTTTCGCTAACAATTAAAGCACCCTCAATGAAGCAATCCGCTGAGAGGTCAATTTAGCCGGTATAAATTGGTCGCGGGTGGGAGGTGGTGTATGCGCGCATAACTTTTCGATTTGCGTCGAGTGTCCTCTTCAGCCGGCCGCATGTCGGTGATCTTCGGAGGCTGGCATGCATAATTGGATACATCATACCAACTGCACCCCCGCGACGGATGCAGCACCGAGGGGGATGGCGGCGGCTTTGGCATGTCAATAACACGCGAATAATGTCAATGACGTAATGCGTGTAGCGTGTGCGAGATGCTCAAATGGGTATGTAATGAAATTGCAATCGTGTTTGTACCATGATTGAATATAATTGTTTGATCGATTTGCAGCATCATGAATCACGTCGATTTTCATTTTGGGCACCTGTTTTACCATTCCAAATATTCGTGCGCTTGAAGTGCATTCAATTATGTCGCAATATTCTTGTGCTTGCTGTTCGATGTCAGCGCGCTGTTGCAGAACCGGCGGTGGTTTCGGTACGACTGCGGCTGCCGTCTTCGATGTCTCACTACATCTTCGACTTTGATAATTAGTTTAGTTAGTCGGCGTTATTATAACGTTCTCGATGGAGACTTGGGGAAATTTAGGTCAATATGGGCAACACACAATGCGGGCGGCGGCTTTGATATTGGGTTAGTTACCACTGCCGGTTGTCTCTAAGTTTGCTACCCGCTTCTGGTTTGACCGAGCGTGACTTGTTCAGATTAAGTTTGGGTGGCGAAGGCGTTAATCACCACCTCGATCTGCAGTGCACTGCTTTTCTAATTGCAAGTGGGGGTGTCGTTAAATGTTACCAGAATTGTTGCCAGAACTAAGAAGGTGGTAAATTACAAATATCAAGGAGAGATATCTAAGTATGTTGTCTGGAGTTAATTTTAGAAGTCAAAGCAATCTTAAAACCCGAACACTTCCAACCCGTGCATACTCCAAAGCTCATTGAAACATTACCACAAAGCTAATGAGCTTTGCTTTACGCGGATGCCAATGACTCATACTTTTGGACGACCATTGTAGAAGCTAAATACAAATGAAAAGAATGTTTCTGAATTAATGATGGTTTTCTTAATTTTGCTTATCTTTTTTGGGCCGTCCTCTAATGGCCCTGTACCACCTAATAGTGATTTTAAAGTTGTAAAAGTCAGGCAATATCATTTGAGTCAGGTTTCTGGAACATATTGTTTAGTGTTGGTAAAAACCACTGGTCACTGTGTATTCAGCTTGTTTTTAAACATGTTCCATGGTTTTCTATGTGCTATTCTTATAAAACAGTAAGGGACATTTATTCTCCACAAAACAACTGGGATAAAAAATACCTGTTGTCCATGGGTGTATTCAACGCCAGCGACGAGGCAAGTCGCCGCCGAGCTCAGTCGTTCAAGTGGATGTGTCGTGAAGTCGTCGTCCACATTATTATCCCGCAGCTCTTCGTCCAATGCATTTGGGATAAGGATACCCGGGGAGTTCATCACCATCGATAGCGGTACTGCAACAAAACCACGCGCATTAGAGCCACGATACACCGCCGAGGCCGCCGTCTCTCAATCTTATTATTTATCCGCTGAATTTGAATATGGTGCAAATTGTTAAATAAAATGCACAAGGGCGGCAGTATGCATCTGGCACATAAATGCCGCCAGCACCGCTGCCGTCCGCATTCACGCGGCGCCCTCATATAAATTCGCCGCAAGCGAACGCCGCCGTCGCGTGCGCGCTCTGAAGAACCCGAGTTTCGCCTCCGACTGGCCGCGGCCCCCTGCCGAGTGTGGAGTTGATTAATGGCTGCCGCCACCGCGTTTTCATTTTATATACACATATATCCTCCAGGGCACAGTTGTCGACAGGTCGAGAACTAAATAATATTTTTTGCGGGCTTGTGGCGGAAAGAGGTGAGCGGTAATTTTCGAGCAAGTTTTAGGGGCGGATGTATGTAATTGTCCTCCAATTCAATTTGACTAATAGTCGTTTATTTCTTATAGATGGCACTTTATCATATAGGCTTGAAGAGAATGGAATTGTTTTTCAGGAAAAACGCACTCTGGGAGATTGATTTCAATCGAAGTAAGCAGAATAACCAACAGGCAAAGATCATTCTTTACAAAAAGTCGTCACCGTTTTCAAGGCCTGTGATGCGAGTATGAAATGGATTGCTTTCCCATCCATTCTATTGAAAGCAGCCCAACATAGATTGGCTGTTAAACGTGATTTCAAATTGCAATACAGCAAAAGCCCTTCATATGCCTTCCAACTATTGTCTTATCGATGTTGAACCTTAAAAGTAATTGTTCACTTATAAATAGTATTTGTTTACATCATATGGTGCGAGTTCGAGTGTACTGCCTTGCTGGCAAGAGAACAACCATGTCAAATACCACGCGCGCCCTTGATCTCTATATGAATGGCCGCCATTCGCCGTCATTCGCCGCTGAAATTATTTTCTCCGTTCCCGCGCAACGTCTATGTACGACGCTGAATAAGTCACGATGCGCCAATATTCGTGCTCGTGCTCACATGTGACAGACCGACCAAAATTGTCAGTGATCTCCATCCGCTCCCATCATCTCCGGTAATTCGTGGTACCGACTTCGCAAGCTTCGCAGTACGCCTTCTCCCACGAACCCATCACATTTTACTGCGATTTCGCGCAGTGTTGTCCAGCATTCAGGATGCTTGAAGCCATCCGGCTTCTCCAATGAACTGTAAGCCGCCGCCACCGCTACACCTAGCAGACTTTCATTCGCTTACAACCCAATTTGAATTTTAGTGTGTGCAATGCCTTTTTGGAGAAGCAAAGCGGACACAAATCGCAATAACATTTTCTATCATTTTACTATCAATAAGACGCTGAAAAAATTGGTTGGTTTCAAATCAATCACATCTGATCAGATTGTCTTTAAATGCATTATTTGCCATTTGCAGAATAGCAGGTTTACATTCTCCAACAAAACGATTGTGAAAATTCAGAAAATGGTGGAAGAGAAGGCGTCGTCCATCAACGCCACCGCACTAATGGTGGGTGCGAACTACAAGGTCGGTAAGAAAATCGGCAGTGGTAACTTTGGCGAACTGCGTCTTGGCAAGAACATCTTCACCAGTGAGCACGTCGCCATTAAAATGGAACCAATGAAGACCAAAGCCCCACAATTGCACCTTGAGTACCGCTTCTACAAGATGCTCGGCGCACGAGAAGGTTCGTTGTTAAATGATCTTGAAATAGGTTTGGTACCTTTTGCAATCCTAGGACATCCCATAGGTGTGCCTAGAATTTACCACATGGGTATTTGTGGCGGGAGGTATAACGCTCTGGTCATGGAACTACTGGGGCCCAGTCTCGAAGACCTGTTCAACCTATGTAATCGTCACTTCCGACTTAAGACCGTTCTAATGATTGCTGATCAAACACTAGAGCGTATTGAGTTTGTGCATAGCCGTCGATTGATCTTCCGGGATATAAAACCTGAGAATTTCCTAATTGGTCGCAATAAGAACAACAAAGAGAAACTCATTCACATCATTGACTTTGGGCTGGCCAAGGAGTACATTGACAAGGATCGTAACAAACATATACCTTACAGGGAGCATAAATCATTAACAGGTATCAACTGATGATGCGATCACTCTGCTCCTATTTTTTTCCATTTCTGCCCCTCGGCCTTCTGTTTTCTTCCAACACCGCACCGCGTTCTTTATATTTACATTGATTTTAACCTGCTTCCAGGCACAGCCCGCTACATGAGTATCAACACCCACATGGGTCGAGAACAATCTCGTCGGGACGATTTAGAGGCCCTTGGCCACATGTACATGTACTTCCTCCGTGGGTCCTTGCCCTGGCAGGGCCTGAAAGCAGACACCTTAAAAGAACGCTATCAGAAAATCGGCGATACCAAACGTACTACACCAATTGACCTCCTCTGTGAAGGCCACCCCGAAGAGATGGCCACCTTCATGCGCTATGTCCGCAAACTGGACTTCTTTGAAACCCCAGACTACGAATACTGCCGGAGATTGTTCAAAGACCTCTTTGATCGGCGTGGGTATATTGACGATGGCATCTTCGATTGGTCCGGTCTCTATAATGGCAACAACAACAACAACCAAAATAATGAAAGCAATGTAGATGAGTGACACCTAGTATTAACTATTACTAGGAAATCGCTCACAAGCTTACAAAATGCAAACACGCAAAACGGACTCGTTTGGGTTAAGGCGACGCGCAATGGTGAAATAAAGCTAATAAATTATATTTATAATCCTTTAAAGATTGGAAAATTGACGAAGTACAAGTGTTTAAACTGACTTTTATTGAATATTGTAGCGTAGTTTGCTGGTTTTTGAGACACCAAGTTGCGAGCGTGGAACTTAACATTGGTATTACGAGATGAACGAGGTAGGGAGAAGTAGTAATCGCAGAGGTTCCGGGTGTCCTCTAACAGACAGGTTTTGTCGTACGCTTTGATTATTCGATTATTGACATTCACGCGTGCCTTAACGCGTGTTAACCTTGTCGAAATGTCAGTGGGTGCATTGAAAACTTGACGTTGTGTTCCCATCATCTGATCTGAGCTCTCAGCTGAGCTGAAATTAGGAGGGTGAATGGTGAGAACGGCAAGAAAGGAACGATTTGGAAAGCAAAAGGATTGACGTGGAAAATTTTAAGCTGCTATTGAACTTAGTGAAGGTATTAATAAGTAAGATATTCGCAATTTCATTATGATCGATTTCTAAGGGCACGATGAAAAGCCTTTCTCCACAAAATCACAAATCACAACAAAGGACTGTATATTGTCTCCTAAATCCTACATTACTCTCACTTAAGCCAATACTGTCTTTTATTCATATTACCAGGCTAATTGCACATGATCGCAACACCAAATCAACAAAATAAATCGCTTTGCAACCGGAGGATGAACATGAATTTCCCGTGCGCTTATTTATTGCACTGGCGCAGCGATAAGTTTAATAACTTCTTGCTGGAAAGTTATGTGCACACGCCTAAACATTTATACTTGTAGTCTACAAAGTGTTGGCGTTTGTCGTAGATGTGTCCTCCACATGCTGTTGCATCAATAATCCTGCGCTTTCCCAACGCCCGGTGGAAAAGAAATGGCCCATCGACAGACGGTTATGGGCACATACCCTTCACTTTACCCTAAACTTCAACTTCTTAGCCGGAATCGTAAATACTTCTACCTTCACATAAAGTACCTACTCCTTGTGCGCATCAATATTTAAATTCAGGAGCTACCTGCATGCATGTTTAAATATCGGAATGGGAAATATAAAATAAAGCCGTGGCACAGTCCGAGGAGTTGCTGATCGATGCTAGGCTGGCAGCCGGATTCATATCCCAAGTACGCGGATTTGCTCAATTGCAGACTGATGCTGGGGTTGAGGACAAGCATTTTGAAAAGTTTTCTAATAACTGCTGTTGCAGGGAACAGAAGAAAGAGGTGTAATTTGCCAAAATGTTGAAATACCTTTAATTTTGCTTCTTATGCAGAATGGGAGGCTTCGTTCCTAAATCTTTTTAAAGAAGTGAAGGAACTATTCCTGAAGTTGCCTTCTTCGGTCTCTAATTACGAACTGAAATTAAATGATGCGTTGAAGCCCAATGAGCGGTATGCCTAAAGAAATGCATAAATTTCGAAATTTCAATTTGAGAAATTGCAATTTACTGTTGATTTTCGAGCATATTTGTGTTGTGCTTTCATTCATTCGTAAACAAGTCGATTGTGAGTGGTCGGGAATGCAGCATGCCAGTTTCGGGTCCAAACTGGGTTGGGTTCTGGGTTGGTGAAAACGCTGGGTAAACACTAGCGGAACACAAGATGCGACGCACACAGCATCGCCGATGTTTGTTTTGCATCTGTCGCATCTGCGCGGCCGATGCGGATCCTCGCGGATTGCGCCGCCGCCTGCCACGACGACGGCGGAAATGTAAACAAGCGCGTCGACAGCCATGCAACGCGCAGATGATGTCACCAAACTGCCACTTGATAAATGCAAAAATTCTGATGAATTTTCCAACCGGGGCTTCCTTCGCCGCGACGTTTAAAACTGCTTTGAGAGCAGCACTCGAGGCGACCTTCTTTTCACTAGCACATGTTGAATTGCATCTCATCAGACCTGCTTGCCAGGCTCCCATTACCATGTAACTTGGATTCGCGATTTATCGCCTTTTGTGTGCGGTGCTCTTGAAATGTTTTCCGGGCCCAGAGGGCTGACGCGTCGCGCAGTCATCGATCGGGCGCATCACTTTCGGCCGCAAAAAACTTTTACGACGATTTTAAACACATCGAGACTTCACTGCCAGTACAAAAGGCGAAGAGACCTGGTCTCAGGTTCGACCTGGTCGAAGTGGGTACAAGTACGACGCCATTTTCTCACAAGAATAGCGAAATCAAACTGGGTTTCCCAGCCTACGCGCCAAAAAATACTTAACAAATTAGATAATACTAAATAATAGCAAAGTACAACCTATCCGAAAAATACACTTAAGTCCGCCAACTTTCCCCTTGGGAACGCTTAAAACGGCATGCGTCAAATCCAAAAGACTTCTTTGTTTGCTCCAATCCCGAACAATGTCCATGGGAAGCTACAATAATTGCATTAGCTTGTTTTTATTCCAAATCTGCTAAATGTACTCGGCAGTGCAATTTGGTGCGTGGAGCAAATGGCACAAACGACTCGAGCGTTTGAGGGTGCTGGAGGCTTTTTCAGGGCAGAAGAAACATACTGAAATAAAACACACCGAACATGTCACGCACGGTTACTCGTCTCATATATCTCGGCCGCATCCCCTCTTGTTTCCCCGACGGTCGACGCGTCGCAAGTGCCACATTTCCGGCGTCTTGAAACGGCTGCTGCCTGACGTGTCATATTTGGGTCTCGGAAAAATTGCTTATTCGCTCGCCGCCCTCGTAATTCCTCGCTGCGTGCTTTACCTCTTGCATTTCAACACATTTGTGTATCCGGTATTTGGTATTTGCCAAACACGCGCCACAGCTGTAACTAAAACACGCGCGGAAAAGTCACGACGGCCCACACAAAATTCTTTACAATAATGCGGGAGGAAATTGCAAATAGCGACAAACGCATTAAGCTAAGTTCATGCTTATTGCGATTAAGTAGTTTCACAGCTTTCAGTTTTAAACCATAATTGAACGGAGTGTTAACCAAACAAAAGTGAAGTAGATTCGTCGCGACTATCATCGCATCCACACCGCTTCCTTCCGCTGTACCTCAAGAAACTTAACGCCAACGGTGTACTCTTCAATTTTCCTTTGTTGAGACAATATTCCCTTTGCAACATTTATAATAAAATAAATCGCACGCCTTGAATAAATTCGCCGAGATTTGTAATTTCTATGTAACAAATGACGTTACTTGAATAAATTAAATCATTCACAATAAAATTTAATCACAAATAGTGGCCGATTTTTACAATCCACGCCTGGCACAAAACCAAATCGTGAGTGTTTAATGAACTCTGTCACAACATGGTGGAAAATCACAATAGAATTCTGTCAGCAGACATCAAATAGATTGCGAAATACACAACATATTATTCACCTGCCAAATCATGACCTGCACCTATCCGTCGTCACAAAAAACTACCCACGGTGGAGTATTGTTACACTTGGGCTCGCCAAAAGCGCTTTCAAGCTTGTCGCAGCCCAATCGCGCGTCCTTCTTCATTAACGCACGATTTTCCATCGCTTGATGTATATTTCGCGCTTTATTAATGAACGCATAAATGTTGCTTTCATTGAGCTGCCAGCTTCCTGCGGCGCGCAGCCTTGGTCGTCCGGGAGCGGCTCATGTCGAATTAACTCCACTTGTATCTCAGGCGCCCTCGGCAGAGCCCGACGAGACATTGATTAATCACGACTTTGTCAATTACGTCCGCATTTCGGCGTGCCGGCGTGCGATGTATGCGCGTTCGTTAAACAAATTAATCTGCGCGTCGGAAAGGTCGCATGCGCGGAGGCGGCGGAAAAACGCGCGAGTAAATGATTTAGCTGCAAATATTATGCGAGGAGACAGGATGCGATGCAGAGGAAGGATAAGCGTGGAAATGTTGGGTCAGGTGGAGAAAAAACGTTAAAAGGTGGTGTCATGACATTTGCACTGGGAATATCCGAGACATCCACCATATTTTCCCATTGCGCTTAACATTTGACGACGCCATTTTGATGACTTTTATTAGCTTTGATTTTACTATAGACTGCAAAATGTCAGATTATAATAGTGACATTTATTGTTGCTTAGAATTAAAGTTGATCTATATATTCTATCTCATCACATGTAAGTCACCTGGTACAACATATTCACCTTTATGCAAAGATTGCTTATAATTTATATAAGTTTGCTTTAATAATGTCCATAAAGAATATTAGAAAAAAACTATCATTTTTATAAGGTTATCTGTCAGTTAGTGAGCAAAAACTGCAAAACATGAGAAAACATTTTCGGTTTAAATTAAAACCAACAAAGGCACTCCAAACGGTTTTTCCTAGCAGATCCAGAGGGAAATTTTCCACAATATTTGCGAAATTATTGTTTGATTTATGTATTTGTTTTATTAAAATCGGGTTTTAATTTAATTTTTGATGTGTTGCATAGATGGAATCGGAAAATCAAATAAACGGACTGAATTTTAAGCTTAAAGGTTATTTAGATGTTCCAAACTCATAGATAATAAACCAGTTTTTTTCGTACGATTATTAATAAGATTTTCAAGAAGTTGTCTCATTCTAGTTCGTGTTTGTGCATGTTTAGAATGCATTAATGTGAAATGTATTATCTTTCAACTCCAACACCGTGTAATTTCAGCAAATATAAAACAAATTTATCCTCCTTTAGCATTTAACCGAGTTCTTCGCATGTTTACACCATTTTTCGTGGTGCTACATGATTGCTCGCAAATGTTGACGCATGTCAGACGCGCAATTAATGCAGTGCAAATGAAATAAAATGAATACACTAATAGCGTTTACGCGCAGCATAATAAAATGTTGCTGTATCCCAAGGGTTGCGCCGCTACAGGCATGATGTCGGTGTAACATGGAAATGCACTCTAATTCACCCACGCGCCCGCATTAAAAAAAAACCCGGGCGCAAAAATATTGGGATTATTTATTCGGCGCAGACTGATAAATCGACGCATATCAAGCAAAGCGCGCGTTTTGCATTTAATGTTTATGCCGGGCGGCGCAAAATCACGACGCATCTGGTACTTTTACGCTTATTTACAGTTGCTATCTTTTTATCGTCGCGTTTCAGGTTTTAATTTGCAACTTGCAGCACATTTGGCCGTGTGTTACGAGCAAAGAGCGGCGGTCGGAGGTGGTCGGGGGGCGGTCAACGGCGCACACATTTCATCCCAGGTCGCCTTCGAACACGTTCCGGACGTTTCACAAAATTTTCCCGCCTTTTCCGCATTTCATTAGCGTTTGACGCGCAGGCACGCTTCGCGCCTACCATTTAATTAGAGATCATTAGAATTAATGACAATTAATAACGATCGTCATCGGCTAATCCAAGCAGCGGACTACTGGACAGAAGGAAATAGATGAATAAGCGCCGCTCGGGTCAGCAAATAACAATGTAATTAATGGAAACGCAGCGGTGGGATCGTAAAGATGGGTCTGTGCCGCCGCCGCCCGTCTTATTCGATCCAATTTGATCGCATGCATGTCGATCTCGAATGAATACACGAAAATCCCTCGCCGGCGAAATTTCGCATGTACGAATTAATCCACTTGACCCTTTCGGGCCGTAGCGTCAACGGCAGCGGTGGCCGCGGTGGCGGCGGTAGCGTGAGAGCAGACGGCACGCTGGGCACAATGCCCGAGCGAGCGTCAGCCGAGTGTGGCGGCTTTTGATAAAATGTGTTTGCAATATAATGCGTCCGGCTGGTCCCAGCGAGTCTTTAATGTATTATTAAACTATTAGACAATGGATAATTGAATAGATAATGAATAATGGCACGGAAAATGCGTCCGAGCAGAAGCATTAATTAATTAATTTCAATCGTGAGCTTCAATATGCTCCGCCAGTTATATACAATAGGACGTCAAAGCGCGTTTTGACATGCGCCACCCAACAATTTCGAACTAAGGACGACTAAGGCTACACAACGCGCAGCAATAAAAATAGCACTCCTGATTCCTCCAATTTCAATTACGCGCACTAATATATCGTGCGTACCTTTCCGTCTGACGCTTATTCTGTTGTTCATGAGTATGCACATTGCGTGCATACCTGGCAAGCTCCCGAGTCCGGGAAGTTCATGAAAGGACGATGATCGCGCGGCGCACATTCCAGAGCTGCTTGGCCGCGTCACGAAAGAACTGGCTCGAATATAACAGGACACACATTATTAAAATACATTTATCAACAAAATTGTCTTGCGCCCAGTGAAGATTTCGCATAAAAATGCTCCATGGCTGAAATTTCCGCGTTACTGCGCGGTTTTGCGGTGCGTTTTTCTCCTCAAGACACTTGAAAACGGCTTGCGAGACACTCGAGCGTCTTTGCCTAAACTGCACTTGACATTCTCTATTCTGGTTGAGAATTTTTTGCAATTCTGTGCAATTTGGATTCGGAGGACATCAAAGTGTGCATGGATCTGTTATCAGCAAGAAGCATTTTGTTCGGGAAAACAGTTTTGGCTTCACAGGATGAAAGAGCTTGGAGGCTTTTTAGATTTGTAAGCATATAACTATCAGCAAGTAATAGTAATTATAGTGACTATCAATTTCAAATAAAATTGCCTTGGAAATATCTAATTCCAATCGTTTATGCTTTTACTTGGTATCTTAGATGTTTTTCAGCGCAGCATCCACCTATTGGAGCTTACGGCAAAGCAGTTGAAGTTAGACAGTGATCAAATTCGTATGTCCCGTATGCCCCAACTTTGTACGCATTATAAACCCAAAATCGTGATGCTACCAACACAGACCAGTCCTTCAATTCCCTCCCTTGCGACGACATTTCCTACAATGCTCAAAGCCTCTCTATCAAAGTTGCATTTTGTGGTGATGTACTGAAATTAAATCAATCAATTTGCAAGCTATTTTTTTAAACTTTTAGATTTGATTCTGGTTTTACGTTTATTCTGAATCGTTTGCAAACGAATTGAATTTCCGATAGGACATGTTCCGTCTGGTCAGCTGCATTTGTCCGCATTCAGCTGACTGCAATCTTTCCTCCGACAATTCCTTCTACAATAAACGTATCCCCACGACCAGCCTCACTTCCATCGCCGCCCACACAATTAACGCGACACAGGTCTTCCAGCGGATGCCTCCGAGGGTCGGCCGCGCACACACGCAAAGCGCACATAAATTCGAAGGGCAATTGTCGCATAATTTCTACCTCGACCTGCCGTCGCCGCCACTGCTGGAAACCGGCAACGAAATTATATAATAGTTAACCTGTTCCCATCCTTGACGGATATTATTCCTGGATAGTCCTTAATTTTCGCCGGCATTACGTGCCAAGGGCGTACACACGGCCGACAAACCGAAAGGTGCCGCATGACATCCACCGGCGGCGGTGCACTGGCAGGCGGCCTGGGGGCGCGCAAATGTAGCTAGACGTGAATTAGTAACCCGAAGTATGTGCGTCATAAGTTTGCGTCAATTAAAGCAGCAGGAGTAAACGCAATACTTAAAAATAAAGAAAAGCGCGCGAATTGGAAATTTTTACTGGCTTGACGCACGGCGACGGCGTGCGTGCTTCATTGAAATAAGTGCGGCACAAATGGGGCATTTAAGATACGCGCCACTTCCCATTAAACGGCAAAACAAAATATCGATTCGGCTTTTCGTGCACGCCATCCGCGCGCACATCGAAATAATTTGGTAATTTCCTTCGCGCACTTCACGATATTTCAGCAAGCGCGTCATGTACCATGCATGTTTCATGCACCCACCGCCGCCGAATGGAATAATCGATTGCATGCCGTGATTTTTACGCGCAGATTCTATTTATACGCGCGATGAGTCCGAGGGCGGCAAAGACGCTGGCCCGACGCTGGGAAACAAAACAATTCGTTAGTCCTAGTTGTTCATTATTGTTGTTCGGTTCGTCGGTCGACGAGAAGCGACAGGTCTATTATGTTGTCGTCCGCGCGCGGCGAGAGTCGTTTGCTTAATAACTAAGTGCAAGCGACGCCACTGCCGCTGCCGCCGCCGAAGAGTAACCGCCCCGGCATGCGCTGCTTCTTCGCGGAATAAAACGCGCCCAAGCGGCACGCACAAAAGGACTTTTAATCAAAAACCAAGGACCCAGATGTGGAATGCCGGAGTAGGCAGCTAATTGGAGTTATGACTGCTTTAAGACGGACTGAACTTTCTTTTGTTACTCCTTTCATTTACTCTTGAATTTCAAAGAGAAAATAAACTTTGCGAGAGCAGAAAAAATATTAGGATAGGTAATTATCTCAATATTTGCAACTGGTTTTGTTTAGAGAACTTCACATTTCAGGTCTGAAAAAAACAAATAAAATTCACTAGTTTTTAAGAACGTTTTAAAGTAAGCAGTAGAGGCGCATTTTCCAAGCTTTATTTTTTGCCGATATTTATAAGTCCGTTTATACCTGCGTAAAAAAACAACAACAACCCAATCAAAAATTATTCTTTCCTAATAATACCATGTCAGCACTCTGTTAACTCTTAATCAAATCCAGCCACCATCTGCTGCACATTGGTTAAGTCATTTGGGATCCCACTAAAGCCCGGCAATGAATCGTCCTGTGATAACACCGCCTCCAGCTTGCTCCAAACCAAAACCAAGAAAACCCGTAGCAAACGACACTCGAAGCAAAGGAAATTCACTACTGAGCGAAACAAATATCTCTCTAGAGGACTATTTATATTCCTTTCTTCCTTGGTCAGAACGTCGGGATCGCCGATGGACTTTACGCGCCCTGATTGTCGCCATCCGCATCGTTTACACCTACACCCGCTTCCTTAACTCCTGAGAAGGGTCTGCAGCTTGGCGGGGGCAATAAAGCCTAGTATGTCAATGTTGGTGCACGCACTGTATGTCTGGAACGTCGGGAGTGTCTGGATTGATCTCGCCGACTTCACCAACACGAATGCATTCGTTGAATCGTGAAGACAAATGCATCCGCGCATAAAACTCACGCTTGCCTACCCGCTGGCGTCAATGTGCAATCAGCAACTTTGACTGATATTAATTCACGTTGGGGCGGCGCAGCGAGAGGCGGCGTCATTAGAATTTATGTACTTTATGTGCGCGCCACATCTATAACTGCGTATGACATCCGACGTCGTCACACGACTCATAAATTCCGCGCCTTCCATTCAGCACGATTGTTGAACATAAATTGAAATTAACTGTGATTTAATACAGCCGCCGACAAGTGCGTGCAAGGGTTGAAGACGTGTTGTAAAGATCACAAATCTAGGACGTTGGAATGCCTCATTATTGCATCGGGATGAGCGACTCTGCACCAACATGGAGGTGTAAAAGCAAGCCCTTCATAAAACACCGACGAACATGTTGACATATTGGCGCGATTGAGTGTTTATCAGGATTCTTCTTTGTCATTTAACTAATTTCTAGTTGGATGAGCGAGCGAGTACGCGAGTACCTTTCGTGCCATTAATTCTAGCGTCTCTGCGCCATGCTGATAGGTGATCCTGATTGATTGGAGTTAATTAGTTAAGCAAACACACATCGCCCTCTAACATATGACTTGTTTGCAAGCTTCATTAACGCGCCAAATTAGAAATGAATAGGTAAGTCAAAGAACATTGTCTTGTTATAAAATCAACCTAGAAATTGACGTGGGGTGGATGGTGATATGTTTAATTTTAATAAATCCAAGTAAACCATAGAATTAGTATATAAACCATCGGGTTTGGCAAATAAAACTTTAATAATTTGCAATTATTAACTATTTACAGTTGAAACTTGGTTGGACTATTGTAGTGTTGTTTAATGAGCTTCACTTCGAATATGGTCAGCTAAAGCCTCTTGAAATTGATTTAATTAAATTTAATTATCATGCGTTCTTCGCATTGTTTGATTGACTTTGCAACAAAAGTAAATAATCTCAATATTTCCTAATTATGTTAATTAATATTGGCATATCAGCATATCAATTTAAAGCTTGAAATTACGCAAAAAGCTGTTGCTTTTGGTTGGATGTAAAATTGTTTCTAAATAAACCCAATAACTTAATAAAATTGAGTTTCCGTTTTTTAAACTGCATTCCAATGAATTGTAATTAGTCAACATTGTTCATTTATTTAGGATGGTAAACAATGAACAGGTTATAAAAATAATTCCACTGCCCCAAGTGACATGTTAATTAGTTATATTGTCATTTTCCATGTAGATTGTTTTGCCTCGCACAGGTGGAAATCACCCTCCATTAAATATCTCTCTTTCGGGCGTTTCACACATCACTGTCAACCAAAAATGTTTAATTCTGATACAGTACCTACAACGCATATGTGATTTAAAAGTAATATTTTGAAAGATTTGCATACTATTGCGATAATACGCCTGTGCTATCTCAAATTATACAATTTTACTTTTCGCATCGTTTTAAGCATAGATTTTCTCTCTGGGTGGAAAACAAAAAAACAAATCCAGTAGATAAAGTGCTTACTTAACACGTTCAATGGTTCGTACATCATTTCGTTAATAATTCAGCACGTTTCTGTTGGAGATCAATTCCAACTAATCCCTTAACTAAATAATTTCACTTTCCCCAGTTCTATGCTCCGCGTCCCAGCCAAAAAGCGATGATGTAGACAAAACACATGTCCATTCCAGATGAAACAAGATCGAAAGTTACACGTCTGCAAATCTCTCCCACCCTCACCCTCTTCCCTCACCGTCATGCTGCCGACTTCCTTCTTCTTCGACATTTCGCCCTCCTTTCAAATGTCCTATTCAAATTTTATGCCTCGTTGCTTATTAACCGGCCGCGCCATAGAGCGAATTTAACAATTTAATTTCCATCCCAACATTGAACCCTCTAACATCCTCATGAATGTAACAAGAAGTTACAAGCCTGCGCCGGGAGTACATTGGAGGCGCAGAGTGAACAAAGGATTACGGTCGAAAATATTGCACTCATTAAAGACTCTAATATGTTGGTGATGCTTCCCTCCAGCCTCCAGTCCTGTATTTGCGTGTCCATGCGTGGCATGCAAATCAAAGTGCACGTGAAGTGCAATCTACACGCGCGTTTAATTGTTTATATCGCGACTTTTGCTGTTCGCGCAGTTGTTGCGCCAGAGTTGAATTTATTTCCCATTTTGCATTGCGTTTATATGCGTTAGTAACACTTGGTTTATTCGCCGATGTTTGATGGTAGTTGCGGATGAAATTTTGCCGCTGCAAATACAACGAAAAATGCGTATCGCGAAAACGCTAAACAGTAACGGGAAAAATCGCTGACGTTGACGTATTTATATTTCCTCCTATTTTACTTTATTTCTTGTATGCCGAGTGTGCATGTGTGTTTCGCGCATTTTGTTTTGCTAGCAATTTTAGTCGTTTTTAACCATTTGCCATTTTTGATTTTTTCCAGAGAATTTTGTTTCCTGCACGTCTTCCCTCGCATGTCTATCGTTCAGAAGCGATAGTTTACGAAATTACCAGGTTTGCCAGGGTTCTGCTTACCTGGGATGTTGTGCGAAGACGGCGGCGGAATCGACCATCATCCGACAGCAGTTTTCGCCTTCATTTTTCATACGGCTGTGTCATCGAGCCGACTGTGTACCACATCGTTTTGCTTCTAAGCGTTTTTTGATATTTCCTAATTTTACGTGGAGATATTTGCGGCATTTTGCAATGAGGAAGCAAACTACTTTCTTTTTAGTCCCGTCCATCCTCCATATGTTTCACAAAAAAGTACTGCAAACAGGCGCTAATATTACCCAGATTTTGATAAAATTACCTCTCAAAAAATGAAAAACTGGACTTTCTCGCAAACTTCCCAAATGTTTGAGCAAGAAAGTTTATTTCAATCCGTTATCGTTCACAATCCTAATTGTTAAAAGACTCGAGAGTTTATCCTTCAAAGCATGAGCTGCCTGCACTTAGATTGCCATAGTCATGTCGAGCAAAGGCAAGCAATAAGTTGGAGCGGTGGGCAAAAAATCGCGACAAAAGTGCACTGAGGGAATGAGCGCGTAGTAATTGGTTTTTAGTTTTCCGGTTTGCCTTGCGGCTATCCATCAAGTTTCGTTCCGTTGCTTGCGCTTCTTTTCGCCGGACGGATTTTCGTTGTAGTGTGATTTCCCATCGGATTGCTTCCCGCGCCAAGACGCGATTTCCCAGCTCGCCCCATTCAATATATTTCGCCAGCGTGTGCGCACTGCCGTCGCGACCGCAAATACGATTCCAGGATGGTCTTCACACACCTCGTGCC
Source organism: Ecitoglossa quadriceps (assembly GCA_027574925.1). Classification (NCBI taxonomy): domain Eukaryota; kingdom Metazoa; phylum Arthropoda; class Insecta; order Coleoptera; family Staphylinidae; genus Ecitoglossa; species Ecitoglossa quadriceps. The sequence goes on along the minus strand of JAODGC010045118.1, from coordinate 200,364 downwards.
TATTTCGAGGAGTATTTCCTAGATCTTGCTGCAACTTCAATTCTAATATCAATCAGGAATTTGCTGATGTTAACAGTGTAGGCATTGTTTGTGCGGGAAATTTGCCTGGACAAACAAACGCATGCCGTGCAAAACTCAAAGGAATTTCTCAAATTTGCCGAAAACCATGTGGAAATTCCGGTTCATAGAAATGCAAAGTATGTGTTTGTTAAATCTAGAATGCACAAATGGGAAACAAACGTATCCCTAACGTGTTTTGAACGATTAAGAGTGTGATCAATTTTATATCAGTTAGCGTAATGTGGTAAATTATACAAAACTTAATATTTTCTCATTGTTAAGCAAAAATTCCGATATTTTCCATCCTCCTTTAATATTCTCAACCAAAAACAAAACAAAAAAACAATTGTTAGACACGTTAACCCTCAATGTCCACTAATAACATGTTTACTAGTCTTGAAATATACGTTGTGCGAAAATTTCCCATCAGAATAAGTTATTATAAAAAGTCCCTCATAAAAGAAAACGATATTGCCCGTTAGGTCTGTTGACGAATCCCTTCAGAACTCCGAAGATTTCCTCACATTACCCCAGCATCCCCGCAAATCTCCAGAATAGCACGCTTGTCTCCACCCTTGAATCGCAATCATTCCAAGTCATTTTTTAAAATTATCCTCGAAATTTCCAGTGTCCAGGGCCGTCATATCTTTCTAGTAAGTGGGCACACTGGAAAGAAGTGAAGCCAATAAACCGCAAAACGATGACCGCCGCCAGCCATACCCTGCACATCCTTCCCAACCCGTCGCTTTAAACTGCTTCCTATTTTTATTTCGGCAGAGAGCGGAGAGATGAAGACGATTCAGAAAAGCGATGACGCGTAAAGACTTCTTACAGTAGAGACGTGAAACATAAATTTCGTAATAAAATGAAATAAAAGGACTGTAGATTCTGAAGGGGAGTTTGGAAAGGATGTGAATGGAAAAGAAAGCGGGCGCGAAACAAAGAGACAATCTCGATCTCGAGCTTTGGTGTCAATGTTGAATTACAAGTGACGCATTTACAATTTTAATTTTGACTTGGATTTTAATTAATACCCGCGGTTCTTCTTGCTTCATGCTTCTTCGTTCTTCTTTCTTCTATGACTTCGCTCTTCTGCGGCGTGTAATGCATTCTATCCTAGCACAGTTTGTTTGCTTAATTAGTCAAGACAAGAAACAGCCACGCATACGACCACCGCTCCTTCAATACATTTAATCAATTCAAACCAATGCTAACTATTACAGGAATCGAAAACGAGCACCGGTGGATCGCAATTGAGCAAATGAAAGTCAAAGCCGATTGGGAATTGGAAAAATGCACGTGGAGGCAAAATTAACAAACAAACAAAAAGTTCAATGAAAAAAATAGAAGAAAAGAAAGTACATCGCACGCAATAATAATAAAAGCCCTATAAAGATATTCATCTCAAACGTGCGATAATTGAATCGTTTACAATCGCGGTAATTTGCGACTTTTTTTGTGGTTGATGTTCATAAATCATAATCTACCACGACGCCGGCGAAGAAAACAATGCGGGAAACTTGAGTTTAATTGAATCAATAATTCCATATGAACACGCACCAACTCGTTTAATTCCAATGTACCAAGCAGTGGCGGGTGCTGCAGAACTCGAGATCCATCAAGGATCCGGTTGCCTGTCGTTCAAGCCGCTCCCCGCTGCCTCGCCCCCCCCCAACCGCCGCTTGTTCGTATGGGCGTGCGAATGTACTAATTCCGGGCGCATTAGTCTCTGCCGCGCATTAGAATTGCAAGCGTGGCATTCGTAAAGTGGTCGCTGCCGCCGGCCTCTATGTAATATAGACGTACTCGGTGTTTTCGCCTCGTTCGAATTGAAAACTAGCTATTCGGTTTGGGAACTAGCACGCGCTGTCGGTGAACTTGCCGGCGAGCCAATTGTGTAACTTTTGCTTACTTCATTACCGCCTAACCCCCCGAGTGGCCCACAGCCTGATTACGACGCCCCATACAACAAAAAAGCGGCAAGTGCATATTTCTTGCAGACTTTTTGTACAATTCAACATTCTACCAGCAGCGGCGGTGTTGATTTTCGATGCAAAATATCTTCACCGCGTTGTAATTATTTACGACGACACACCGGAGAGTATTTAGCGCGCAGATTTGATGCATAAACCTCTCCGTGTTCAACTGAGGAAAATTTCGACGATAGCCTCTTGATTAACAAGCCGTTTCTGTTGAGCTGGCTTGAAAATACACAATCAATCACAAAATGGTTGTATTTCTGCGTTGAGGTTCGATTACAGGCAGATAAATAATGTATGAGGCATGGCGATAGGGTGGTGTATGCCGTCCCGACTGCTTACGGCTGCTGATTGCGATATTTAAGCAGCGCGCGGCGCGTATTAAACCTATCGTATTAAACGAACAATGCGCCAACATCGCGTCGTCAAGTCGATTTAACTTTTGATTAACGCAATCAGGGACCGCGCACCTACGATGAAAACCTACCCCATGTGCTGGCACATCCTAAAAACACCGCCAACAGTTCGCAGTTATTATTAGCGGTTTCTGATAGCAAATAAAGCAACACATGCCTTTACAAACTTCTGCAACTCGGAAAAAACTAAGATACAATTATTTCTTTTTACCTGCATACGCCCCCGCGATGAAAAGCACCATGAGACCAAGTTGTCCATTCATTTTCCGCGTGAAGAACGGCATTTTCAATGCGTGACCTTGTTCACGCTGCAATTCGAAGTCCTGGGAAGCGTGCGAAGAGAACTTTGTTGCCGAGGAAAGTTGTCATCAACGACGCGCGGACAAGCGCAACAATCGGCAGCCGGCGGCGACGGAAGAAGGCAAGGGGATGAGTGATAAAGAGGCCCGAAGAGACAGGCACGAGAGCAGCCGGCGGCCGGCTGGCGGAAACGTGTGCGGCGTGCCCGACGGACTCCGGTGCTGTTAGTGTCGATGCAACGGCGGCGGTGAAGCGACTGCGGTAGCGGCGGCGCGACTCGAAAGATAACTGCCCCGGCTCAATGTCGCGAGTGATGGCGTGTGCTGCCTCCGCTGGCTGCGATGGCAAGCCCATCTATTGAAATTGTCCCACATTGCTGCGCAATACAACAATGTACAAAGTTATCTTCAATTCAAATTGAATTACATAGAATTACAAACAAATTCTCTCGTAGAAGGTAGTAATCATATTTTTCAATAAACAAAAAGAACATAAAATACGTTAATACGTGTCAAAACATTAAAATTCACAATTTTGTCTTTCTTAAATAATAATAATATCACTAAGTTTCAGTATCGTATAATAAATTAATTTCGTTCCAGACCGTTTCGCACTCATCTCGCCTCAGCAGCAAGGACGGCGGCCCCCACATGGTCCGCAGCGGCCCCTAGAGCAGTCCTCGTAGTCACTGCTGTCGGAGGTAAAGTCGCTGGACGAGGTGTAGGGGGTGGACGAGGTGCAGGAGCTGGAGTCGTCGTACGAAGTTGTAGAATCATCGTTGCAGGGACGACGTCTGCAGGTTGACTTGCTGGACTTCTTCTTATTGACCGTTTTCCTAGATGGTTTCTTCGATAGGGCTTTCTTGGTGGTCTTTCTCGATGATTCGCCGCCGCAGCCGCAAGGCATCTTGTATATATTTGTTTTAGTTTGTATTTGAGAAAACAACAACTTAGAGTTCAGTTCTACAAACACAATGGTTAGTTTAAATCAAATATTGATTTGATGATGAAGAGTTGTCATATTTGTCATAGTTGAATAAGTTGTCATATATTTAAAAGATAAAAAGAAGAGAAAGATGACTTACCAGTTGCTCTTTGTTGATGTATGATTTCGGTGAGATGTCCTGAATTTATACCCAAATTTGTTTCCCCACCATAGAATAGAAATGGTGGGCCTTCCGGTTCATGGCGAATGTGCGCATGACGATGGGGATGAGATAGGACGTACAGACTGGTATCTGGTATAAATGTTGCAAACTTCTAGAATTGAAATTTACTAAGTGGCTAGAATATTTGAAAAGTTACACACCACTTAACAAAACAAATATCACTAAAGATTATTTGAGGATGTATTTTCTTCCCTTTTCCGTGATACAAACACGACAAGAATGTTTCGAAATATTGCGACAAAAATTAATTATATTAGGTACTGAAATTCCTGAAAAAGCTCAATTGACGCAATTGTCGCAGCAAGATCGAACACCGCAAAGAATTACTTGCGAGATTGCCTCCAAATACGTTTTTTTTTTCTAACAATAGAAATCATCAAGTCTACAAGCACTTCTTGAAATTATTGGTAACTTCATGAGTGAGGCATCTCTCCATCTTTTAGATGAGTTTCACCAAGTTCTTGTTAGGAGTCAACAAGAACTTGGTGGTAAATCAGCGATCCCTACAACTTCCCTCCTTCCTATAATCAAAATTCGCAGGATATAAGCAAATAAAATCAATAGGAATTCCATATTTATTAAAAACTATAGCTTAAGTGATGACAATATGTAATATGTAATGGTAATAAAAAAATATAATTAGGATGAAAATTGTGAACTTTCAAGGCAACCATGAGATTAACATAAGGGTAACATTTATATAAAATAGATGTATCAGTCATCTCTACGAGAATAATGAAATTGAAACATGAAAATATGAGGGAGCACTCATCCAGCGGCGTCCGTCTAGTGAACTGGGTAATAATCTCTGTAATAACATAACAAACGAAAAGACGCCGTGGTGTGCTCAAACAAATGTGAAAAAATCAAGCAGATTAGGCAGTTGCCTTCTTGGCGACGCTCTCCTCAGCGTCATTAGCTTCATCGCGCTTCCTCTTAACGAGGTGCGAGATATTGTTGACCTTCTTGTCGGAGTTGGAGGAAACTCCAGCTAGCTCACGCCCATCACCCGCCTGCTCCACATCCTCCTCCTCCTCTTGCTTCTTCGCCTGAAATGGAGAAGTGACATTGAGAAGAAAGAGTTGAAAGGAATTGTTGGATATTTGTGCAGGCAGTCTAAATGTGATATTTCGAGCCAAGCGGATGCAGCGTTTTGTCAAAAAAGTCGTTTATTTCGAACGCATAAATATTGCTGGTGTGCACGAACAAGAAAGCAAACAAGTATAAAGCAATGATAAAATAACACATTTAGACGACACATAATAACTTAAGCAAAGAATCATGCATTAATAGTCGTAGAAAACATTCAATCGACTCATCTCGTTCTCCACCGTAGACGAGATACTTTCGAAATTACCTACCTCTTGGTAAGCAACAACATCTTTCATCTTCCCGTTAACATCCGGAAGCACAGTAGTAATATCAGCGATCTCCCTCTCGTCCGACTCACGAGGGTTTTCGATTGCCTTCAGTAAGGCAAGACGCTCCTTGAGAAGCTTCGCAGTTTCCTCGTAGGCTGTTAAGCCTTCAGAAAACTCTTCATTGCCGCAAAGTGCCATCCCGAGGATGTAGTAGCTTTGTGCGAGCTTGCGCATATCCTTAGGATCTTGAAAGATCTGGCTTTGTATGGCCAAGCCTTGGCGGATATCAGCGATGGCAGCAGCAAAATTTCCATTCTCCATGGAGATTTCTCCGAGCGTAATCATTGCGTCGGCAAGATCCTCACGGCCTGATTCCCCGCGCTTCTGGAAGATCTCCTTTGCTACTTCCAGAACTTCCCAAGCCAATTGTAGGTCAGATAGCTCATCTACAAGATAAGAATTAGTCAGTTGGTATCCTGATGAAATAATGCAAATCCCAATGGCTTACCCTCTTCATTTCCGACTTCCTCGGCATCGGTATCTTCGTCGGAGTTACCATTAAGGTCATCGGAGGTTGCAGCTGTCTTGTTTTCTTCCGCGTTACCGCCTGTGCTGGTGGAGGCTTGAGGAGGATCATCCTCACAACCAGAGTCTTGTAAACTCTGAAGTTCAGTTGTGCCATTCTTATCATCAGAGGATGTGACAACCTGATCCCTGTGTGTTGATGTGTCAGGTATGGCGTCCTGAGACGTCTGGGAACCCGTTGTGTTTCCAACGTCCTCCTGAGAATCATTTGTGGCAGACGACAAATAATCATCATCAGCCTCGGCCACTTCCGCCTTGGCCTTAGAATCCCCATTCCTCTGTTCTTCCTGTTCTTCGGCCTGTTTCTCCACCGCATCTGCATCCTGAGAGGCCTCAGTCCCTTCTTCAACTTCCTCTTCCTCTCCGGAGGAACTGTCCTCTCCATCTACTTCTACCTCGCTCTCCTCTTCTTCGCCCAATTCATCGCCCACGATCACTTCACCAGGGCGAGGAGCACGGCCAACTTCCCTGGGTATAATCTGTCCTAAGGGATCCGCAGCCTCACGAGAGAGCTCCAAGAGAGCTTTCCCATAATATAACTGAACGTTGCCAAGACCATCGAACTTCTCGTCCTGGTGTTCGGAATATAGCATTGCACTGGCCTTCGAAAGACAAGTAACCGAAGTTTGGTAATCTTTAAGCCAATACGCTTTGATGCCTTTGGAGACTAAATCAGTATGACAGTCTTTTTCAGCTGAATCGGACATGCTGAAGTTCTGAAAACAAAACACTATTTAAAAAAACTGACTGACAACGTATTGTCGCATTTAAAACTTATGGGTTAGAGTCTAGGACAATCCGAGCATGCGCTCACGGAAATATTGACGCCGAAGGAGACACAAGAATCAGTCCATTGTGGAGAAGCGTGAGCGACGCAAGGACTCAACGCACAACAAAGAATGTATATCAAACACTTCAACCACAACTGACCCCAACCAACCGTCCCTCCAGGTAAACTGCGTAATGAGCCATTAACTATTGATTGCAAGTCACAAAAAACACTAACCACCCTACGTGCGTACAAACATTATTGATTTTAAACGCCAATTGTTTCCCGCACAGCGCGTGAAGGAACTCCAAGCACAACGCAGAAGCGGGTCAAACAGTCTTCGCGCGAGATGTGCGCCGCATACCGCCGCAGGCCAGAGAACGCGGATCGCACCTGGGCGCAGCCCTCCGCCGCCGCCAAATGTACCACCCGCACCAACGCAATGACGGCGTAACCACGTACCTGCGGACGTCGCTACCAGCGCCCCGCGGCTTCTTCGACCTGGTGAAGGGCGCCGGTAAGCTGAAGGGCGGTGGTGCGCAGGAGTACGACCTGCTGATCGTCGACTACGAGACGGCCATGGAGCAGCAGGCGGGCGGTGAGGCGGATGAAGATGCTGGGTGGAATTGCAGCGTGCATCCAAGCGTCTTCTTTTTGCTAGGCACACTAGTGCTGACCACCTGTGCCACGGGGATGTTATGCGCTGCGATCATGACCGACCATTGGGAGGAAGTGTCTTGGGACCGGGGCGCCTTAGCGACATTATCCAACAAATCGGTTAAGATCGAGTGGCTACTAGATGGGAAGGTAGCCAGCGTGGCTACCAACCACGAGAAAGCTTTCTTGGTACCAATTCATGGTGGCATATGGACATTGTGCTTCAGCCTAACGGAAGAAGAGATCATGCAGTTAGGCAGACATGGCTTTCCGCGGCAATCTTGTGTGAATTACCTTTCCGGGGAAATGGATGGGATGAAAGTGTGTGAATTGAAGGCGGACTGGCAACGAAGTAAGTGGTTTTATTGCGCAGTAAAAAGTACTATTGTTATCAACCAGCTGCAGCTGCCCGTACTAAAATACTTTTATTGTGCTACTTCCAGGAATGCAAAACCTATCAATCTCTTGCGCTTTAGTCTGCTTGATTATACTAGGAACAGCTGCGCTAGTGGGCGCATTTGGAGTGTGCCAGCACCAAATAAGTGCGGTGCTTGTAACGGGTGTTATGTACCTGCTTGCTGGTAAGAAAAAAAAGCAGGTGCGGAATACAACTGCAGCAACATTGATTCGGGGTATTTCTAGCTTCCTTCGCGCTCTTCACGCTATCGATCATCCACTTCAAGCGAGTGCAGAGCCGTCCGCCGGCACCACCACGCCAGGAAGACGCCGGGGGCGGCACGGAATGGTACCGCATAGACGCAGATTGCACCGTGGATGGTGTTGTATGGCCTGTCGGAAGTCGCGGATATCATTTCTCGGCGCATCTGCTTGCAGCTCGAGTCTTCGCGACGTCTTGGTCTTTAGACCTTGGATGGGGCGGCGTAATGCTCTGCGTTACCACCTCTGTGCTTTGGATATTACTCTCGAAGATCATGCGGTTTAATCCAATCTCAAGTATGATCAACTACTAAGCTCACACCGCTAGTATTGAAGAATCAAACTGCGACCATCATGCATTACGTGAAGAATTAGTGAACTTGTTCTAACATGCAAGAATTTGTCAACTAAAGTGAGACATAATGTAAACACCGTCCATTCCTGGAATTCGGCGTTGGGGCGAGAGTTAATCAAAACAACTAACTAACAACTAACGCTTGCTTTAGAAAACTTCCATTGAAAATGACCATAGCCAGCGAACTAAGCAGTTTCATTCGGCAGTTGCTCAAACAAAAGCGGCGCAGTTCATTTCGCAGCACTTACAGATCGCAAATTATGAGTGAAACGCAACACCAAGCACTGCACAAAGATTGTAGACACAACACACAAAGCACGTGAGTCACCGGGCAAATTCATACTTGGCGCGTTTTGTAACGGCTTTACGCGGGGTGATGTACAGCCTAACCTCACACATTTTGGCGCTCGCGAGTGTTAGCAGCACCTTACCGAGCCACAAGGAAGAAACGAGACAACCATTGATCAATTAACGAATTGCGTTATGCGTTTATTATTGCATTGATAGCGCGATGTTGCCTTCGACGATGAGCCTCAAGATAATCTCTTTACGACGAATATATTTCTGATGTATTTTAAGATAATAACGATTTACGCAGAGACAAATTGATGTATATTTATTAGATACTGATATACCTGGGAGCAGGCGGCGGCTACGCTTTTCGCAAAAAACGCAAATTTTGCTTATTGTGTTATACATGCTATTGTATATCGTAGGTCTTTACGACGAATAAGAAGTGGTAACTGTTCAAGATATTGAACACGCTGTTTGATTGATTCAATAAGTTGTTGATTGCAGACTTACCGGTCTATGTTAAGAATGTTGCACAGAGCAGGCTGGATGCGACAGCGTCGAACTTGCGGAAACTACTAGCAGCGTCTCATACGGGGACACTGCAAAATTCGCTTGCTGCATGATGCGAAGCAGAGCACCGGAGGTGGGAAACATTGGTAGGAGAAGGTGCCAGATTTGAATCCAACGAATACGGCCGAATACTTCAATAACTTCGAGTTGATCCGCACGCGCAAATCGAAGGCGATACGCGACAGGAATTTGAGAATTATTTTCTCCATTAGACACACACAATTTTAGTACTTATTTAGACAACAATCACAAGTGAAATCAATGAAAGATTTTACTGCGACGCGTGTGTAGCAGTATAAAAAGGTTATGGCTGTTTAAATAAACATCCGCTCCCAATCACAGGCAATTACCAGCGCATGCGTGCTTTACCACTTGTTGCCCCTATTCAAAAAACCACATTCCACAGGAGAAGCAATCGGAAACAATGGTGTTTTGGTTTAATTGAACTTGGGTTACGATGTTTATGATTAGCAAGATGTGAGCTCTGGTCGTAAATAATGCCAGCGTAAATGATATTTATTTGACGTTGTTTAGAAAATCGTAACGTGTAGTTCAGCTTTAGTAGAGTGTCGCATATGCTCGCATTCTGAAATCTACGCCATAAGTCGCCTCATTAGCAATATTTTATTAGCTCTGCTTACAACTCCTGCGATGTACCTGAAGTAAATGCACGCAGGAGCATGCAATTGCCATCTGTGATTGCAGCCATTTTCTCTTGACCTAACCTCACGTCCTTGTTGCCAGCCAACGACCCACCTGACCCAAGCACGACCTACGGTGGTCCGCCGACGACGATGTCGTCGAGGGATAAGGACAAGCCGATTGACAAGTTGAAGAACTTTTTCAAACTCAAGCAGAAAGATCTACCAAGTGCGTAATGCTATCACAGGCATCATATCATCTTGCAACATTTACATTCATGTATTTTTCTAGATAAGAGCAAGGATGAGTTTGTCCTCACCTCTGAGCTGCAGCAGGAGCTGAGCAGAGAGGCGCCCGTGCAGACTAGGATAAAAGCAATCAGGGAACTAATAGACATCATAAAGAAATACAAGCTTAATGAAGTAATGACCCAAGAAACACAAAGGCCATCATCATTATAATGTAATCCTGTTACTTTCCAGCATATTATACCAAAACTGTGGGCTTGCATAAAAGATTTACCAGACGACGCTATCTGTGAGCACAGACAACTCGCCTATCAGGTGTTGCATGTCCTTGTGCAAAAGCAGAAGGGCCAGATGTCTGGGATATTCAGGGCACAAGTGTTTCGAGTTATTGTGGAACACAAATATCATGAAGAGACTGCCATTAGATTTACTTTACTGCATGCATTATCTGAGAATGGGAAGGATATTTCATACTTTGATGAGAAGGTATAATGATTACAGAGTTTCCCATTGTTTATGGTTAAGACTAATGTGCTCTTGTTATCTTTTAGATGGCACCATTTTTACTGAACTGGCTACCTGAGATAGCCAAGGCTGGCAAGACCAATGAATTTATACTCTTGCTGATTACTTTGATTAAATTCAATGCAGCACATGTCAAGGAAGGTGATATTCATCAGTTTGTAATGTAAGTAATTAGCTGGTACTTTCTAATTGGTCAACTATAGTGGATAATGTCGTAAGAAGTGGGAAGATCGAAATAATTTCGGAGATTTTGTCACTAAAACAAAATTACACATTTTACAGCTTTAACAGGTTTCATGCACACTTTAGAATTATACATCATTTAACGAACTCTACGCTATTTCTAAATTACCTCATGCAAGTCCTACCTTTATTTCCGGAACTCTGGACCACTTAAAAATGACTCTTTCTTACGAATCGCGGATAGTTAATCAATAAGAAAATAACCAAATACAAAACATACCGGTCAACAAGCTCGACTAAAAATGCGAGGAAGAGAATGAAACACTGTAACATGTTACCTCACCGGTGGCCGAAAGGTAACTAACAAGCTGTAGGTGCACAGATTACTTCATTTGGTTGCGCTTGAAGGAAGTAAACTTTATTATAAACAATGACGAAGTCGATAAGACCTGAAAATTAATGAGGCTAATGTAAACTGACGCAGTATTAGTGCGCATAAATAAAACACGATCTTTAGTGCCAGTGACAAAGCAATTATTTCAAATGCCTGTAATGTAATGCTAAGTGCGAGCAATCCACATACTGACTGTTTATGCTTGGTGGACTTGATGCTGAAGCTGAAAAAATTCCTACTATCGCTTGATCGCAGCTACACAATTTACGACTTTTAGTTCTTGTCTTTTTGTGCGAGGACTAACTTACGACATTTCACAGACATTTTTCACACCATTGGACTTTTTTTTTTCTTTCAGACACATTTGTACTCTTTGTGATCCAATGCAAGATATGATTATAAGCAACGCTCTGAATTTCTTAGAAACTATTATAGCCTACTACCGCAATCTGCCTGCGGATTCACTACCCCAATTGATAGGAACACTTTGTAAAGTAGTCAATCACGAAAAGCACTGCGCAACAAGTTGGAAAGTCATGAAAAACCTTCTTGGTACACACTTAGGACATGCGGCATTGTTCACAATGTGTCGCATTCTCCAAGCCCCTGAATTAGCCACCAATACCTTCTTAATTCGCGGCGCAATATTCTACATCCAAATGGGTTTGTGGGGTAATCCAGTCCCTAGCCTACGTTGTCCTGCGAGTGCAGTACTTCCAGCTATTTACGCAGCAGCGAAAAATAACCAACCAATCGTTGTCTTCGAAATAGTCATTGCTATGCAGAGATTAGTGCAAAAGTGTAGTCTAGAACTGCAAGAACCATCGTGGGATATCATCTTGAAGGTGTTAGCTGTAGCTGTCAGCCACGTCGACCATTACGACGTTCAAAATCGCCTCCAACCCCATGTTCATCTCAACGATACGCTGTCTTGTATTGAGCAGTTGATTGAAGACGGCAAATTTAACGGGAACGCTGGAGAATTCTATACCATTGTGGAGGCTTGTGCGCATATCCGACCTGAGAGTAGTGTCATGAGGTTGATTGGTCAATTGGCGGATGATATCCATCCAGTCAAACACGCATGGCTCTCAAAGTTAAACAACTTGTTAAATCATTACTATAAAGTTGAGAAAGAAACCAGAATTAACATCCGGCTGAAAGTTCTAGATATTTTGATGAATATTGTCCAGTTACACAAAGCGTGTTATGAGGATGAGTTGATTGATAAGATCATTATCCCACATATGGTGCATTTGCATGCAGACACTGATTATAAGATTAGGTCAATCGGTGCAGATCTTCTTATTCGACTGTGCACGACTTGTGAGAGCAGACGTTGTTCAGAAATGCTGGACATTCTTGAAAAGGTAATAATCTATTAACTTACAACCTAGAACCAAGAAGATAATATTAATTTTGTTCCTTTAGTTGATTAATAGACCTTTTGATATCTCATCTGACAACCTGCCAGCACTTGAGGCAGACACAGCAGATATCAAAACAACCATTTGCCACATGATTGAATTGTTTGAAGCAAAGATTCACAAGTTACCTTCAGCACCCGCCGTCAGAATCTATAAAATTTTGATGTTGCACTTAGAGATACACTATACAAGACCAAGAGTCTTCGAGAATTGTAACTGTGTCCGCCTGCAGGTAAACATTTCAGTGTTATTCAACAACTTTTTACAATATTGTTGATGTGGCGTTTTTATATTGAAGATCTTCGAATGTTTTCTGCGAATGCGCGCTGATGAAAACTACCGCATAGGGTGCCCTCGTAAAGATGCACTAAAATTCAGCCCTTACCTCTGCGTGACTTACAACCCGCCCGGTGAAGTAATCTGGGGTTCTCCACCTCCTAATTCACCGACTACAATGGTCCAACAACAAATACCTTGTAACGCCACTTATGTTACGATTAAAGCAGCGTTCAAAGTCTTCATCGCATGTCTCACCTGCGAGAAAGACATGGAAGTCCTAATGTTCGTCTTGAAACGACTTCCTGATGTTCTGCAGAACAAGTCCCTTGTTTTAACACGTAATGGGAACAATGACATGGGTCTGCTTATAGACGCTGTGTACAAATTGATGAAATATCCACTGGACAACACAAATATCAACAGGATCGAGTTTTATCCACTGCTGCTATTGATCCTGTCTGGCATGGCTTCTTATCATGCTTATTTGCATCACACCCATCAGCAGGAGATGATCCGACTGTTGAGTACTTGTAAGGTTCGACATGGTGTGCCTTGTTTTAGTCAATGTATCCGGGCGCTTACTACCTGCAGTTTGGATATGCAAGATGTGATGGTGAAAATCCTCCCAGAGGTTTTGTTGCATCTGTCAAAGACAACAGCAACTGCGCCTATTGCTATGCCAATGTTGGAGTTTTTATCTAGTAAGTTATTGGTGGCGAGAGAGCGTGCGGAGGAGATTTATTTTGTCTTGCTTCTAGTATTGACTGTACTTCCCAGTGTGTTCTCCAACTTTGTTGGAGATCAATACATGGCAATTTTTGCAATGTTATTGCCTTATACAAATCCTTTCAATTACAACCCATACACTGTCTTCTTGGCTCATCATTTAATTGCTGTGTGGTTCTTAAAGTGCCGATTAACGTTCAGAAAAGACTTCGTTAGTTACATTACAAATGTAAGTACAATCCTTCACAGTTTTAATTTAACAGTTACTAGTTAGGTTTCTTCACAGGGTTTGCATACGAATGCATTGACACCCGCACCACAAATCAGCAAAGTAGACGTTAATAAACTCAACCAGGACAGCTCTAATCGCAAGCGAAGCTCCTCTCTAACAGAGCAAAGCTCTAGGAAACGTGAACGCTCAGCAACTCTTGTCGGACGCCCAGCTCTGAACTCACCTACAATGCCACCGCTCGATAAAACCCTTCAATTCTATCGGGAATTAACAGAAACATGTATAGATCTAATGGCGCGTTATACCTTTTCGCCATGTTCAGCCCTACCTCGGCGATTGCCAAGCGCAGAGTTTCTCTTCAACGGTGGGCAATCAATGAGCTGGTTGTTGGGAAATCGCGTTATCACAATCACAACTAGCGGCTGTGCACAGAAAGCGCTCAGACATGGTCTTTGTGATAAATGCCTTGCAACTTGTAAAGGAGGCACGAAGACACCGGATAGTCTCAAGCTGCAACGTGCTGGCAGCAGTGAAACTGAAAGAGTTACAAGACAGAACTCAGGATCTAATAATAACACCTCGGCTTCTTCACCTACCGAAGATGCCAGGAGACTCAGCGATAGACTGGAGCAACTTCCTAATAAATTGCAGCAATTAGCAATTGGGGAGACATCAAAGCCGGAACGTGACAAGAAAGAACACTGTGCATGTTGGTGTCAGAACTGGGCAGAGATACATGTACGAAGACCAACTGGGAACATGTCCTGGGTAATGCGGATTCAGAATCAGACTGCTGATGTTCACGGTATCTATGATTTTCCATTGAATGAAATCTCCACGTTGTTTATGCCTTCGTTGAACAGTATACATGATGTGACCACACAGAGCTCCATTGAGGAAGAACCGCCTTATAAACAAACATCCGTTGAAGAATCTATAATGTCTAATACACAGCCTATTTCAATTCCTGGATCGCCTAATAAGCAATCACCCTCTCGCCAAGGATCCCGAGATAGTATAGATGAAGATGGAGAGGAAGGATTGTACGAAGATGGAGGAAGAGCCAGAAATCCAGTACGTCGCTCTAATTCCAGTCCTGAAATGTCTGCTGGATGGAAGAATCCTTTCTTCCAGCAGAAAGCAATCGAACGTGATGACCGCGATGATGAACCAGCCAAGAAGAAAACCTTCGCTAAGGATAACCGCGTTAGCTGCGAAGCAATTCCTGAGGAGATTGCTGGCATGGGCACAACACCTCCTTCGAACGAAGGAAGTACCACACATCCAGCCTTGCTTTCATCACTTTCATGTCCAGGGCCTGAACATGAACCCACAATTCAAGTCGCCAAGGCGTACGCTACTGGTCCACCAACACCAAGCGTTGTCACACAGCCACAACACCAATTTTATCCCGCCTTGAACAAAGAACGCCCAACATTGAACCTTCCCTTGATTGGAAAACCGCCACAAAGCCCAACTCAAACTAGTCCACGCCTGTCCAGACACTCTTCTAAAGGCCACGAGATCCAGAAGAGTTCTTCCCTGGTCCTCCAGAAACAAAAAGGGAAACTCGATGGTTTCAATCAAAGCGAACAAAAACGAGATCGCGCCACAACTATATCAGTCATGCAGTCGCCCGCACGCAAGGCACGTTTTGGTGACATTGCATCGAGTCAATCCTCGAGTGGATCCAGCAGTGGAGGTAAAACCAAAGACATGCCGAAGAGTGGCATCAATCCATCTTTTGTATTCCTTCAATTGTACCACGCAGCGCAGTTTGGCAGCTCTGCGGAGAAACCACTCTTAATCAATTCTAATGAAGTTGTACAGCGGGCATTGCAGATCTTGGATATCATCCAGCCGTATGAAACGCACAAAATTGGCGTGGTTTATGTGGGACCAGGACAGTGCAACAGAGAAGCGGAGATCCTCCGTAATTGTTATGGATCTCTGAGATATGTGGACTTTTTGAAAAGACTAGGGACCATGATTAAGGTGCAAGACGTCGATCCGCAAGCATTTTTCTTGGGTGGTTTGGACCACGATGGGGGCGACGGTAGTTTTGCCTACATGTGGCAAGATGATATAATCAGAGTGATTTTCCACGTTGCGACATTGATGCCGAATTCCGAGTTTGAGCCTAATTGTAATCATAAAAAGAAGCATATTGGTAATGACTACGTAACCATTGTTTATAATGATAGTGGAGAAGACTACAACATCAACACAATCAAGGTAGAAGTTATCAATGGGGAAGTTGAATGGAAGTGACACTTGATTATTTTGTGCTTTCAGGGGCAATTTAACTTCGCCAGTGTCATAATTGAGCCTCTGGATCATGGAAGTAACAAAGTTATTGTAAAAGCAAAGGATGCGATTGTGGAATTGATTGGTCAGACTGAAGCAAGGGTGGTGTCAGACCAGAATGTTGCCTTGCTTGCAAGACAACTAGCTCTACATGCAAATGTAAGTCGTTTTACATTAATTTTTAAAATTTTCAAAAACTCGATGTGTTTTGCGTAGTTGGCAGCTTTAATTCAATCTAATTCAATGAAAGAAGCTAGCGAACCGTATGCTCCGAATTGGCTGCAGCGCCTCCGCCGCATTAAAAACCTCCGGCAGAAGATCCAACAGTCTTCCCGGGAGCCTTCGGGTGCCAGCGATTATTCCGCGCGCACGCGACCAGTGCAAATGGAGGATTTTACTGAGTACACATGATTTGTCTGCCACATCGTCTTGCGATTCTTGGTTCTAAGCGTATGATTACAAAATAACAAACTGGCATGCATCCGCAAATTGGCTTGACTCCGCATTGCCTCTAGAGAAATAAATTAATTAAAAGCGGTCCCACCGCGTTGTCATCGTTGTGTTCAAAAGGAGATCAGGTTGTGATCTTGGTCGCGCTTGCGCTGAATGTGCTTCCATGCGTTGTAGTCGGTGAGGATGGGGCGTCCGTAGGCATTGTGCAGCTCCCAGAAAGTGGTTGTTAGTTTAGCGCTATTTTCGGCATTCCGCTGTGACTCATCAATGCGACCTGAAGAAAATCCTCCACCACTTGCATTGTTTTTCAAGTTGTGCAGATGTATATTACCTGTGGATCTCATACTATGTGACCGCTGATGATGACTATTGTCTATTTTGTTGAAAGGATTGTGTCTTTGCCGTGGAGGTGGAACAGGTGATTCCACTGCTTGAGTAAGTGGACTTGGTGTTTCTGGTACATAAAACCAAATGTCACCTGGTCAGTCAGCATCAAACAATCATTTACCTTCAATGTCAGCCAACTGTCGTTGTAACTCAGCTACCATTAGTTTCATGTAATCATAACCAGCACAAGCTAATGCTTTCATCCATTGTTCCATGGCTTCTTGTGAGTCTGCACCCAACACATAGCTTCGATTGTTGGTACCATGGAAAACAATCTTGAAGCAATACAGTTCCTCATCCTCAGCTAGTTCTGGAGAATACACAAGTGAAGGCAAGATAGTATGATTATGACTGTGATGTGGAAACATACCAATTGTACAGCCTTCAAGGATAACAACTCCTACTGGTTCTTTATCACTGCCCTTTTTCTCAAAGTAAAAAAGGAGGTTGCCTTTGAGGAGGAAGTATCTCTTCTGAAAAGTTTTGTTTACCTCGCCTTTCTTGAAGAGATATCCTTCTTTGTCCACTGGGGTCGCAGAGACAGCGAAAGCGGAGAGGTTTTTGTCATTTATACGCATTTTGGGTGCTTTCCGAGTAATAACAAGAAAACAACAAGCCAGCCAAACAAGCTAACCTGACTATTTTAGAGGTTACACATGTCCTCTCTCTGGAAAATAGTTTCTTGGTGTCCTTAGCCTCCTTAGCACTACAACAGCTACTAATCCTCCTAATAGAGCAAGATAGAGAAAAATTGAGAAGATAAATTATACCACTATGAGACCTAACAAAGAATTCAAGGAATATTTAATCTATCCCTCATATTAAATATAAAGTAGATAACATTTTTCAAACAAATTATAATGCACATAACTTTTATTTCTTGATTCTGAAGGAAAACAAGAAATCATACAATAATTATATTATGATAACAGAATAACATTAACAATAATTTTCACGTATTTTTCAATCAGGTAATTAAAATGATAGATCATGGCGAAATTTAAATACTATATTTGAAACCTTACTAAAAAGAAAACAATTTTTGTGACACACAATATAAGTAAATTTAGCAATTATACACAGATGAAAAACATGTCCAAGCAGACAATTAAAAACTTGCGCTCGACTCGGATAATCATAATTCAATAAATCGTGTAAAATTCATGTATACCATAACAGCATTAGCCTTGAGGCAAATAGAATTGGAAAATTACTTAACTCTGATACAAAATTAATAGCGACAAACGATGTTGACCATATGCCAATGGGACCAGGCGCTATCGCATTACTCAATCATGTTCTCCCTCGCCCTAAAAATAACATCATTTAAATGCAACATCTCATACAACGTATTTCATTAAAATAAGAACAGTCTTACTTAGCATAGATATGCATTAACAGCTGGCGACTTTCAGCATACCTTGCTTCATTCGCCATGGAAGTTTCAATCCACTTTCGCTTGATTCCGTTCCAACGCTTCAGATGTGCATTGAGTAATTCGTTCTTGGGAATTGGTGGCGCTTCATCCTGCATTTCAAAAACAGATACATTAGTTAGATATAATTGCAAGTATGTTTGAATATTGTACGTAGTTCAAATTGATGCCCGCTTTATTCCTATTTGCCTGTTCACGCGTTGGTGATGGAATCCGTGTTCTGAAAGGCGCGCTCGGAGGAGGTAATCTGTATAAATCGGATGTTAGATTATTATTCCACTGGGATTCTGGCTCTGGCGACGATAATCTTCTCCTGTGAAGAAGAAACGGATAACAAACTTACAGTGTTATATATAGAAAGGGTTTTGGCACAGGAACTTCGGCAAGGGATAGTGGATCAGAGGAATCGGTACATTCGTGGTCCGAATAGGATTGTGAAGCATTTTCACTGATTCTCAAGTCTGTTGAAAGATCTATTATCTCTACGGCGTCCTCCGAGCTAGCATCAGGTATCTGAGGCACACGCATTGCCTCAGCGTATTCACTTGGACGTCCCAAGATCTCTGTAGCAATATCGGGGACAATAGCAGATAATTGGTACTCTCCATTGCATTCTCCCATTTCGGAATGATCACTGTAACTTTCAGATTGAGTTGTAGACGTGTTGAGGGGTGGTAATTAGGGATCATATTGAGTAAAATTATCCGCCTGCGATAGTTTCGATACAGGCAGTTCACTTTGCCGGTCACGGTCGGAATTAGAGAGACCTTGTAATCTTTAGTAAGTAAATGTTAGATGCCTCTGCACTCAGACTCAAACGGATCTACGGAATCACCATTGAATTGAAGGCGATCAGCATCGCCATCACCAGCGCATCCGTGGATTCCTTTCCCGACGTGTTTGTCTATTGGTGCAATTCACGTTACCGATTAGTCCCTCCATTAAATTATCAAGCCGAGTATGTTCCGCTGCCGACAGCATGCATGGCTCTGCCATTCGCGACTGCACTTGTTGCAAGAATCGCCGCAGTTGTATCAATTCAATTGATACAATCGCATATGCCTGCCACAGCGACAGAGGGGCACGTGGCATCTTAATCTGGATGGGATGAAGATACACAAATGGACAAGGACTGGGAGAGGAGTGATCCGGGAGTGATGTTATGAAGTAATAGGACAGGGACAGTCTTACTCCTGCTCACCCCATAAGATAATGTTACATGGTGAGATTGTTGTATGGTTGGGCTGGCTTTATTTCCTGATTAGGAAATTTATATATTATAATTTATTGCACATATTGCATATGAATTATCATGTACTTACCCCAATGCATCAATCTGTTTTATAAATAATTTTTAGTGTCAGTACCTAATGCATGGACGTGAATGGATTCATTTGATGATTTACATGGATTTTCTAACTATTTTTATAGCACAAGTAACTCTATAAATATTTCAACCACATTTGAATTAATTGAAACGAAATATAGAATTCGGAAAAACCTTACTTAATTTTTAAAGTTATCTGACTACATTGGTAATAAATTATTGTTCATTTGGTTTCTATATAAAGATTTAAAATGACTGCACTTACAGACTGTTACCCTCAAGGATGTATCAACATAATTCATAATGTAGCCCAGTATACATTGTTTATTGGTTAGATCGATTCGCCAGCAGCAAAATATTATCCAATTGATTTCCTTACGCTATGCTCGCGATGCTCTATGGCATATACAAATAGCATTAAATCAAAATAATCTAAACATGGAATAAGAGCGCGGAAGAGCAGAGGGGCAATTGTGGTATTTGGATCGTCAGACAGTAGGTTAGTTACGTTATTGGTGAAATAAAATGTATCAACTTACTTTACTACTGGCTGCTGCTTCTTACTATTATTGGCCATCCAAGCTCGGCAAATTGGATAGAGCGGCGTATCTTCCTCAAATTTCGCTAGATCAACACTGCGGTCGTATAATTTCATAAGGTAAGTGCTTCGCGCTGGAGCGTCACGGCCATCACGGCGATTGTGAGACCTACAACACGGAATCGTCCGAATGGAAAATAACCTCACAATTTCGATCAATGCCTATTTGATCACAGCATTTTGAGATACTTCGGCGAGTTTTAGTTCTAAAATTACAATAATTACCTGCTTTGATGCCCGCGCTCATCGGAGTCTTCCGAATCGGAAGGAGATTTTTCAGTAAGCAATCTTAGTACGCCTTCTAAGTGACCTTTCGCCATCAAGTAATCGTCTTCGACCGCATCTTCCTCCTTGACATCAACACCAGGCGAGTCCGACTCTTCACTCAAACCCTTCGCGTCCATTCTCATGATGGTACGTTATATTTACCCTTCTTAATACGTTTTATAAGTCAATTCAGAAGTTAGTAGTTAAGTAGATGCATTACATCGCAATGGAAACATGATCGTTTGAATTCGAACCTAAATGCGACGGCAGAATGAAAAAGGCTGCCCCAGAGCAGCTCTTACGGGCTGAAGGATGATTAGCAAACCGACTCAAGTGTAAAATTAGAAATTTTGGAACGAAGTACAGGGCACAAGATACTATCTTTGGCTGTTGCGGCTACATTCATGACATTCGCGCCATTTTTGATGCCACTCAAAAAGGAGTAGGGACGGTAGGGGCACTTGGAAACATTGACAAACCCTCCTTAACTGGTCTTATAACAGCAAAATAAGTTTTTTTTTGCTGCGAAGTTTATTTCCATGTGTAAACAGAATGTATAATCAAGTATTTATAAAGTTATTCGGAACCATTTTTGTTGAAAATTTTTGCATTTAGAAATAAATTCAAGAATATTTTCAGTATCGATTAAACCCGAGCGTACTTCGTGCTTGTTCGTATGCCTTTACTATGATAGTTAAGATAGATAGTAATTAGGAGGTTTTAAATGAATTCTGGATTATTTTATATATGTGATTTGCTGACAGCTAAGTAAACTATTCTAACTAACTAAGTAAACATTCATAACCCTGAATGCAGACGCCCTCCGTACAAGCGTTATTTTCAATCATACCGACAGAAGTTGTAATAAACACAATGAAAACAATTACGCACCGCACCACAATTGCACAACAAAAACACAAGACCAACCTCAGAGATGCTTTCAAACAAATCTTATAAAAACTTTTGATTTCATTACAGAAATTGATTTCCTTTTTCCAATGCAGTAGTGATATCTCTACATATTAGTTGGATTCGGTGCATTCATTTTATCCGAATACACATCTTACTGCTACATATACTATTTATCTTGCAAAAAATGTGTTTGTTTGCCGCTTATACCATATCATGTGCACATGCTCCAACGTAATCATCTATTACGTAACAATTTTCAAGTTTTGACAGTACCCGTTGAGTTGCGTTTTCTGCCAGCTACTCGCAGTATTTTTGTTTGTTTCGATCGAGGAGCGTGCCTGCCATTGGATCTGTTGTGCTGTACAAGTTATCGCATGATGACGTATTAATCAACAACTTTCAATTAATCTTGAGGACGTCTAGGCGCATCCTGCTCCTATCCTAGCTGCGAACCGCATCTGAACGATTACAACGTGCGTCATTCCAGGATGGCAACCGTTACGCCTAAACAGCAGCAACTGCAAGAGAAGCTCCACGCATTGCTGCAACGGTTCCTGGAGCCAACCTTTCACCTGCAAAACGACACATCTTTGCAAAAACTCTTAACATGCTTGTCCAAGGTGGATAGTGAAGGTTACTGCACTACTTTAACTCTTTCCAACAGGTGAATAAACATTGTGTCCAACTATGCTTTAGATTCAACTGCATTGTTACAATCTCAATGTCTGCACCAATGGATCTTTACCACTTTGGAGAAATGGGAAACTACTCTTGTTCCTACACAAAGCATAGCTTCCTTCTATTTGAACCTAACTGCAATACTGTCAAAGACTGAGTCCACATTCATCACCTACAACGATCGCTCTGTGTATGGTAGAATTCTTGTACACTTCCAAATGGTATCCAAAGACACAACTGCTACTATCAAGCTTGCATGTTTGCATATTTTCTCTTCATTCCTGGAGCATCCAGCAGGTGTGGAATGGATTGTTACTAGCAGTGTATGGAAAGACTGCTTGAATTTTTGTCTACAGAATGAAACTGTCTACATTACAAGAGACAGTCACTTGTTCTTATATAATCTGCTTACAAAGACTGTGCAGTCTCACAATGACTTCTGCAGAGCAGTTGTGAAACAAATCTATGACACAGTAAACACTGGAAATAGCTATGTGCACATATGTCCCAAATCAAAATACGAGCAGAATCTTGCACCCGTGATGCGCCTAATTATTTTCCTGTTGAAAAAATTGATGGAGATTGAGGCGAAACAGAACGAGTTCCAAGCAGTAACTATACTGTTAGAGAATAATGTGCTGGAAGACATTATGTTACAGTTGAAATTAGTCGCGGATGAAATTGAATTCGTGCATGATGTACACGCAATTCTAATCTACATTAAAATCTTTCAATTGTTGATCAGAGGCAAAGAAACTAACGATGTCTTGCACAACACAGTAGGCGTGGAAATATTGGGTCTATTGAACGAATTAATCTGCGTCCAATACATTCCAGTAGTGATACGATTATCGCACCTCGCAGATTCCCTATGGAACTATATTCCAGAAGTGCCGGAAACACCACCTGTAACAAGCAGTTCAGAAATCGGCACCAGGGAACGTCTGCGTTTTCAAAACCAGTTGCTTATCTTTGAGATGGCTCCCGTTTGTGGTGTTTGCTTCGTGCACATCAAAAACTACATATTCGACGAACGCGATTACTGTAGGGAAGATTTCATTTCTGATTTCCTTCGGATGATGCATGTGAAGACAATACGTATGGGATATGCGTGGAGAGATATTCTGTACAAACAGGAGGAAGGATTTCAGATGGCTAAATTTGCAACACAACAAATGTTACGTTCGCTTCATAAATACACAAAAAGCAGAGCCATCATGATCTTTCAGGTCCTGCAATATACTTTCAAAGACATCCTTGATGGGCTGACACAAAAGCCGGAATTACGCCGCGTTTTCATCCAGAATTCTAGTTTCATGATCACGTTGTGTGAAACCATTGCGGTATGCATCAATAAGTTTGATTTGACTTGGACGGACTGTGTGGAGACAATCACTGTGATGAACAATGCCATTGAATGCGTTAATCATTCATTTTGGCCTCCTCGGGTACTGATTAACTATGTCTTGATACTCTAGGATTTGTATTAACTTACAATGATTTCCCAACAGGTGACTGTGCATGCGTTAAAGTTGGTTGGTCTGTCAATTGCAAAGTTTCTTCCTCCAAACATGGCATTACTGGTGCAAGAGGATTCAATCACAAACAAGTTGGGAAGCATGTTGTTTTCAAGCCTATTTAGTCTGCATTGGGAGATTAAAGACAGTGCTTTAGAGATTCTCCAAACAATTGCAAAGATATCTAATTCTAGTAAGTGATTGATCCATTTTTCCTTCAGTTGGCTACGACTTTCGTAATTTACAGAGTACCCTCATTACCAGACGATGTTATTAAGAAACGACATCATTCCAATGATTGTCACAATGGCCACAAACGATTCCGAACGGTTTGTACGTGTTACAGCCATCAAGTGCCTGCAGGAGATGACGCAAGTGCATAAGATATGGAGCAAAATGCTCATGGACCAAAATTTACCGGTAAGATGCTTCCTTCATCATTTGTTAATGTAATGTCGATTTTATTTCCTTTCTTTTAGCAACTAATGATGCACATTCTTAAATATGAACCTGAAGGAATCATCCGTGCTGAGGCTGCGAAACTCATGGCCAACATTTACGAGTATCAAGCCTTCAACGAAGAACTAATGCCTAGGATTTTTGAAACCATGGCACTTGCATCGTGTAAGGATCTGCATTGGGAAGTGAAGTCCAATGCTTTGGATTTCTGGGGTAAAGTAGTCCTAAATCATCTCCAGGAACAAGGATACATTGACCGCAAGTTCCCTAACGTGACATTTTCCAAAGAAAAGCGTAAGATTGTTACGCTTACAGGTGAGGAGGTGCAGCGACGGTTACATAAAGTCCTCCAACAACTTAGTGAAATTGGATGTCTTGGTGTAATGCTTCAAGCTGTTCAAGAGGACTGTGATCTTGAGGTAAGCAGGAAAGCTGTAGAAAAACTCAACAAAATGAAGAAAATCCTGGAAATGTATCACCTGTACAGGTGTTACGAAAAAGTGCCGCTGCCGGCATCTGCCAGCAGCACTGAACCAATCCATACGTCCCCCAGGATTGCGGTTTCCGAAGAAATATTTGACTCCATCCTGTGTAGTGAAGATGGGAATCTTTTGCTTGACATTTTGCGTGTGTCTGAGGCACCTAAGTATTTATACGCGGTCACACCGATGGATTTACAAAAAGAGCTTCAAGCGATTACGCCGGAAATCTTTATCACATTTTTGCAGAGTGACCTCGACGCCATAGTTGATGAGAGGGCGGCGTGGTTGAACAAACGAGAGAATTTGGATTCGCTCCTGGATGAGATGTGGAGGAATTACGAGGGTATTGCGAATACGATGGATTGTTATTGAAGTGTGATGCGGAAGCTTGTTTATTGAACATTTACATTTTTAGTGCGTGTTAAATTCGTTTGTAATTCCGACTTTAAATGTGAGTCTCTCATTATAGTTATATTTTGTACTAGCATTTACAATATGTAATAGAGTACAGAAGAGCAGACTTAACTCACGGTTTCATGTATTTTTCTAAGAAAATAAAAGTGATGGACCTAGGTGAGTGTCGTAAGCCAACTGAGAAAAAATAGTCAAAAAATCTACTAAAACAAGAAAATATTTATTGCTTCGCAATATCTTTCATTCACGGTTTCAATCAAATTGAGAATTTCAAAGACGAAAAATACGGGTGTCACTGTAGATTTCGAAAACCAGACGAAAATTTAGCCATGGATATTCCAAAAAAAAAAAAAACAAAGAAAAATTGATGAGCTAAGCTGCTAGCCAGATTCCGAACTAGACCCTTCACTCCCTGTTTTGGCCTTCGTTTGTGTGTCTGTGAGCGATTGCCGGAAGTCCTGTGGAGTCACCACGGGCATGGTACACACGTGCTCTTTGCACACAAACGCGGTGGCTTTGCCTGAGGTGGGGTGCGCATTGTTGAGTGTCTTGTGCCGCGCGTAAAGCAGCGCACTTTTGCCCTCCGGCCCATCTGCGAGAACGCGCACATGTCGGGGCAGGAACTCCCCGCGTAGTACGTCGATAAGCGCATTGGTATCAGTAGCATCCCGCTCCCCAGCGATGTATACCTTGAATGCACAACCAAAACGCAGAATTAGATGAATATAGGATAACCTTTAGTACGCAATAATTTACCAAACGCGGACTGTGGAAGTAGAGCATGAATGCAGCCATCATCTCCGGGAGAGCGATTGGTATCTCATGTATGTGGATGGCGTATCCTTTAAATATTCCTGCAGCCTTGTCACGGAGGTCAGGACGATCGAGGTAGTGATCTAGGCGAATCAGATTATGAGCGGCGACTGAATTACCGCAGGGTTCCGCACCGTCTTGTTCTGAGATAAGAATTGCAAGTTTATTCGCCCCACATGCGATATGAAAATCCAGTTGGATTGTATTGCATGTGCGTAATTTACCTTCTTTGAACCTAATCACAGCATGGGAATCATCCGAAGTACTCTGAAAGTAAGATGAATACTCTTTATCCCAGAAGTGGAGATTTTGTATGTCTTGTAGACTCTCCGCCCATTCCAACCAGGATCCATCTAAAGTCGCCTGATACAACTCAATCAAACCACGGACCAAATAGGCGTAGTCTTCGAGACAACCATCGATGGGACTATTACTGGAAAATAGGTCCAAAGTAGGAAAATACAGGAAAGAAATGATGAACCCAAACCATCTTACGTTTGAGAAGCTATATCAGAATCACCGTAACAACACCTATAAAGCGTGCCATCCGAAGACATTAAATTCTCCTTAACAAATTTGGCTGCTTCGATCGCCCTTTCAATGTATTCATCATTATTCAACGCAAATCCAGCTTTGGCAAACGCCCCAATCATTAGACCATTCCACGCCGTTACAATCTTCGTATCTTTTGTAGGCCTTGGACGCTCCTTATCTCTCGCTTCCCGGAGAGTCTCCAGACATTCCTTAATAATTTTCTGCACCTCCTCCACAGGTCTCTCGAAAACCTTAGCCGTGTCCTCATAGGACCCACAACAACATAAAATATTCTTACCGGCCAACTCTTTTCGAGGATCAATCTCCGAAGCAACATTACCATGGAGTTTTACTCCAAAATGATAGCAAAACATGCTCCTGTCAACCTCATCCATGAGAAGTCCCTGCAACTCTTCCATCTTCCATGCGTAAAAAGCCCCCTCCTTCTTGGTGGTTGAGGCAAATGTCTCTAAGGAATCCGCGTCTTCGGCTCCGAAGTATCCGCCCTGTGGGTGACTTAAATCTCTCGAGACATAGAGCAAGATATCGTCGGCCATATCTTTGAAGAATACATCGCCGCTCACAAGGAAGGCATCGGTAAATACAGAAGCCAGCTGTGCTTGATCATATAGCATCTTTTCGAAGTGTGGCACTTGCCAACGTCGATCAACTGAATACCTAGCAAACCCGGATCCAACGTGGTCGTGTATGCCACCATAGCCGATCTTCTTCAAGGTATGCAGAGTCATATCCAGTGCAAGACTACTTTCTTCGGATATTGGAGTACGGAAATTGTACATATGTAGGAGGTAATTCATAAAGGAAGGTTGCGGGAACTTCGGCGCCCTTGAAAACCCACCGAAATCTGGATCATAGGCCGATTTCACTTGTTCCAAGCATTTTTTCCAAGCCATTTCACACGGAAAGTCGTTGCTATTTGCGTTTAGCCGAGACAAAACCTGATTTTGTACAGAGCTCATTGCTGCTTTAGCTAGAAAGCAATATGCAAATGTGGCTCAAAGTAATTAATTAATATAAGAAAGACACTTACCTTCACGTTGTAAAACGACATGTTCAGCCTTCCATTGCTTGGCAATCATTATAAGAAGACTTTTCAATCCAAGCTGTCCTAGTTGATCTTCTGGGTACATGTATGTTCCTCCATAAATTGGCTCTAAATCTGGAGTGAGGAACAAAGTTAGAGGCCATCCTCCATGCCTACTGATTCTGGTAACATAACTCATGTAGATTCGATCAACATCTGGATGTTCCTCTTTATCTAATTTAATTGCTACATAATATTGATTTAAAATTTTAGCTACAGATTCATTCTCAAATGATTCCTTCTCCATAACATGACACCTGAAATAGCAATTTGCAGAAATCTTGTGAGAATCATATAGCCACTTACCAATGACATGCTGAATATCCACTGGATAAGAATATAAGTTTATGGTCAGCTTTTGCTTTCTTAAAGGCTTCTTCACCCCATGGATACCAGTCAACAGGATTGTGTGCATGCTGCAGCAGGTATGTTGATCGTTCGTTGATGAGACGATTTGTATATTTATTGCTTATATCAATGCTGCTACTGCATGACATTCTGAATAAATTGCTTCCTTGTAAAACAGGGAAGTGATGAAGAAATTTCGGCCTACTGTAAGTACACATTGATTATACATTAGAGCACGACATGGATTTGTGTTTTGATGATTTTGATGTTTATATGTGATCATACTTACGTTCGGATCTGACGACTGAGCTTATCTACTGAGAATGTTGATTCGAAATGTCGAAGTAGTGCGTTCAGTGACAAGTGTCGGGTGCCGTCAAACAGCGTGAGTTGGTGCGAAAACAATCGGTTTAAAATACGTCGTCCAGGTAGCAACATTGCATGGCACGCCGGCTGCAGGCACAACAACATCGCAGCCGCAAGGAGGCAGCGCGCGCACTGCGACCATCGCCGCAGGCCAGCATGCTTGACCTTCGGCAGCAGGAATCCGCGGGGAGGGAGCGAGAAGTGCGCAACGTGCGGATCACGACGCCGCCGCATTGGAGATCATACGCAACATAACTGCGATATTACACTGTATTGCAGCAACACAACAAACCGTAATAAATATTAGATGGGCAAATCTATGGTAACTTCAAACTTTTTGTAAGGTTTGTAGTCTTCCGCCGTGTTAGTGATGATGATGAAGTGCAATGCAGGATAAATCAACATCATTTTTAACCAGCAGTCAATCGACGTTGGATAATGAAGGTCCGCGGTTATTATTTGAATAGAGTGCAGAAGCTTGCTGTCGGCCTGCGTTTCTCTCTCCGCGCAAATGGTATCGTGCGAAATGCCACCGGCTTGTGATTGTTTACATTCGCGGCAACCATTACGATACGCTTTCACTGCGCTTATCAGTTATACGTCTACTTTCGGAGGGTGCACACGCGCCTCTTTATGTTGAATTAATTCTGATACAAACAAGCCGAGCAAATAATTGTGCTGTAAATCAATTATTTACCGGGATTTTCTATTTTTGAATTCCTTCACTTCAGCCTTCCACTCCAGTGTATTCTTCATAGATGCGCATCACCGAGCCCGACAAAACAGTTCTTCTCAGAACTACCAATGTATTTTAATAAGATATGGTATATGCATTTATTGTTGTACGTGTACTTAACAACAAATATATCCGATATTCTTCTTCGTCCAGTCAGTATTGTCATTCCTCCATCATTCCAGCATGGTTTTGGGACATAAATTTAGGCGCACAACAAAGTTAAATAAGTACATTTCATAATACAACGCGAGTTTTCTTCGAATGATTCCATTTGAATAAATTTTTTCTTACAATAAGTCAGTGTGGTTCTTATGCTTTGAATTTGACAGTGACACCCTAGGGTGGTCTAGGGTGTTCGGTTCATAAAAAATATTAGGTTGTTGGTTTTTTTTTGTAAGTAACCAAACTTCCTGCTCTGAGCGTCGCTTCGGCCTTTCGCCCGCGTCTCGCGTAGGGTACGGTTGTGTCGGCGTTATCTCAGCAAATACAATTAGAGTCATTAATTAATCCGGTAATCCAGTAATTCGAGTTAGATGTGTTTTGAATTAAAGTGCATCAAGTTCAAGAGTATATTAGTGGGTAAGTTGAGCATGTTCCTTTATGCGCTGTTAATGACTTTTCGGATAAAAATCGGCAAATCGGTAAATTTTAGTCAGATGGCAAAAAATACTCGTTACGACTTTTACTTCCCCAAAATGGTCAAGTTTGATCATCTTCTCAGCAACATCGGTAACGTTGAAACGCCGCCGTGTACCGGTCCGAAGGCCGGTAGTAGCGGCGGGCGGTTTGTACGAAGGGCAGGGACTTAATCAACGCGACTTTATGACTCGCGCTCACTGGGAGTTCCTCGTTCATGGGGAACAGTTGTTAGCCCCCCATCCCTAACACGATGGAGTAATAATGAATACACAGTATATGGGACTTCGAAAGTCCGAAAATAATACAAGCTCGAGAAAGGTAGCAAATAGCATAAATAAGAGGGTGCCAGAAAGGCAGCGGATTTGATTTTTGTACGTGCGTGTGGTTCAAACACAACCGAAAAGAATCTCCGGCTCCCCGCTAAAGGAAACAAACATTTATTCAAGCAATTGCAATTTATATCCGAAGTAAATTAATGCTCTACAGAGGGTATATTATATAACACATGGAAGTTACACATGCTAATATTAATATATAAGCTAATTTGCCAGCACTTCTCAAATCTCATCAACTCTTTTTCCATCATCTGCCGTTGAAAGAAATTGCAACTATCATAATTAGGATGCGCGCAAAGTAGAATTTTGTACTGCGTGTCTTCAAACAAAGTGCTAGATTTGGTAGAGTGTGAAACAGTTTTTGATGAAGGAGCAACTCTTCCTCCGCCCTTTGGGATTAACCAATTGATGATTATTTATTCGTGTTGTAAGGCACTGAACAATGCATTATAAAATCAATTACAACACAAAAATAGTGCACACAATATCAAACAATGTAACTTTCCTAAATGCAGCTTTCGGTGATACCTCTGAATAGGATAATAACATCATAAACTATTATAAACACTATTATGTAGTAGATGATTTACGCCAAATCTGTAGAAGATCGTTATTTGTACGGCTATAAACTTCTTGAAACAGCTTCCATCCTGATACTGCAGTTGTTAAAAGGTACGTCGAATTTTCTGGGTGTAAATGAGCTGAGTAGGCTCCCATTACCAGTGATTGAGTAAGCCGTGCCAAAATACAAATCTGCAATCAATGCAAATCAAAAATTGCTGCAAAACTAATTAAATGCATATGTACACACCCTTAACAATCCTAACTCCATATCACTTATTGATCTTATTTTAAGATACCCTTGTAGAACAGCTCCACCCATTGCAAGTTGTTTGCTGACAATCATCATGTATGTCATTGATATTGCCAGTTCATATAGATAGCAACCCTTGTGAGAGTCACCAAAATCAAGCACTCCGTGAATTCTCCACAAACCGCTTTCAAGGGACACAACCACATTCTGTTCATTAAAGTCACCATGTATCATGCCACGTTGGAGGGTACTAGCAGATTGTAGGACGTCCTTTTCAAACGCTGTGATAATCTCTGCAAATTTTCTTTGCTTATCTTTCTCGGGTACAGTGCAGAGGAATTGTCGTAGTTGCGGGATGCTGTCCAACATCCAAAGGGAGGTGTGAGTATCATAAGCTCTGTGGTGAAAGTTCTGAAATGGATCCTCCTGCAATGTGGTTATGAACCTATTGTAATAGATTTACCTCTAGGAAATTATTCACTCTTGCAATATATTGACCAGCCTGGTAGTAGAGGTCCCAGCTTCCTTCAACCTCATGCAGAATGGAGCCCTTGATGAAATTCATCAAGCGTACCACATGCTTTCCACTCCGTAAATCCTGAACAGCGTAGTAGTTACCAGTTGTGGTTTTCTGTGGTTGAGGACATACAATTCCGCGGTCCCCGAGATGTAGTAACATTGCATTCTGCGCTTCAATGAAGTGCAATTTCTGAGAGTCCAGTGCATTCAGTATTTTGAGCACATAACTTTGAACATCCACATCGTCAGGTTTCCTTGCAGATAACTTATAGTTCCTGTCGTCATAACCATTCAACTCGGTAATTTTAACAACTTGCAGACCAAAAATTTCTCGTACAAGTCCATGACACTCTGAGATATCCACCAAGGGCGCAATGCTAACGCCTGGTTCCAGCATCGTGCTCACACTGCACGAATCTAATACCAAATGTTCACCAAAGATACCACGGACGTTTTAATACGATAATGGACTGGTAACTTGATAAAGCGTTATTGTACAATGATTGTTAATAGCCCGGCGATGATTGAGAGGTCTGTGCGGAGATGAAAGCAAGAACTACGTTTAGACAGTTTTAAAGCGGCTTGTGTTCTATAATGATATCCTGATAAAAAAGTAAATTAATGACGATAGAGTGTATAGCAGGGATAAACCAATAAGCCTAATAGCCAACAAATAGGTTCAAGTGATAGCAAAGATAAGATTAATTTATTGCTCCAAATGAATTGAAGTTATATCCACATGCGCTATTTCATATTGCAAAATATATCAGGTTAACAAGTTGGAAATAATTAAGAAATTTATTATATTACAGCAAACCTAGATTATTTAAAGTATCTGCTATATGATGTAAATTTTAAATCGTAATTCACGAATCCTTGCAAAAAATAAACAGTTTCAAAAGTTCCTCCATCCCTATGACATTTTTGCCATGAAATAATTATCATTTGCCTATACGACTCACAGTAACTGTTTGCACATAACCTTATCGCGTGTCGTGATTAGTTCTACCGCAATATATCAAACTAAATAGATATATGAGTTGACAAGATTCACATTTATGAGTTTACTCTACATTGTTTGACCCATCCAGCAATTACCCTCTCGGGAAGACGTATAATATATGAATATTTTCGGTAACTATCCCCTCACGCCCCAGACTTCTACAACTAATTATTTACAGCTTAATTGTATGCTGATCAAAAAGAATCGCTTTTTTCCGCCTGCATTCATTTTGTCCATCGTTCCGCTTTACAGTTCTAGTTTCTTAATGGCACTTATAGCAATGTACATATTTTCGTAGAACATGTTGTATAGTAAAATAGAGTAAAATGTGTTAAATGAAAACCAGGAGCATTTACATTACATAAAGCTGCTGATTCATCTGATCGATCGCCTATATCACTAAATAATGTAAAATTTAATTTAAAAAAGTAAAACGGTTAAATTATTAAATAATTGCATGGGGGGGGGGGCTAAAGTTAGCAACAAGAGGGTCATGTTAAATTCAACAAGTATGATTTTTGTTTCTTGTATACCTTTACCCCATGTTTTACATAAAGTGAATCGTCTTGTTTTTGAAATGTTGCTTTACAAATTTCTAGGAAATAGGATTTACTAAAATATAAGAACTGGCGTTGGAGAGTGAGTATATACTTAGAATTCACTGTCCCAACCAGAAACATCATCTGGCGGTTGTCCCTCGTTGTCCGGAGGATACTCATCGAAATTGGACGTGTCGGTGACATGATTGACTACTGGCATAATCGGCGGCTCCATTGACCGACCACACAGGCCTTCCCAGTTGAAACCATCAAACCATCTAGAAAAATGTATGTAGATGAAGCGCAATATTTGATATATGTCGTAAACTCCTTACTTGTGCTTCTGAATTTCACTAATGCCACCTTTCTGGTATCCCAGCCGTTCAGCTGGATTATCTCTGCAGAGCTTCTTGATTAGAGCAGCGGCATTCCGAGTTATGTTCCGCGGGAACTCGATAGCATCGATGCCCTTTAGAATGATGTTGTAAGTCTTCATTGGATCGGTGCCGGCGAAGGGCGGCGTACCAGTCAACAGTTCAAACATCAGCACACCAAGTGACCAATAATCCGCACCAATGTCGTGTCCCCTATTGAGGATAACCTCTGGCGCAACATATTCTGGTGTGCCGCAGAATGTCCACGTCTTGCGGCCGGTTTGCAGCTTCTTAGCAAAGCCAAAGTCCACAAGCTTGACATAGCCGTAGTTATCAAGCAGTAAGTTTTCAGGTTTGAGGTCTCGATAGATGATGTTACGTGAGTGGAGATAGTCAAATGCCTCAACTACGCAGGCGGTATAAAAACGGGTGGTACCGTCATCAAAGTGACCCTTATCGCGTAGAACGGTCCACAACTCACCCCCCAAACAGCTCTCCATTAGCATGTACAGATACTTCCGGTCTTTAAAGGTTTTGTAGAGCTTGACGATAAAGTCACAGTTAGCCTCGCCCATGATCTCCTTCTCGGACATAATGTGCTGCTGCTGACGGGTCTCAACGATTTGTGCTTTCTTCATCTGCTTCAGGGCAAATGACCGTTCGGTATCACCCTGCACCTGCACAAGTTCAACACGCCCGAAGCCTCCAACACCGAGGGTAGCGAGGATACGCAAGTCGGTCAGTTTCACGTCGTTGAATTCGTCATTTATCCTAAACGAACGTAAATGAATAACAAATGGAAACAGTGGAGATTGATTGAAGGCATGCCAGACGGACTAACTCACCACTAATCCAAGTAAGTTTGTTTTAGTAGTACAAATAAAGAATGTATGTGATTAATTTAAGAGCTCCACGGTGACGACAAAAAGCTTACCTCTTCCTCTCCGTTGTTTCGTCTCGGTATTTAGTACGTATTTCGTCCAGATTGGATATAAGTTGATTGAATGTCTCTCGATCAATGACCAAACAGGAAACCCCTTCGGAATCATCGGCAATGATGTTTGCGGTACGCAAATCATCACTACAATCACCAAAGAATAAAATTCAGATTCAAACCCGATGCATTAAGCAAACACCATACCCCTGCAATGCCTTCTCTCCGAAGAAGTCTCCTTTGTAAAGATTTCGGATAAATTTTTCATCGCTGACGGACTGTTGCTTTATCGTCACCTTGACACGACCCTTGCTGATGATAAAGAAAGTATCGCCCCTGGCGCCTTGCCGTATAATATAATCGCCCTCTTGGTACGTCACCTCGTCCAAGATGTCGGATATCTTGATGAGTGTATCCTCGGGCAAGTCCTTGAAGATTGGTACGCTAAAAAACGCTTTGCTTATGATCATGGTTTAAATTACTTTCAGGTGTGAGCAGTTTGCACTCAACGGGTGCAATTAGCTGTAAATTGCTGTACATCTCATGAGCAATTTGCACATCCGGTTGAAGTTTCCGTCTTCCTGCTATGTGAACATTGCAGTAAGAATATTTAACAGTTTGATGGGAGGTAAGCAAGCACGTAGTAAATGCTTAGAGGCTGCATATCCGACATAGTTGCAATGCTGTTAAACGATTTCTATTTGCTGCTGCAACTGATGCTGCTGCGATAGTCAAACTGTCATCTTACCTCTTCAAGAAATCCGTGTACTCTGCCTGCCTGATGAGGCCAGTACGCATCATGATCGTCTGGAAGCATGGTCGATCGATAGCCCATAGCTTGCAATCGGTAGCAGCTTTGATGGTAGCTGTGCGCTTGCAATTGTAGAGGATCGCTAGCTCACCCAATACCTTGCCTGGTGCCAACGTGCTCAGGTATTTGTTCTCGCGCGAGACTTCAACGCGGCCATCTGCAAGTAGAGAACGAACGATCAGTCAAAAATCGAAGAGGAAAGTCGCACATATTAGGAGAAACTTGACCCCTGTCGACCGGGGTCACTTTCACCGCCGCGCGTGCCATACATGAATATGATGTGTATTTTCTTCTTCTTGTGTTACATCTTGATCGATTCGAACAAAAGGTGGAACTGGTCACCCCGCCCGCGATAATACAAAGGTCAAAGATAGTCGAGATCCATTCCACTTTTCACAGAGAATTTTTCATATTGAGATCAGAACCGCAAAAAAAGTAATTGACAGTATGTCAGCGTGATATTAACAATATTATAGAAGCCGTAACCAATAGCAGCCTTTGTTTTAAGTAATGTTTTAGTTTAAAAATGACTCTTCTCACCATTATCACAATTTGCAGTTGTATCACAGTTAGAGCTGACTAAGTTACCAGTTTTGCGCTTGCGCGCACCATAGGAATGCACAGGAACCACCAGGCGCGGTCGGGGTATAAGAAAATCATCGCCGTTGAGACGACCCTTGCCGCTGTTTTTGACTGGACTAGTCCTCCCACATTTATAGAGATGCGCGTAAAAGTCCGCCTCCAGGTCCTCAGCACTGCTGGTAGCACCAGAACCTCGTGCAGAACTAGAACTGCCACTTGCGCTTTTATCCGAGTCCGACAACTCGGGACTGCTCAGGTACAGCTTCATAGGCGGGATTCTCTGCCGAGCACGCCCGCCTCCCTGCCTTCTAGCCTCAACATAATATCCTTCATCCGCCCACCTGCCATCATCTTCAAAGTCCAACTCGTCCCTATACCTCAAAGGGTCAGTGTTGATGGCATGCGCATCGTTCAGAAACTGCACATTCTTTTTTTCGAAGTCATATTTAGTCTTTGAGTTGATGCGTGCGAGGCACTTGTCAGAATGGTATTTCAATTTAGGTCTGCACCGAGCTGGAGCTGCGGGTATAGCAGGGGCAGTATTTGCGCACTCTTTAAGTTCATCCAGCAGTGCTTGATACTGGGATAACTTAGAAGTTCCACGTAAGGTACCTTCCCAGAGGTTGATTCCTCCTTTGGTACCTTGAATCACGTCACCACCGCCTCCAGCGAGCTCTGGAGCATTTATCCAATTCGCCTCGTAGCGTTTGCCCCTAGCACTTGGGGGTACATCCATCTCCAACCATCCGGGGTCATTCTGGACCGCCTTTCCTGGATAATTCTTAATACGCATTGTTGATCCGATGAGTCCTTGGAATGAAGCCTTGCCGTTGAGACGTCGTCATTGCCAACTACATAGAAATTCATAAGTAACAAAAGTTGACGAAATGCTTCCACGGATCGACAAGTTACATGGAAGTTGCACCTTGGTAGGTATTATGTCATATCAGGTATGGAGTACTTATGCATACAGTGTAATAATGTTAACACAGAGTTCAAATCTAATTAGAAAGTCAAGTTTTCAATAACTTCCGTTGGTCTGCGGAGGGAGTATTTGCGCGCAACTGGAATACCAATTTAAGACTTTCAAATGTCTTTTCTTTGATTTCAATTATATTCGTGCAAGCTAATTTGCATATCATAACGCAATACACTTCCTACTGGCAACAATCTAGTTGTATTTATGCTAATAAATGTAAAAATAAAACATCAATCTATGCTTGATTTGTGGAATGACAGTTTCAAAGCAATTGCTTGACTTATTTTTGGTGGGATGCCGAAAAAAGTGGAACGACTCTCGGTTCATTTGATTTCTCAAGCCAACTAAGACCTTGGAACCAAGTTTCTTTTACTTTTTGTTTTGTTTCCCACATGGTCGTGCACGTTTTCGGGCGAGACGCCATCCAAAGAGAGAGTGACGCATCATCAAATTTATATCTTTATTTCGGAGATTGAAATGTGCGTTACTAACTCGGAGGGAAAATGTCTGAAGTATACGCGAATACAGGCGTTTATAAATGTCAACTCATCTATTAGGCAATAATAATGTTGTAATGACGTCGTTTGGTGCATTATCCGAACAATCTCACAACACAAGTACACGTACAAGTAGCACAACAGAAATTCAGAAAAAGTGCATGAATGGGCGTTGCATGAACAGAAACAAACGGTCCGGGTGAGCAATTTTACGCTCTGATTGGACCACCTTCCGAAAACAGCATGACCACCATCTTCGGCTACCTTCGTCTTCATTACATGATAGAGTTACATGAACCTGCTGCAATTTTGCAATGGTTGCGACACTGGGGCGTTGAAAGTTTGAGAAGCATGCTTGTACGGCATGTAACATTAGTCAGGTGCAGGCACAATTGCTTAACGCATTGATTCGAGAAGAAAATCGCGAACAATGCCCAAGAATGTTTGGGATTTCGCAATATGGCGCGAGAAATAATCAGCGCCATTATATTTATGAGCTTGTTCTTACATTGAACAAAAGAAAACGAGCTCATTTTAAATTAAAAAAAAAACATGATTTGCAAATATTACATGTTCCATACATTTCTGAAAAAGGTTAGAGAGTTTGTTTTCTGACCGATTGAAAATTGCATCCGGTATCTCCACACAATGCGCATTATAATTAAATGTATTAGTGATATCAATTGAGTGATTTATTATAGCTTGGGTACTAGAACTCTAACGCTGTCTGTTTCTTGCAAATAAAATTGGCGCGCACGATATACCCTTGGGACTGAAGTGCTTTGTCCGGCGAATTGCCGAGATTGCGCTGAGCGCAAGAAGAAAGCCAGTTGTAAAGCTGAAGTCAATTAAGGTCATCAAGATTGTCGAATTGAAATGAATTTATTAAGCGCAGAATCAATCGTATTTTCGTTGCGAACGTTGCCAGGATTGCTTCAGGCAAAGTTAAGAGGAAGTCATAAATTGTACGAGCGTATGGAGTGAATGTGTTTTCCTGTTTCTGCTTAATGTTGGTCAGCACTTGCGCAATCCTTTGCACAATTTTTATTTAAACCATGACTAAGGTAGACTAAAAAGGTTTTCTATTTGCAAACACTGAAATCATCAGTAGATAATTGTTTGGGCATGTTAAGAAAGGAAAATAATGTTAAATCGGCACTTTCACACGTGATTCATGCGTTCTGCGACGATACCAGAACGCGTGAACCACGGTAACACGCGTTGTTCTGTTTCGTGCGGTAATTTGAAGTTTTCATTTTCATTCGCTGCAGATGATTTAGAAACATGAGAAATATGAATGTGAAATGAATGCACTCATTTGGGTCAGAAGTGAACTAATGCAATTAAAGTCGAGCAATGCAGTAGTCGATGAATACGAACAATGTGAGTAAATGATCGATTAATCCGACAACTGTGACGCTAACAAAGAAAGGCGACCCAAGTGCGATTCGCACGGATTTAGCACCATTCCCACTGCGGTAATGTTGGTTAAACAGATGACGACATTGCAATGAGACGTAAACAGATTTGACGCCGTTACGAGTATTCCGAAGATTTCCCTTCTTTGCAACTCACCAAGGAATTATCTGTTCAATTTACTATCGCTAAATCTAGCCTGTGCTGGTATCAGTTACGAAAACGAATGATTGAACAATTTTGGTGAATTGGAGATAATTCGGTTCCGGGTACAAAAATCGTACTGAATTGAGCAAACGGATAAAAAAAATTTATCCACTAGTGCGATAATCCTGTTTGAACTATATAAAGTATGTTAAAATAAGTTCTCAAATCCTTCAAACTCCTTTCTCTCCCTCACCAACTAGCTGCTTACAACAAAGTATCCTGAACACCAACTATTTGTACGCGCGATCAGTAAGCGCATTTGTTCACGAAACCGGTTGCTGCCAGTTGTCGCGCACGATACAACAACGCCAGACAACTTTTACAAATCTCAAATCTAAATCTGTTACTAAATCTATATTTAAACACATTGCGAACATTCACTTCATTGGGGAGCAATTGCGCGCTTGATACGCATACATCCAACTCGTGCTACCCACTGCCCCCAGCTGTTGCTAACTTAACAATAACGTCATTAGACTGCGCTAAACTATGCAAATTTTATTCTAATCACGTAATAATAATCTATATGCCTAACAAAATAAACCATTCACTACCTGTACCGCTCTTTATCACTCGTGTTTCCGTCAGTGACTTCTTTTAATCGCCAAAGCGGAAAGTTGACCACTCCATCCATACCATGGGAGTGGAGTGTTGTCCAGTGCAAAAAGATCACATGAAAAGTCAGTTTTTTCGTTGCAACGCCATTAATGAGCCGATAAGTAATGCGTTAATGTTGGTTCCTGGCTCTATTTTGTAGCGTATTAGCACTAATATGTAACCGGGAGCCGAAACGAATGAAATTGCCCTCGATTCTGTAGGAAAACATATGAATGAGAAAAATGAAAAACATATACACGAATCAATTGATCCTAATTCGTTCGGAATACTTTAAAAGCGCCAATTACAAAGCCAAGGCGCGGGTTTGTAACTAATTTCATTAGTTCATTCGAAGACCAAAACTTATTGGGTCTAGAGCTGATTTAAATTGGTGAGAAGTTGGTTTCACTTCCGGTCAGTGATCGCCTGAAGACTATCAATTAGATTATCATTCAAGGTCCTCACAAAGTGTTAACTTTAGAAACAGTCCATCAATATGAATAGAAAGTTGACTTGTGTGTTTGGTCGAAAAAATTATAAATATTTAGTGTTCGAATTACGTATGCTTGACAAACGACTGCTCGGGGTTGGTTAGAAATGTTCACTAAGTGGAAATAGTGGATAACACCCGCTTTCCAGCGCCAACCAATTGGCCTTCATGCTGTATACATTTGCGTAGTGAAATTGCTTCGTTTGTAAAACATGCAAAACGCAAAAAGTGAAACTTTGAATGCAAATGTCCATAATGCAAGTGCACACAACGTTTCGCTAAGAAGCGAATTCGCTAAGCATTGTCATGGCAATTTCCAGTTTATAACGAGGTTGCATCCTCAGTTTCCACGATTTGCCCAATTTTACAGCTTAGCAAACAGAGCACAACAATCAATTTGCAACTGGGACAAAGGCTGCAATTGTAATACCTTTTCCGAATGGTAGTTGGTGGTACAAAGCACGAAATCGTCTTCTTGATGTCTTCTGCTGGTTGGTTGACGTTGCAAGATTCGCGACAACGATCGTGCGTGAAATGCGTGTTTACTGACATTCATGACTAATTACTGCTTGTCATTTGCTCTCTTCTGGTTAATGCACGCGTGGTAACGATTGAGGATTTAGTCTACAAAGTAATTTCATGCATTTAACATTAACATAGTGTTCTAGTGGTCTTCTCTTCTTCACTTTCCGGTGGGCTGAAATTGTAATTTTCCTCTCAATAGAAACTCATGAACAATTAACGAGCATACACCA
Source organism: Ecitoglossa quadriceps (assembly GCA_027574925.1). Lineage (NCBI taxonomy): Eukaryota > Metazoa > Arthropoda > Insecta > Coleoptera > Staphylinidae > Ecitoglossa > Ecitoglossa quadriceps. The sequence continues at coordinate 159,908 of JAODGC010045118.1, read as the reverse complement.
CAACCAACTACCATTCGCAATGCCATCGCTTTAATTGGAAATTTGCATTCTGGGAACACGATTTGTGATGATACTTCGCCTGCAATCAAACTAATGGTGCAATCGAATTTAATTGCACGCTTTGATAATGATAATGAGATAATTGGAATCTACGTAGCGCAATGCGTATTACGCGATTGCAGTTGCATTTCTTCGCACAGTTTGCAGCAATTAGCAGTTGCAGGTGGCAAGTCGATTTCTTCTCAGCAGGCACACTGGCCAGATAGATCATGGGACATTGTTGTTCGCGACATTGGAAAACTCTTTAAACGGCAAACAAACGGATAAGATGCAGTTTTGTCCGGGTCGAGTGCTGGGTATTCGAGGTGGAAAAGAAAGTTGCGTTTCTTTTTCGTGAGCATTTCTAGCACCATCCAATGCTTGCGCTTTTGCGCACACATGCAAAACGCACCATTTGGGTGAAATTCGAAATTTACTAAGTAAAGTTAAGCGTGTAAAGGTATTGAATTTGAAATCGACGCCATATGCTCGAAGATAATTGCTGAAGCATTTGCTGACGTCAAATGTTTCATTCTTAGTTAATGATATATACATAGTTAACTCAAAATTGAAAATTAGATAACTTTATTCTGTATGTGCATACAAGATGCAACACCTCTTTTATATTGGTTATTAATTTAGTTCGCGAAAATGACTCGTATTTTCCAATACCCATCCCTGATAACAACTAAACGTAACAATTATTTTCTATTACCTTTACACAGTCCAATGATTCACCTGTGGTATCTAATACGGAATAGAAAATAATTGTTACGTTAAATAAAATACAAGCAAGTAAAGTGAGGATTGTTTTCCCGATGTAATCACCGTTTCGAACAGTGCAATACAATGAAACATTGTGTGATCGAGATTTACAAGTCAAACAGCCTTCTAGACACGCGTTAATAACAATAGCAGCACAATTTATTTATAATTAAACACTGTATTGTAACGTACATCGGGTGTAAAAATACACAAGACCGTTTTGTACGGCTTTGTTTACCAAAACGCGCTTATTTTAGCCAGTCAAGTCACTCACCTCGCCAAATGGTATATTTGTTTACCCTACACCGTAACGCAATTAAACAATTTCGGAGATCGAATAATTGCAGCTCGCCTTCGGCTGGAATCAATACGAGTCATAGACCTGCGTTGCACAAGCCCGCGGCATCAACAGTGCGGGGATTAATTGATTTGTAGCGGCGCATCGAAGAGAAGGAAAAAAATCGATGCCTGCGCACAAAGAAAGGCGCTCGATGCGAGGAAGTGAGTATGAACAAATGGACGAAAACTGATGCAACTGATTTATGCATGGATGCACTTCGCCAAGCAAACAGTCGAACTGCGAGTGCTTTCCAAGCAGGAACTGAGGCGGGCGTTTTTCGCTGGAAATTGCGAATGAATGGAAAGAAAAATGTGTGTCATGTTTTCCAAGCATTTTGTTCATAAAAGTTAGGGAGCGCTTGGATAATCAGTGTTAATCGCGATAATGCCATGCTAGACATTCACCAAACGGCTACTGGTGATAGTATTCAAGCGGTTAGAAGCGCATAATGTTACCAGCTCCATCGCGAAATCCGTTGGATGTAACACTTTTTGCGATGCGGCTCAACGCACACTTCCAGTACTTCTTATTAGAAGTATTGCATGTGCGTGTGCTGCAAAAAATACAGTTGGACGCCTTCGTTTTGTATCGAATGGGACAAAAGTGGCGAAATTCGTCGCACGTTGTTATTACTGTTACTGCACAATGTAATAACAGGTAAGCATCCTGTTATAAAGTTGCTAATCGGCACAAAATTGTTTATTTGCAGATAATAAACGTAAATATTTCAAAGCCTGCCTTAAACATACGCAAATTTAAGTTTCCTTGGTGGAAAACCAAAATATTTAAACAGATAAAACAACGGATTTATTTATATCGTATATATGTTTTTTGGCTACGGGAAAGTTTTCTGAAAAATCCGAGTAATGTCAGAAGTAGAAGTGATGACAGAATTACGATTGCAATTTTAGGTATAACTTGGTTTTAAATTATCTCAAGCCTCTTCATAACTTTTTGTGATCTTTTCAAAGTATTTTGCTTCATGAAAAGGGTAAAAAACGAATTTTTGAAAATGTCATTTGCCCTGATCCTGCATTAACTTCTACATAAACAATTCCATTTTCATTGGGTGGGCAAAAATGCAAAACGTCATCATTGGAATCCGATTAATTTTGTATTAATAGACCAATATTTGACGAGAGAAATTAATTAGTTACTTGTTTGAGTATCTGGACAAAACACGGTTAATTTCATAAATATTTCTTGCATTTCCATTTAGGTCGACGGTGACAAAGAAATGTTGAAATTCTGATTGTTACCAACACTTTCCCGTATTGCAAAACCGCACATAAATTACATTTCCATTTAAAAACCTGCACAACTTTAAACAATACCAGACATTGTTACTGTTTTAGTTTGTTTACGCCTTCAATTGGGTCAACATCATCATAATTGCAACAAGTCAGTGCTAGCAACATATTCTGATTGATATTTCATTCCCGAGAAGCATGAGTAATTCACCACCATTGCGATCCATGGAATTGGGTGCATTTTGCCAAGATTAACCATGTGCTTACCATCGAGATGGAAATTCAACTATTCTTCCAAAGATGTAAATACCATTCACTTATCGCCAAGTTAATCCAAAGCTAGTCCCAGGTGTTGAGACTAGAGAGAACAGTGATAACCACTCGTCACTCAACAAACTTTGCTTTAGCACTTTATTTAGACTAATCGAAGTCAATGCGGTTCTTTGCAACTCAAGTCATATCTTTAGATTGATTCCCACGTCAAGTCGGAAACCAACAACCACATCAGCCGCAGCAACCCAATCTCCCTCACCAACTGAATCAGTTGAACTGACTTGAGCGGCTGAGGCGTGCAGCGCTCGTGATCGCAGTGAGTCGGTCGGGTCGCCACAGCGCCAACCCAACTCCACTGACACAACTCCAGCTCAAGTTGACTTGCAATCTTCGCCTGCATTCTTCATTCATTGCGTCCATGCAGCAGGCGTATGTGGGCTTAATAAAAGATACAATGTCTCTTTGACTACATCACACTGTACTGGCGTGGATTTGTTGCTGGCAGAACATGCGTCAACTTGAGTCAATTTGATGAATTAAGTTAATCAATCAGGAAATTGAAATGACGTTTTTATTTTGTATTTCACAGACTTACTTTAACATTTAAACTTATAAATTTTATTACATCTGAACGCTGTACCTCATTTGCCTGCATTGCGTTGAATTGAATTGAAAGGTTCAGCTTCTATCTAAATGTTTTCTAGTTGATCAGAAAAACTACGTTTGAAAAGATGTAAAAAGATATTTATATTGAAAATTGTAACTATAATTTAGGCATGAAAACCAAGTCTTTCGAATATTCATAACAATTCCCAAAATCCTACTTAAGATGTTTAAATAGGCATGGAATCGACGAAAATGTTGTAGAATTGTTACTATGTTTTCGCTGGAAGGATCTTTTAAGGCGCTGTGGCAGACTCAGATCCTTCGCGCGTCCGCAAAGAGCAACAGGTCAAGCGTTGCATTCACACTCAGCGTATTTGCATCGCATCAAGCGCGACCCGCGCAATCTTAAGCGTCTTAATAACGCGCTTCGGCGAAATCGCAACGATCGGCTCGTTGTAGTCATTACCAGCAGTAAAAATGACAACATCGATAACACCTAGAACAAACGCATAGCCGCCCAGCTCGCAAGAAGTGTGAGAAGCGCGCTATGTGTTACGCAACGACGAGGGAGGAGACGATTGACGAAACGTACTGACTGGAATTTCCATTCTTTTCCATTCACTTGCTCGTACAGCATCGTCATTGAATCCTGATTGAAAGTACACGCTCAACCGCACCAAGCCGTTGTGACTTATTGCTGACCGATTTCAACACGACAATTCCAAAGTGTAACCTTGAAGATTCGATATTTCAACGTAAACTATTTCGCGTTGAAGTGGGATAGTATATAGTGGAATACTATTTGAAAATAATCGAAAGGATCGTAACATTAGCATTGCATAAATTTCCTGTCGGCATTAACAAAAGACACAGCGATTTACCTTCAGCAAACCACAGTTTAAATTCCGCATTCTTAAACATTTAGTCGCAAGCTCAACTTTACCGTAGGCAACCAACAGTACAGATTGCAACTTATCCCCAGAACACCAGAGGTCTCTTTTTGTTCGAATCGTCAGAATATAACACACTTTCTAATTAATGCTATTAATGAAGTAGTAGAAATAGATTACCTTCAAGAACATAAACGATGCTACCAACATCTCCTTCTTTAATGATTATACTTCCTTCTTGATGCTCCTTGGGGTACATACAATCCACAATCTCTCGAATTTGTGTGGTTTCCAGGTTTTTCATGAAATCATTGTCCAGGATTGCTGCTTTGATCAACTCCTTCGATCTGGAAGGAATAATAAGGTATCAGTTGACAAATATTTATCTTAGCTTCAAATCGCGGATATAAAAAATAGAAAAGAGTTTTAGTCCCGTACTTATTACTCTTTGCCACTTTCTCCACTTTAATATCACCAAGTGGTTGTGGCTCTGCACTAATAGCAAGCCTTTTGATTCTTGGCTCAATCAATCCCACCAACACAGCATTCCTCGTCTCTGCATCCGCTGCCGATGCAACTCTATCATACTCGTGGATGATCTTCTGCGTAAGTGGATTCACCACCTGGCGATATTTATCGATCTCGTTCCGTAAATGTCGCAATTGCAAATCCCTTGCATCCAGTTCCCGCTCGAGGCGGTTGGCGCGCGCTTCCTGCCGTTTGCACTCCTCCGACCGTTCCTGCAGGAGGCGCCGCATGAACGCCAACGAAGTAACACCTCCGACTGGTGATACTATTGGGTCGCATGGGAGCGGCCGGCGTGCCTCATCCGTGCGCTTATGCATCATTCTCGCGAATAGATTCCAACAACTCATCGTGTGGCGTCGAGCAGTTGGACTTTAATTACATTGCAATTGCCTTGCAAACCACTTCAATTATTATGTAGCATTAAATCAACAAATCAACTATGAGATCAGGTTATCACGTGGTGCGCGTTAACGTAGAGGTATTTTGCATGGTCGGATAAAGAAAGCATGAGTCCCCTCTGAGGCATTCAACATGGTGCTGTGTACGTACTCTAATGCTCTGTTCGTACGCCTTGCACATCAGACTTAAACGGTACTTATCTATCAAAATGAGGGCAAAGGAGGATTGCAATCACCGGCTGTGGATTGTCGGTTACGCACGAGTCAAATTGGTAATCCAGTTTGAACTCGTGCGTCGTCGATGCTGCTTCTCCATCCCATGTGCAAAATGATACTGGAGTTGATATTGTCCATACTTGTAGGGGTTGTGGGAATTTGGTGCATTGTTTTCTGGCAACATTATAAATATCTTAAAAAGATACCATCGCCTAGAGTATTCCCGATTATTGGAAGTGCATTGGAGTTTCGAAACACAGAAGGTAGGTTTTTTAACGTAAACATCTGAACTCCCTCCTGATATTTATTTATGACATGATTAGAAACCCTAAACGTGTTCAACAAAATCTACAACACTCTAAACACCAAAACAATCCGACTCCACATTGGCTTTCGATGTTTAGTCCACACCCGCGATTACAAATTCATCGAGTTCCTGCTCAGCAGTCAAAGTATCCTTAGCAAAGGCGCTGGTTATGCGTTCTTGCACGAATGGCTAGGCCTTGGCTTACTCACATCAGATGGGCAGAAATGGCGCTCGCACAGAAAAATTATCTCACCAACTTTCCACTTCAAAATCCTCGAGCAATTCATTGATGTCTTTAATTCCAAAGGAAGTATTATGATCAAGAAACTTCAAAGAGAAGTTGGGAAAAATAGTTTCGATGTTTTTAATTATGTTACTCTGTGTGCTCTTGATATTATCTGTGAAACTGCAATGGGGACATGTGTAGATGCCCAAAACAAAGAATTATTACACTATACCCATTGTGTGAAAAATATGGATCACATCATCCAACAACGAGCACTAAACCCAATCTATCACTACAAATTCCTCTACCAATTTACTAAGCTCCATAAAGAAGAACAAGAGGCCTTGAAGGTTCTGCATGGTTATACAAAATCTGTTATTTCTAAACGACGTGCCCAATTACAACTTTTATCAAAAGCAGCGGCAGAAATAGACAAATTTGCTGGACAGAAAAAGAGGACTGCTTTCTTAGACATGCTGTTCGAATCTAATATTAATGGCACCCCACTAACTGATGAAGAGATTCGCGAAGAAGTCGATACATTTATGTTTGAAGGACATGATACGACCGCTGCAGCCATTTGCTTTACTTTGTTCAGCTTGGCCCACTATCCAGAAGTTCAAAAACGTGCTTACGAAGAGTTACGAGATATCTTTAAAGGCGATTTAGAAAGAGAGTGTACTTATCAAGACGTACAAAATATGAAGTATTTGGAGATGGTAGTCAAGGAAACACTTAGATTGTACCCATCGGTTCCATTCTACTCGAGGTGCCTTAAAGAAGATATCTATTACGGTAAATACTAAGACCAAACATAGTATTCATTCTGAAACTAATGAAACGTGAACTTTAGGAGGAATGACTCTGCCAAAAGGTGTAACAATTAGTATAAATGCTTATGGAATACAACGAGATCCAGAATTCTTTCCAGACCCACTAAAATTTAACCCGGATCGCTTTTCACTTGAGAACTATGATGGAAGGCAACCTTTTGCTTATATTCCTTTCAGTTCAGGACCTAGAAACTGTATTGGTATGTTCGTACCCAAGATTTGATGATGGTATTATTATATGCTATATTTTTTCAGGCCAAAAATTTGCTATGTTGGAAATGAAATTTACCGTGAGCAAGATTTTACGACATTACGAACTAAAGCCTGCGTTTCCGACACACCACCTGCAACTTTCAGCTGAAACCATTCTGCAAGCAGTGAATGGCGTTAAAATTGCAATTGCCACCCGCGTTTACTAGCAGACTCAAATGGACTCTATAAACTTGCAAGTTATTTGAAATCTTAACGCCCGACAACTAGGGTTATCATAACAAATTAAATTAGTTCATACAGATACCATTATTACAACTATTTATCATAAAAATGTGATGATATGAATTTAACTACAGTATGTTTATCAATGTCATCCATATTGAACATCTTTTATATCGTATGCATACTGCAATTACTGCAGTAGTAAATTAAATCAAACGAACGTATTTATGGTATCCCGTTTGGCATCTTTTTCTAATATGGCAAAGTATATAAATCATGTTTGGTACGTTATCAGCTAGGTTTCGACAGTTTGGCTTATCAATAACAAATATAATAAAATCCGCAACATGCACTGCTTTTCGAATTTTAAATAGTCATGATGGCATCCATTACAGCGTTTTGCCTCAGCGTACTTTAATATTGCGGGGTCGGAAGACGCGGTAATCGGGCAGGACCAGATGATGTGGTGTGGCGTGAGGTGGTGGTAAGCAAATCACTTCCACCTGCTTTCGAATTTTGACCTCAACCTGGTGGCAATCTTAAAAATTTGCTGCCAAAATAGACTGATTAAAGTATCAGATTCCAGAGTCACTTGTCAGCCGGGCAAATTCAAAAAAACGCGGCTCTACCCTTAATGACCACATACCCTTCCTCAATTTTGAGTGTTTCGATCTGAAGTTTCACACTCTTCAGTCAATTAATCTCATCTAATTAACAAGAAAGGATGTTGAATTCTAGTAGGTGCAATCCGCACAGTTTGTCCATAAAAATCCCTAACAAAAATGTGAGTTATTGATTACTGAAGAAGTAATATTACTTGTGGAATTGATCCATTTCATTCCTAAACGGTTTAATCTGTTTCATATCATTGATCATACCATTGTTCGCTTTTCGTGCACGCTAAGTTACATAACGCAAAAACAATTAAAAACTAGAACCAGATGGCCATCGCATCAACGTGCGGTCTGTCTATGCTCTATGCCTATACTCCCAATGTACGTGCGTACTTTATTTATGAGGCGGTGCGCACGCTACGCGAAGGTCGAACAAATATAAAACGCGGAAGCGAAAAATTATTATGAAAGTTCAAACACGAGCACGGTGCAAGCGTAAGCTTTACGCGATGTCCTAGAACAATATTTGCTTATTGCCGCGTGAGACTTTTCGGCCACATTACTCCCCATTCAGCAATGAAGCTGTAAACTGCTACAAACCGTCACAACTACTAGCGAAGTCACGTACCAGTCAATCTGCGAGTGAAACTTAAGTTGGAGATGCAATGACGTAAAGTATAATTAATACTGATTGAAATGCTTGGATTTCATTGAAATTATCATGAAATACCTGCGGCTACTCGCGGGGATATCCCCCATCGTCACAGAAGTTTGACACCTGCATGACCTGCAACTGTCACGTGAATTTATCGTCCGCTTTTGTTTCGGACGGTCTTTTGCGCAGCATGGTGCGGCGAAACAAAAAGCGCATAAAAGGCAGCCGCAAAACGGACATGATTGAAATAATTCAAGAGATAGCACTGAGGCGGCGCAGTACAAACGCATGCCTGTAATGAAATCAGCGCGACTCATTAAACATTTATTCCAGCAAAATTTAAATAAATGCGAGACTCATCAGGAGGTCGATTTATTGCTGCGATGAGGTGGAAATAACTCACATCCCAGGTGTGCGTGCTCACAACGTGCTGCTTACAAACCACGCAAATCATTCATCTCCGCATTTAGTTGGCGAATGTTTTGTGGCTTGATTAATTGGTTGACACTTCCGTTTAGGTTGTTACGCGATGAGCTATTTGTTGGTGATATCAAGCGTGACATTCCTGAACATTCACATACAATCTGTCTACATGGTTCGAAAAATTTGCGAAAATTCGTGAAACGCAAGAATCGTCAGCTTGAATTCGAGGTATTTACTACTGTTGGCCAGAAGATCCAAAGGAGGAAGTGAACACAATCAGGCAGACAAATCCCAAGACATACACACACAGGAAGATTAACTTAGGTCGTGCAAACTAATGTGTCTGTTTCGAAAATTATCCAACAATAAATCAACTTGCAAATGAGTGATTTCGTAATCGGGTGTTGAGAGAAATTCGATTCACAATTACCCATAGATTAAATTCACGTATATATTCACGCAATATATTTGGCTTTTCGCAGGATTTTATGCGAAATTATCTAAATTACTTAGTATCTCCTCATAAATTAGCCTGTAAATTTGATGATGATCCTTAATGAACTGAAAGAAACTTCTGATATAGCAAATATTTGCAAGTAATTGAAGATTTATAAATTCAACATTGCACACTGGTTATATTTAAACATACTGCTTGCTAATGTTGTAAAATTGTTGTCTGCATTATATACACACTTTATTGAAATTAAGGCAAATTATCGTATCGATCTTGTTGCCCAACGAATCGTGACAAAATGATCATGACAGCGTGCCAACAAAAGGACATTAAATTTTACGGCGTCCTTTCGTTCCTGCGACGCTAGCTGACCTCATGGAACGTAAATATCGTGGTGTGGCTGTTGCTTCCATCCAGTGATTAATAACTTAATTTTGAGTGAAGCAATTAGCATTTTTCCGAGTACGAAAACAGATGATAAATCAACAGTAAGCACAAAAGTGCAGCAAAGTGCAACTTCGTGCGTACTGCAAATTAATTTCTCCCGTATAAAATTATTTGTAATCCGACAAATATTAGTACTTTTCTGCACAGTACTAAACCAATTAATCCGACCGTATTTTGATAAATTAACAACCGCAGCGTCCTGCTAATTTAGGCGGAAGAAGATGCCGGGTTAACTTAGAGAGTTAACAAAATGTATACGCAATGACTCTATACATTTGTAAATGGTAAAATGCACTGTACACATGAAAATGCAACTAATTCGCTATCAACTTGTCATATCGAAGTCGATGAAAACAAATAAATAAATTAAAAAATAGCTACGAAGCGACATCCTCTATTCCGCACGCACGATCGCGCCGAATTTCACAGGAATAGCAAATAAAACCTTTTTTATTGACCGCTGGTGAGCTGGATTCGACGTTTTTTCTACTCAACGATTAATTAATTAGTCAAAAAAAATAATAATGAAGGCCTTGCAATTCTGTGCTCAATGTTCAACATATTATAGCTTAATATCCGTGCGGCTGATTTGAATATTAATAGAATTTGAATGTTCGCGCTGAGGACTCCCTGGGCAGAAGTTCCGCGATGATTCAACAGTCTACTTAGACTGATGATAATAAAGTAAACGATTTTATTGGCGCTGATTTAACCGAACATTGAGGAGTGAACGCTTGTCGAAGAAGGTTTAATGCAAAGGCGGAGCGTGTGAACCTTTATTTCTTGCATTTAACTAATTTTCAGATGAAATTCATGCTAGAAAACCATCTACCAAAGCTAAAAATTTTCGTAAAAATTACGCTTAATTTGAAGATTATTCAAGCATTAAGGATCATTTACAAATATCATGCATTTAGAACTATCAAGCTAATTAAAGCAAGCCTCGTTAAAAGCACCGAAAAGTTGGTGCTTTTAACGATCTCGAAAATTGCATGAAAAAGTAACAATTTCCTAACTCAAAATACATATTTAAAAATTCGCCTATTCTTCGATTATCCTCCGCTTAATGCACCTCACACAAATATCTGGTGATGACTAGATATTCTGTCTCATCCTGTAATATCATAAATAACTTTGTTATCCTTAATTTGAAGGAAGGAAATTCTGCAGCAGCCTGTTTCTGTCCACAGGTGTGGCATTTAATAACAATAGCAAAGTTATGTCTTTACTCAAATTCCAGTGCTTTGCAATTCAAAGTAAAACGAATAAAATGTCTTCTCCAAGCAATTTACCTCCGAATCGAGAATTAGGAAGCGGCGTGCGATGCACCCCGGATAGTGTCTGTCAATATGTCCCCCCCCCCCCAATTATAGACACCAACTCCTCCAAAGCGATATTTATGAGTCTCTGCCACTTATATTGCCTTTTTATGATTCCGTTTTATTAAAAGTTTTACGATTTCATTAATGAAAGGATTAATACTTTATTACATTTGATATGTTTCGCCGCACGCTCGCTCGCTCGTATTGTTGTTGGGAATTTGATTAATAAATTTGTGGTGAACGAGCACCTGTTCATCGCATATAAGTAACACATTAAATCAGCAAGAAAACTAAGTTGTTTATCATCTTGAAAATAAGCATATAAAGAGCCAAAATAATGTGCACGAAAGCAGTTTGGTTAATGATTAAATCTACTTGTAAATTGATGCGAAAGTCTAAAGAGATTAAAAGAAACATCATATTTCGTGATAATCTCTTCGTTATGTCCATGTTGCACCTCATTCAAACATGTAAAATAAATTAATATAAAAATTTTGGCAAATCCTGTAAACATCCGACCAGCACGTGATAACTGAATCCGATCTATGATTAATGTTGACAGCATTCCATCATAATATAAATCACCATGATACCAAATTCGCAATTATTTGATTTGTATTTGCACGTAAAACACGTTAATTATCACTGATCACTGAACTCGAATCACTTTCTGTCCGCAATGACTCAATTTTGAGCAGATTGCCTAAACACCTAATCACTTTTGCACTTCAACTAATTAAGCTTTTCAGCCACATGAAGCTCGCAGTGAGGAGCAAAAAATCGCGCGAGCGCATTTGCCGAATGACCGCTTCGCACTGGAACGACGGAAGATTGCGAGATGGTGAGATGGCTTGGCTTCAGTTTAAGCTGGCGCACGTTTTGCCTCTCGGATACACGGTAAACGGCGTAAACTGTAAACAGAAAACGCACGCAACGCGAGCGGTTTAATTCGAGCAGAATTGTGACCAGAGGCAGGATTTTCATGCGATGTTTCATTACTGTCGATGCGACTCGCGTGAGCGAATAGAAGCCGCAGTGGAAATTACTGTGATTTATCCGAAAATTCCGATGGATGTTTGCAACATACAAATTTTCCACTTTTTAGAATTGCCCTGAGTGTATCTTTGCGAAGTACTAACTAAGTTTAAACAAATGTCATACGCGCTTGAAACGGCTGGCCGTTTTTTTATGATGATTTATTGCTTTATTGCTCCGAAAAGCGATCGAGCGTTGTTGATGCTCCAAGCAACATCAATTGGATTTTATTGACATGTGCATTAAACGGCGGTATAAACAACAATTTACATGTTTGAATCATCATTGCACATTATCACAATGAATTCTTTTTAATTTAAGTAACACGAAATAAAATACAAACAACAATTCTGCGTTTAAATCATCTTCTTAGCGCGAACGTAGTATTTTTCTTCCCAGAACTATGCTGTGAACATCAGTTAAGTCAAAATATTTCTGTTTCAGATTGAAGGAGTACGAAATTCAAACAGGCATTAAAAGTTTACAGCATGCAGTCCTGAAAGCTCACAAAGAAATGCTTTTCAAACATCGTGCAAAATTTACAAATTCCAAATGTAAACAACGCGAACTTCACTCAACACTGTCGTAAATCGCACCCGATATTTAATTACCAACAAAAAATTTTTTTTAAATGTCTCACTCTCAATGCTTTAACCCAGTTTTTTCGACTTCCCAACTCGAAAAATGAAGGCGAAAACAATAAAAAGGTCAATTAAACATATTGATCATAAGTGGGTTTAGTTGTTAGTAGTTTGTCGATATGATTAAGTTCGTTATAAAGTTATAAAGTTGCTTTCTTTATTTTTAATAACTTAATGATCCGATTCAGCGGACCAGAATCAAGTTTTGGAATCAACATTAACATTAAAATCAATAAACCTTTTACTATTTAATGTAAAAAGTTAGAGCACTAAATCAAGAGTAGCCGAAGCATAAAAATCAATCAAAACTAAACAAAGAATTACGACGGAAAGATAAATTCGCGTGTAAAAGCCTGTTTGAACTGGCGTTGAACAAAGGTGAACAAAAATCGCGTAAGTCACGCGTAAACATTTTTAACGTAGCAATGTCAGATAGGACTTCCAAAGCTGTTGTGTTGCGTTAGATTTAAAGCAATGAGACGAACTTTACGCGGTACTCCCCACCACTACGCCACGTATAAAAAGCCTGACTTCCAGTGGTGCAGTCTTATTGTGCCTTCAGATTCCGCCCAGTCCAAACGGTTCAAGCGTAAATCATAATAGCTCCACACTATTCGTGATTTCGTGATATTCAAATCATATGTAAACGTCATTTCCGTGATCATATTCAATTAATATCAACGGAGAGGCCAATGATAATAATCCTTGACTAAATATAATTGCAAAAACGTTCTCTCACCTCCTTGTGCGCTCCAACACTCATAGATCAAGCTCCGCATTGTATTAACCAGATTAGCATTATCTCTCTCCTCGCTCAGCGTAATTATACTATCGATGGACACGGACAGCGCGCCTGGAAATTGGCGGTATCGACGTTAATGTTAACGATCATTAATAACGCCGCCACACACACACACACGCGCGCGCGCGCGAACGAATCGCGCGTAAAGTAAAGTCGAAAGGTTTGCGCCGCCCGCAAGCGTTCACCAACACGCACGAGATCATTAAATTACTGGAATTGGCGAATGCACGAAGAGCCGCGAGGGTTTTGCGCTTGCCTAAGCCGCAGCGCAAAAATCCATCGCAATCGTTAATTATTATGTATTTACACAATCAACATGCCACCGAACATAAGCATTGAACACATTGATAATCATGTATGCATTAAAATGTGATCGCCCATGAATTCACTTACAAAATCAGTATCCGATATAATCGCTGGAATAGGAAGAGTTTCCTAAATAAACACAATATTTGGAGCTATTATCGCGTGTGCGAAATGGTAGGAACCATGAATCTGGTTGTATGGCAAATTAGCATTTGAATTTGTGAGCGTAATAACAAATTGTCTAACCCGGTTAATAAGCTAATTCCTAATCAATCGCACACCCAGCCAACGTACGACACGGCAGCACGTACGCTTAATTAAAAAGACTTGATTTACGATTATGTCGCGCCATAATCGTGTCGCTTGCAATTTCTGCGGACCGCTGATAATGTGTAAACGGTGGAGAAAAAAATCATCAAGCGCGCATTAGACGGCGATTCTTCACTGAAGGATACCTGCTGATGACCGAATGTAGGTTAATACTGCCATTAATTTGCCGCTCCAGGCGAACGCGCGCAATTCGTCGTCCTCCGTTGCGAGTGATAAAAGCGCAGTGGAATCGCGTAGATTAGATCACGACGTTCTTCATGGAGGGTTTTTTTCGCGCACAAGTGTGTTTGTCAGTTTTCGCAAACCGAGTGAGCGATTGCAAGGTTTCTGGTGTTTACTGCATGCGAAGGGCGGTTGCGACGTGCGATTTATGTGAGCTGAATTGCTTCACTGTGTTGTTCTAGTAAAAAGTTGGCAATGCATCAAGTCAAGCCTTTTGGAGCACGTAATTTCATTCAGTGCGATTTATTATTTGATTTTTAGAGCGAAATGCTAATTTTATAGCTAAACAATTCTAAACAACGTGCCGTGGACTCAATAGACGATAAATTATGGTATTCACTATGGCCGGAGTATTTGTTGTTTTACGCAACAAACCGTTCATTCTCGGGGATAAATCCCGATGGGTGCTCCCTCACGCCAAAGCCTCAAACAAAAAAACGTTGTATTAAGCACTGTGCCCTTAACACACACACACACACACACACGCGCGCGCGCGCGCGCGAACACGCACACGAACACACCCTCGCACACACCCACACATACTCTCTCTCTCACACACACACACACACACTATCAATGTTAACCTGTTAAAGTGATGTCCGGATAAAAACAAACTGATATTGGTTTAAAAAAAGTGTTGCGATACATTTACTTAAATGATGTAAGCGAACAAATTCAAAATACAACGTTTTAAACTTTTCGGATTTCCTAGACCCATTAATGTATGCAAACACTTATGCAAACATGTATTACTCGTCCGTAGATTACCGAACTGAACTTACGAAACTTAACGCGCCATCTCTCTCTCAGGAGTCCAGTTCTGTCCCCCCCCCCGTCTAAAACCGAGATTCCTACTCCTACTCATCAATGTGTAATTTCCCATCCATGCCGTCCACATCCCAATCCAGGATTTCTAGATCACGGCCATGTCAGCATGCATGATAATCAAGGCATTGACGTCCAAGGGCGTTGCACCCGAATTAATTGAACCACATTCAATAACTACAGTACAAGCAACCTAATAGCACATATGGCATGGAAACTGAAACAAATCTCGTGCATTAGACTCAATTACTGATATTAATGGGACGACATATTCCCTACCACGCTGCCTCCTTCCATCCATTCTTCATCTGATCAAATTACACTTGTGCAACCCTGATATTTACCCGCTTTTTCACAACCTTACGCAGCGCCCAGCCGAAAACTCCACTCTTTTCTGTGCAACTGTGCAAATCGACGGTAATTGCAGTAGTCAGGCGTAGGGCTATATACATTTCCTGATGACAACCACATTCGACTCACCTGGGTGCCTTGAAACTGCACCTTGCGGTTATGAGAAATGTTTAATTTATTAAAAATCGGTGGGCGGTCATCGACGGGAGGGCAGCGTAATCGCCGCATCCAATTATGTGACGGTTGTAAAACACTCTGCATCGTGAAGGACTTACCTAGAAAGAAATAAAGAAAAAACCATATTCAATTTAATTTCAACAAGTTTCAAGCATTAAGAAATTAAACATCGTTTTTCTCTTTACACATCACGTTCAGATAAACATTCCGCAGGCCTCCTTCTTGAAAATCACCAATTGGAAAAACATTGTTTATCGGAACAAAAGATCTAGAACATCTCGGCAGCATCATTTCATGCATTTTTCATAAGTTCCAAGAAACAGCCGCGAATCCTGCACAAATTTGCCCAACTTCAGTAGCCTACCTCCGCCCAGTTGGAAATCAGCACTGAGTGCTGCTGATCCAAGCCGTTGATACCGTTTATGATTCCATTCGGTTTTATAGCCGCGAAATGTTTACTTAGACAGGGTTGGGCCTCGACGTGCGATCGACGATAACGGGGCAGAAACAAATTATCCGGCTGCTGGGTTGCAGACATGATGCATGGCACGAACAACTTTCGGATATTGAAATAAGAGCGAAAATGCATGCATACAATGTGTCAGAACATGCATTTAACAAGCCAATTACATGACGAAGGATGTTCGAAATCGACAGATCACGCGAGTGCGTAATTGATTTCGTTAAGCGCCTCAAACGGATTTTACAGAAGTGCCTGGTATTAATTTCGCTGATCCGAGTTTATTCGGAGCGTTGGTGCATTGAGGAGTGATGGTCTGACCTTGCGCATGTGGTATGGGAATTTTATGGACATTGGTGATTTATGCGCAAAATGATTACGCTAAATGGGTGTGCACAATGCGGGTTACGTGCGATTATACCCTTTTCCAAAAAAAATCGGAGAAGCCCAAAATATACTTCCCGAATAACTGGAAGAATATTTTATTTGATCACCCAAAATCCAAAAAACCTCTCAAATGTCGATGAAATCTCGTTGACAAGAGACGAATGCTACCAGAAAAAAGCCGATTATCATCATCAAGTCGAAATTTGGAAGTCAGTTGGACGACTCAATTAGTCTTGATTGCTGGTTTTCGCTAACTGGCGTCAGCAAATCACATTGCAGAGATGGACTTCGGTCCACAACCCAAAATACCTTTCAATTGGTGAAACCCCAATAATACTACAACGTTATCCTTAACAATACGAAATGCCTAGTTCTTTAGTTTCCTACAATTTCGCAGAAAGTTGCTTGTGAGTTGTCAAGTCTTTGGCCGCTCTAAAAACTAATTTATTGATTTTTTTTCTGTTAAAGTTAATTTGATCCGGAGCTGGGACACTTACCACTTAGCATCCATTTCGTGAGAGGGCCATTTGCATATAAATGATTATCGTGCGCGTTTCGACATGCGATAATAACACGTAATTGTAGCCAACCAGAACCTGCAACCAACCTGCATCACCTCAAGTCGCCGCTGCAACATGCGTAACTTGTTAATTAATTGATAATTTTCTCGTTCCTTTAAAAGACAGATGTACTACTCACCGAATAAAGCAAATTTTAAAAATCCCGCAGATATCGAATATGACTTAATATTGTACAGCTCAAAATGGTCCAGCGGTGTGGGCAAGCCCCCACAGAAGCTGCAACTAGTAAGAATACGCTGGCTTCCTCCGAAAATAAAAAAATCAAATGGAATTAAAGACTGAAACAGGTTCACCATAGCCGAGAATAGATTTTACGAGTAAGCGCGGACATCGTTTACATATCAGAGCCAGTGCAGGAATCATTGTGTGCAATCCCGTTGTGATTTGTGGTGGCTGGTGTCCCGAGGTTGAAAGGTGCGCACCCGTGCTCCGACCGCAGCTATTTATAGTCGGGCATCATTGCTTTAACGAGATATAATTAGAAAATTGCTGCCTTTATAAGCGCAACTGCAATTGATGGTTGGGAGCCGCGTAATCTACCCGTCGAGGTATGTCCGCTGGCCAGTGGAACGCTTCGAGGAATCTGGACGATGCAATCTTAATTGGACGCAATGATGTGAGATGTCGACTGAATGATTACTGTGCCATCAGCCAATGCATATGGATTTTTTATTCATCTTAAAACCTTCCAAAAGGGGATTAACTTTCAACAAAATTAGTAGACAGCAATTATCACGCTCTAAAAATGACCTACCACGTTCTAGATTGGAAACAACTAAAACCCAGCAGTGGGTTTTTCGTTCAATTTTGCTTCTGAATTACCAACCACAAAGTAATCCCACTGTCTTGTTCTCACAGGCAGAAGACAAAAATGAATAATATTGAAGCGTGTACAAGCTTTTTTTTAACACCCATTCACATTTCGGCACTTAATACGTCATACCACGTGCTAAGTGCCCAAATTGGCAGTGCATTAACGTACTAAATGCTTCAGAAAACACGAAATGTATGTATCACATCACGTGATACACCATGGCGTAACATCTTCATAGAGAATAAATTAAGTACCAACAAGAAAAGCAGTGAAAAGCTTCGCAATGTGCAAATATTATTCGCAGGACTTGTTTACGTGCCGAAATGCACATGTTACCATGGTGCACAAAAAAGTTGAAAATACGGGCATTCAGCAAACAGTTTAACAACAATTCAAACCAAAAGAAGAGTTCATTTCTCAACCATATGCAACCAAATACGCACAGCATGTGTATTCAAACACGTATTGCAATAATAAGCAATAAATATCTTTGTCCTAGATTCAGCGCAAATAATAATCGCTCACGTCGTTGTCAGCCAGCCCCCGATGTGTTTATCGACGTGATTTATTTCTTGTTTATTTTGATCTGGATTTTACATCAACTTGCGCAAGTTTTCTGATAGGGAGAATGTCAAGTTGTACAAATGCTTTCAATTATAGGAAAGACCTAGTAGGTTGATGTGCTACAGATATCTTGAGATTATTTACGATTTTGTTTTGCATTCTCTGTGTGCAATTGACCATGGTCATATTTTCCGGCACCTTGTCGCCGCGCCGATGAAAAAACGAACTTATTGCAGCATGAGGCGGCGGTGACGGCCACGCGGAACTTTTCCACTTATTTATAAATTTATTTTTTGCACCCGGCCGCCAAATTTACGACATGGCATTATTAGCTTCCTAATATCAAGATATGAGGGTCGTTTGAAAAGTCGTCGCAAAATGTTTAGTTAGTAGCAACTCTTGGAAAAGCACGCACCACGTTTCAGGTAGATCGTTGTATTTTTTTTAGCATTTGTTTCGTCACTGCAGATGAAAACTTAGATGCATCACTACACTCATGAGACCAAAGAACTATGTAAACAATGAGTTACCAAGGGTGATCTGCGCCACAAAAAGTGAAGACCGTCCAGCTGGAACGATGATTATGGCGACTGTCATTTGAGATTCGGGAGGAAAAATTCTCATCCACAATCTGAAAATGGGTAAAACTATGACAGGTGCATATTATTCATTGTTTTTGGACAGTTTGAACAGAAAAAGTCATTTTCCATCACAACAACGCACCAGCTCACAGCTCAGCAGTTATGGTCGTAAAATTAAGTAATATAAGGTACTAACTCATTTCACATTACTCCTACTTTGAAGACTTGCTTCCTACAGCAAGAGTCTAATTGTTTGTTCTCAAATTTGAAGAAATTAATATGATGGGGAGGAAACGACTTTTTCAACCTTAGGCATATCCTATTATTCGGAAGGAATCAACAAACTAGAGTAGCGTTGGACAAAGTGTATAAGCCTAAAAGGAAGCAATGTTGAAAAATATAAAAGATTTACACCAATCAATTAAGTAGTTTTTACTTTTGCGACGACTTTTCTAACGAGCATTTAATGCCTGAACATTCCACATATGGTAGTTGTAAAATTTCAATAAATGGTTTTACAGATAAAGTTTAAAATTTTTTAGAAACCGTAGAGAACCCACTTCCACCGGTTTGCAAATTTTGTCACCAGCTTGGCGGCAATCTTGAAAGTATGCTGTAAAAAGAGACTGATTAAGTTGTCAGACTCCGTAGCTCGTAGCGTCAACCGATGGTAAGATCCACCCCATCTGACCATATACCCCCCCCCCTCTTTCATGCGCTTCGAACTTTGCTACCTTGATGGGCTTGGTAGCAATCTAAAAGTTGGTGCTTGGTGCAACAACCCAAAACGTGTCTCCACGACAGAAATTGCTAAAAACAAACACCAACCGCCCACTACGCCTGGACAATAATATTCGATTACTGTTATCCGTTGATAAAAACTACGCAGTTCGTAATCGGAGTAGCACCATTGTGCTGATTGGTCATGTTACCCGATTGTTTTTCAATGCGTGCGCAAATAACGTAGTGCAATTTTCTTCCACTACGTCAATTATTGATATTCTAACCTTATTATGGTTATCATATTAGACCGCCACACTCCATGTAGCGACAGGGCAGCAGAAATTGTAATATTGGCTGGTCGTAATGATCATGCGGTCAATGTGATTCGTGGCGTGTGCGGCGGACGTGATTACTCATTCGCGCGTGTAACAATGTACGTGCATTCCGTGCGCTCGAATTTAAGCCGCGCTCGCGCCGCATCACTTTCGTTGCTTCGTCGCTGCGCTATTTATAGCCGCCCCCACTCTACCTATCAGCTGATGATTGTTGATCCTAGTGCACACTCATACGAGCCAGAACTTGGTCTCCGGGTTCAACTCGTTTCATTGTTTACGGAGCTGCCAGGTGAATTTGGAGAGAAATGAAGCAAACTTACATCTTCTTGTACTTCAAGAAATATGATGGCAAAGCATTATTTGGTTTTAAAGTGTATGAAATACCTTCTCCACCAAATATTAGTCAAGCTGAATCCGCTTTTCAACTATCATAATAAATCAAATTGCCTCAGCCTTAAACACGCAAAAGTTCAACAGCAACAAACCATGAGAATCTCTCAAGTCGGAGATGTATTCTTGGCATTGCTCTCACTGAAGATTTACACCTACCCAGTGCGGAAATGATGATCTTTCAACAAGCTGCATCCCAACAAATGCCCCCCCCCCCAAATAGATAAAGTACTGGTATTACAATCATGGGCTTGCTTGTCAATGTAATTAGACTCGGAAATTGTTTATGCAAGCACTTTTGGGCGGTTTCCGTAGAAGTAAATATTTGCGTTGTCTGATAATAGGTATTGCTTTATCACTAATAACGCGGAGTAATTTCATATGCTGAGAATGGTCGGGAAGTGGGATTTGTTATCGGCAGTGGCAAAATAACTATGGCTAAATAGTTTTTGATAGCTTGACGAAATTTGTGCGACTAGTATTGTGCTGTCTGGAGGATTTTCGGTGAATCGCGACTAGTTGGTTACCTCATACAACTAACTAGTCATCAGCAACATCAGCAACGCGGCGGTGTGCCGGTGTGATAACAATGTGGTATTCCAGTGAAAGTGGGCGGTTGACTGGAAATGAGCTACTAACGAGTTGGCTGATATGATAAAGTACTTGAAATCACACAATTTCCTTCATATTGCAGTGAAGTAATGAAAACAAGAAAGACACTGACCCTTCTTCCTTTTCAAACACCTCGAAGGTCTGCTTGGAGAGCTCCAGGAGAGTTGCGTCGCTCTGCGGCTCCGCTGAGATACCAGCACGTTGCTTGCGTGGCCGCGTGACATTGTTGTTCAACCCCAGCTGGCCCACGATGTGCTTACCACCAACATGCAGCACACTCTGGAACTTGTCCAGATGCGATCGCAGCACTTCGATCTCGTCGTTCCGCGCGCGCAGTGCCGCCTCCAGCTCGCGGATGCGCTCTTCGCGTGCTCGCAGCAGCGACTCCATGTCGCCGGTGTCGATGGCGCCCATCGGCGGCGCCGCTGCCGCGCTCACGCACTCCGCGCCGTGACTATCGCGTCGACCCGCCGTCGTCGTCGTCGCGGCTTCCTCGTCGGCACTGTTCAGCCACGACGAGAAGCACAGCGAGTCAAAGCACAAGCGCATTCACCCGGCTGTCGTTGCGCGGTTCGGGAAAGCGGATACGACGCACACGCGCACTAACACACACGCCGCACGCGGTGATCAGCCGCGCATGGAAAACCCCACGGGAAACGGGAAGAAATGCACGCACTGGCACACGGGTAGTATAGATGCAAACGAATGCTCAAGCGGCGGCAGGTACTGGTCGGGATGGTATTAAGGTGACGGTAGGATTGACACTGCAAACCGTACGCAATGAGCGATCGCACTTCGTTTATCTAATCCGCGTCGATTATTTTTTTCTGCGTCTGTGATTTGAGCGAGAAGGCGACACTTCTAATGTAATGGCACTTCACTCCGACGAATTGCATACAATAGTCCTGTTACAGTTCAATACAACGCTTTCTTTGTCAGAAATATTTACGCATTTACGCAAACTATCGCAATGTTTATTGCCTTCTCTTCAACTCCAAAGTGGGTAACCTTTAAAGTCCTGCCCAGTAAGTTCACCCTCTTTTAGATGCACTGCAACAACAACAACAACAACAAAAATTAATCAAACAAACCCCACTAATTATATCATAATACAATAACATTATCAGCAAACAATGTAAATCGTCCAAAAATAGATTATCTTACAATGACACACACGAATGTAATTACAATTACTCTCGAATCATCGGAAACCGCGTGCGCAAATCAAGAACTTCATCCAACGAACACTTTCAATGAACTGAGCCGAGGCGCGCGGAGCACACGCAACTTTCTGGCCCCATCGACATATCGAAACCGCACGCCATTGTCGCCGATGATGATTGTGAACCGAAGCTAATCAAACTGGTGGTCATCGTGGTGCCGTTTCTGCATATGGATCATCATCGGTGATTGAAATTAACGCAGCGACGCCCTGGCTGGACCACATTATTAAGTGTGCTATTAACCGTAATTACTTGGGCTGCGTGTCAACTGGCTAGGTCTCAATTTATCGGCGCTTGAGTGGCTTGGATACGAATGGGTATAATCGGTGCAGATTACAACTTGGTGTACCGGAAAACAAGTGGGACGCGTTTAATTACTTCTACGTTCAGTTGGGTTTTGTTCGAGGAATACGGAAATGTGGGAATTGATAAAAGGGTTTTGTCATGATAGGGTGACCCACTGTTGTTTGTAGACGTGGAAGACCGAATTACACTCCGTAAGTTGTGAAAGTTCAACTTTACAGTAATACATCTTCCACCATTCTAACTAGTTAATGCATTTTCCACCGACCCTACGCGAATCGCTTACTAAGTAATGCTCTTATCCAATTAGTATCTAATTAGAATTGAAGACGTTAAATTGTAACAGATTGTACAACTATTGCTGTATTAATGTTGCCTCTTGATAATTCAATTAATTTTCTCTGCATTTTACTGTGTATATTAAACATCCACGAAATACACAACTGTCCTAAATTTACATAAAACAAACCTAATGTAATTAATAGTTTTGATTTCCATTGGAATTCTGCGTCAGTTATTTATACCACACATCATCATAATAATCGATACAAATCAATTTCTTTCAAAGTTATCTATTTCCAACTCATTGAAAAGCATATCAAGGCCAGCAAACCCGAAGTACAAATGGGCGTCAACGGCCTTAATACCGCGCGCCCCGCGTAATTGCCCCCCTTCGTAATTAACATTATTTATTACCGCACATTGTTCCGCGTACCACAAGGCCGACGTGGCTGTCGTTTTCGGCGTGCCGAAAAAAATTGACTATTGAACACATCTAACCCTGACGCTCTCAAATTAAATCCACAGCTTTACATATAATTACAAACCCAATTAGCGGAGAAATCAGCGCGTTCAAATTTTCTGCGGCATTCGTGATATGATTGAACGTGAGAAATCATTCTGTGAATAAACGAAACCATAACAAACAGGTCACAAGTTGTTGAAATGTAAATTCGTGGAATATTTTCACCTCACAAAAAGCAGCAAGTGTTCCTTTTTCTTCGTTAATGGCACTTATTTCAAAGTGTGATATGAACAATCATTAGGCCACGTAGCGTGCGCAAATTAAAACCGGTCATTACGATGTAAACGTAGTCGCAACAACGTATGCACAACATCCGTGTCAATAATAGATTAAATGCTGCTCTGCTTAAAACACGACGTGCCGCTGGGTTTATTAGATTTTAGTGTCGTGAATGAAGCGTATTTCTTCAAAGCGCGGAAGTACCGCATGATATTTGGAGTCGAATAATTATTAGGTAGTTAATTAGCGCTTTTCGATGTTGCAGCCTGCGCGTAATGGTGCCAAAAAGCGATGTTACGACACGCACGCATACTTTGAATAATTTCAATATCAATGGGCGCAAATTTAAATTTGAACTACTTTACTTGCGCAGCCTGACATTCAATGTCCATGCTGCATCGGATTTTCATTAATGAGGCGAATTTGCGGATGAATTTACTCATGCTTTTAGTATCATATTGCAATGAAGTTAGGTTGGGCATTGCATTATATTGTTGCTTGATTCGGCATATGAGGAAGTGGGAAAAGTTCTTTTGTGCAGCGTGTGTGTCCTACACTTTGCAGGATTCGCCGCCACCAGACTGCGGTATCGAGAATCGCGGGCGTTGATCGTCTACCCTCGTGTTATCGCAGCGCCACTCGCAGACGATACATAACGAGCACGCAACACCATCAACACTAGCTGGTTATTTTATCAACTGGATCATTAATTAAAAAGCAGCAATTAATATAAAATACATGAATTTCATTCAGCCATTCAACATTCATTTATCTGTTCTAAATAATAGGAGCGGGTCGCGTCAACAAATTAATCAGTTGGAATGCAAATGAGCGCACATTTGCCATGCTGGTTAAAGGTGACCATTATATAACAATATATCCAATGATGCGGGTACAGGCCTGAGGAAAAGTCAGTATAGAAAAATGCAAAACATTCTACAACCCAGTGGTTTCATTGGCACTGGGTACAGTTGAGAATCACTGCATGAAACGATTAAACAATTTACCAGTACGTTGACTGCATTTGTTCGAATGTTCTGTTGACCCAAATGCATCACTAATCACCTCTTGCCTTCCCTTAGTAAATACTTATTTGTCTGTCATCGCTCGCATTCTTTTCTGTCACCATTGTCACGGTGGTCTTCATGGCGCGCCCTCTTCGCGTTGTCGAGATGCTAGAAAGCGCGATTTTTGGCGACGGAAACATGCGATAAATCTCAGAAAACCCACGCACGCACTAATTAAAATGAGATTCGAACAATGAACCTACGGCACCTACGTATGCACTTACTTCAATAAGCTTTAAACGCCAAATAACATTTGAAGAGAGATGAATTGAGAATGTAAATGATCGTCATTTCCTATTATTGAAGATTAATCGCTCATTTTACAGTCAACTACGAACCAGTCGTCAGACTGATCTATTTCTTTTGATGTTGCCTTATCCAGTGACAATGATCAAATGTGCAATTGCCTTTCATAGGAGATGATTGAATGAGTTTTATCAAAATCAGAATTTACTATGACAAATTAAATTAAACGCGATTTATTCAAAAATTACCTGGGTTGTTAAGTGTCAAAATGTGCTGAGAAATGATTTTGTTGAAATAGTTGAATTCTTGTAGAACTGTGAATGTACAATATGAAATGTTATTTGTTTGATAAAAATGATTGGTTCTGTTGATGAATTTCTTACCATCGTCAACAAACAACACAACAAGAAAACAATACACAACAGGAAAAAGAAAAAAAAAAGGTATTTGTTTTTCTTTCCATTTTGTTTGTTCCTCTGACAAATTTAAACTGACCACACAATAAAAAACATATGCCATAGACATAATATTCAATTCCTAATTAGTTTGCTCGAAGACGAGAAGGTATTTTCTCAACTTCCACTTCAAATTGTACTTGATACATATATATTTCCTTAGAAATACCTAAAATAGCCCCTGAGACAAAATAAACACGCCCAAATGCATTCAATTCTAATTCTAATTGAACTGTATTGATACATTGCTTGCACTCACGTAATGCTCCAGCAGGATTTGATGTTGCCCATCATCGTTCTTGACGTTTTGTTTGTTTAGCTTTCCACGCATAGCACTAAAACGGATGTTTTTTGCGCCGCCCGCGATCAAAGCCCAGGGCACACATCAAAGTGCAATGCCGATCGTTTTGGCATTATACGCAAATTTATTAATAGTTGTCTGATTTCCGTTCGTTGTTTTCGCGATTACGCTTAGACGTGCCACAAACATAAACCATTTAAATCAAATAACATCGTCATTTTCAAGGATAATTTGAAGGATAATAATCAGTCATGTAAAGTTTAGCAAAGCTCAATATGAATTCAGAAAAGAGAACTGAGAAAATGAAGAGTTCTAACTGTGAGAATATGCATTGCTTAAAGAGGATCGCTTATCTCCTCTGAATCTGCAGAATCTGCCGATGATTAAGTTCCAGTTTAGTAAAAAACTAAGTTTAATTCTGCGTTCCCCTCTAACTCTACGATTTGTGTAGGTTGTGGTTGACATGATGCGCATGTCTACTCTACTCATCCACTATGTCTTTTTGCTCCGCTGCACACGCGTGACTAGGAAAACCGGTTAGGACCATGTCCATGAAGCCTATGGAGCTTGCTCGACCCAAGTTTACGACTAGCTAGTAGCGTCAAACCACCGCATTGAAATCCAAGTAAATCTATAACATCTACTATTTTTAGCGCTACCGCTCACAAAATATGCAACCAACCCCACACGCCGCTGTGCAAATCTTGCGTACCGCAGGTGAATTGTTTTCTGCACTTACCACATCGCCAGGCGCCGTTCAAGGACGCGATTTGTTTCACGCGCAATGCGCACTTGCTGCGAAGTGAAGAACCACCGCACACGAGTAAAAGGATACACATGTTGAACACATTGCGAATCTATTTGAACATTTTGTGTTATTGTGTTATTATGTGCAATGCCAACTGTGGATTGCGCACGTGGGTATAAATGTAGATTGTGTTGCCTACACCACGAACTTGAACTCGATGCCTTGGAAAGTTCTTCTTATCTCAGTGATAAAAGCGCCGCGCGGGGAAAACGCGATGAATAAAAGCCACGTCGGCTGGAATTTATCTAATTATAGACAACCGGATCACTCGCATGCACGAAAAAGTCAAAACAAAAAGTGGTTCGCTCGCAGAGCACACGATGTACCGAGCATACATAGTAACACTGTACGCCGGCCAAGTAGAGGCGCACTTGGTTGTTGCTCTTTGCGATGGTGGTTCGTAGCCTAGCTTTGCGAGGGAAGCAAGCGCTCTTAATTCGTGTAAATTCCAAAGTTACATACACTCCGGTGTAATTAACACGCACTGCTTAATTCAATGAAAACTAACGCAGAGGAGGCAGACGGAAAATTTGTACCGCACCAAGCCTTCACATGTTTTGCAACCGAAAACGCCGTTTGTTTACTTGTTTGGATTAAGTCATGCTGCCTCAGCGACAAGCGCGCATCGCGCAACGCGGTACGCGGAGACAGCGTGCTCCAGCATCCCCAGCGACGCTTACCTGTTGTATCGCCGACGATGGTACCACTTCCGCGTTTGTCGCAGGCGCGCGCAGCAAACGCGCACACCCAGCACACGGGATTCGCTCTCCGGTCCGGTTGACCCACGATGGGCCCTGGACAGACTGCTGCACAGTGCACACGGCGAGGCGCGACTACATGTTGGATTCTCGCGGCATTCGCGTGCGTTGCGGTCGCACGCCCCGATGTTTTCGGTTTTTGCGTTGTGTGGTGCTCTCGCTGCGCGACGACCACAGCTGGACTGTGCGACCTGCAGTGCGAGCAGAGCGGGTTGTGTACAGCAAGTGCGCGCGCGAGGAAGCAGAGACGTGCGTGCGTAGTTCGTCGTACCGCTGACTCCTGCTGACCGACCACTGCAGCGTGCTAGGCAGCGACGATTGGAGGATGGCAGATGGACTACGGTTGCATCCTGGGCACTGCCTTGCATACAAATTCTAGTCTATCCGGCGCCGGCGTAGACAACAAGATCATATTGTAGTCACAAGTGCACTTGCATTTAATTTCATTTTCATGCATGTTTTTATTTGTTGATTCATCTGATAAGTTCCTACAAAGTAATAACAACGCTAAAATACCCCAAATTGATACATACCTACCTTGGATATGAACCCTAATCATCAAGACTTTTTCGGGTTTGACAATACGAATTTCATTCTCCTATTCCTGTAACGAAGAAAAAACTTGATTAGAGGTGACTTCTCCTGCTTTCTCAAAACCATCCCCTAAAGTATTCTATAAAAAAACAAACAGAAATGTTACAACTCTCGCATGATGAGAACAAAATTACAATGAATTGAAATGATGATTGTCACAAGAAAGTAAAGGATTTTTAAAACAAATTTGGGATGTTTTTCTAACAATTTTACAATTTTTTACAATTCAAACAAAACAAGAGTCACTTTAAAATTTGCTTTCCACAAAATCCCTAAAAGACTGCAAACACTTAAAATACCCAAATTGAATATTGGAACTTATTTTTTCGGAAATTCCTGAAACAAGAGAGCTTGAGAATATGGAAATGTGATATTTCTATATACATATTTTAAGGGATTTTGGAACTCTTTCAGGAAGGTCAAATTTTTTGGTCCCAAGCAACTGCACATGCGCAATTCCAAGTGAGGAAAACTGCTTGTTTTCTTCACTCACTCACTTTGCTTACTTTGTGAGTTTCACAGAAGTCCGCTGCTTGATTTAAAGAAAACCTTCTTTTTTTTTCAGAATCCACCCTGCAAGAAATGCACCAATTTGAAGTATTTATAGCGACACCTATTAGAGTATTGAAGAAAGGGTATGAAGTTTACACTAACTTACAGATGGCTATATGTGCCGAACATCTGTATGAGAACCAATGAGAAGTTTGTGAATTTCGAAATGTTCTCGAACATTTAGAACACACATGATTCTCTTGTCTCTATCTTTGTCTAGCGTTGAAAACCATCTTATCCTTGTTGCTCTCTCTATTCCCAACGCATTTCCACAAAGCAGCTGTCTCAGATTTCGACCACGCGCCCATCACGCATCTATGATCACACTGCGAAGAGCGCTGCTTGCTGCTGCCGTCGTAACCGACGCTCCCCGCGTTCCCGGTTGCAGCCTCTCCACCCGTTTCGACGGCTGCGAGCTTTTCTCCTCGGTAGGTCCACTAGATTGTGCGCCGACCTCGCCGCCCCCAACGCAACGCTCTGCAATCACCGCAGTGCCTTCTGGTCAATGCCCAATACGTAGGAATAATGTCATTCAGGTCGCGTTTCGGTGTAAGTACAACAGATCACAATTATGCATCCTTTCAATTCCCCGCACTGCCACCCTTCAATTTACCATCGATACTTACTAACGTTGACAATGTGCTCTTTTAGGATTAGCCGTTTTTGTTCATCTTGGCAAGCGCCGCGGGTGCTGTATTTTGCATTTGCTGTTCCCGTTGGCGGCTGGCCGCCTCCGCCATCCGCTGTGTGCTAACCACCCGCCATCTGCCATTCTAATTCAACTGAATTCCACTGCAGACTAACAACTTAGTGCTTGGACAGGCTTGCAGGGCTGTAAACTAAGTACACAGGTGATTGTCCATCATTATTCTATGCTGAAGTATTGCTTTGAAAGCAATGGGTGGCTTTAGCAGTCTTATCAAGTTCTTTGGGTTGCATAGCAAAGAGTGGATTAAGGGCAAATTTTAAGATATTAATTGTAATCCGACACTTCTTAACAAGTCACATATCCTTTAGATTTGTATATACTATATAATTACTGATGTTTACATTGGCCAAACACGTTATATTTTGTCGACCTAAATTACAAGTGTGAAGGCTATTTATTTTTTATTTTGAACATGTGAAAATTACGTGGAGCGTTAGCAACTTCCGAAATTACTCGGGGAGAACTAGACAGTACGCAGCAACAGATTTTAGAGAAGAAATAACTAAGAGATTTTGGAGGTATAAAGAAGAAATTTGGCTGCTATTTATAATATTTGCAATCCTATTCGACATTATTACTATTTATACGTTGCAACACGAAGTATCGCGGGCCTATTTATAAAGATTTTCTCGCTGTGGAAACGCATCAAGGTCGGCACCGTCGGCATATTTTCATTTTTTAATTTCCAATTTATTACACTAACCTCAAACTTGGATTGTCAATGCTAATCATCAAAAGGTCCAATTGGAATTTGAGCCTTAATGCATGCTAATCACTTTACATGCGTTTAACGCATGATTTTTGAATCGTCAACTAACATAAGTCAATTTATATCTAACTGGTTGGAAACGAAGCTGAAACATCGTTAACCACCATCAAATATTGGCGTGTTGTTCGTTCCTTACGATTTGTTATTCAACAGTTTTGCATGCCTCCTACACCGAATATGCATAAATATCAACAGAAATGCAGAATTTTACGAATGCAAGCCATGCATGTGTTTACCAATCTCAAGCAGCAATAACAAACGCGAAATGAATCAATAAAACTGGTGCGCACATGCGATTTGTAAGAATGTCGCACTCTTTGTTTGCTCATTTATTTTGCACTTTGATCAGTATAATTTACATTAATTACAGCATTACGCCAAATGCTGGCAGTTGTAAGAAGTTGGTGAAGTTCCACGCTAGTTTTAAATGATTTATTGATTGGCTGGCACTCGTTGAGAAAGAATCCGTGTAGGTGTTGTTTCTGCGAATCGGTCGTTATGCAGGAACGTGAGAGGCGACAATGTGCTTCCAGTTCTGTTCGTGACTAGCCACGTACTGACTTTATTTGGAGGCGCGTGGTGTGCGACACAAAGGTAAAAATTCGCTGGTAAATTGCAAACCGCGGCGTGAGTAACTATATTGGTGTTGTGAGTAATTGCATTGTCATATTTTATTGATGGATATTGTTGAACTGAGTTTTTGACGATCTGGTACTAAATTCTGTATGTGTACATCTGAAATTCTTGGTTTCTAATTCTGGCATTTTCTGTTCTTCGGGACCCCAGTTGTTCTGTTGTGCTTCTGTGCATTACATAATTATGTTCAATCGCATTATCGATTACTTGTATCCACTGTGAATATATGCTAGTAAGGCTCTTGCATGACCTGTTCGCTCATCCGAGAGGGAAACGTTGGAGACCTTAACTCGCTTTCATACTGCCATATAGGGCAATGACATTGGTCAACGCGTTGCGCGCGTTCCGAAATGCTATAAATGTCCACAAATCGCTGGGAAAAAGCAAACAACAGCCCAGCGCATGAAGTGTTTGTCGCGGATGACTTCATCGCTTAACATTACAGTTTACAATTGCGATTGTTTGAAAAGCACATCGGAAATGATGATTGAGATCTCGCGAAATTTCTATGGAACTTGCACGTTGCAACGTTTATGGCCCTATTCATGTAGATTGTTTCACTCTGGGCGGCAATTGTTGGTATGCGAAAATGTTTATCATTAGCTGTGATTGGCTTGTGCATGTTTGCATAAAAACTTGGTAGAGTTCCAGACTGTTTTCGAAATTTCAAGACGTAACTTGACGCATTCGAGTGCGCGTTGGAAGCACCTCGAACGAAACTCGCGTCCCACTCATCACTCGCGTGCAATGGATGTTTATATAAAGCTTTTCGGAATATCTTGTTAGTCATCAGTTGTAATCGTGTTTTCGAGGAGCGAAGTTGGTGATTTGTTGTGTGAGCTTCTGCGCACTTCCTAACGCTGTGCGAATTTGTGTTTAACCGTGAAATACCTTTTTTTCGGAATGACTACCGTTTATGACAGTGTGCCCAGTTTATCGGATTTTTACGATGAAGTGAGTTCTAAAGAATTAAATATAGACGGCACAGTAGCTTGAAAGTTCTGTTTACCCCCCGTCAAAGGTTCTTTTAATTCCCTAACCACGAAAAAGGTTACATTTTGGAGGTGTCTGTAATATAATTATTTAATTGCAGTCTGGCTTTCCTTTTGACGATACGGACGATCGAGGACAACGAACAAGACAACGCCTTGACGAGCTCGCTCAACGCCATCCAGAATTCGCGGAGCACCTAAATCCCGACGCTTGGGGTCGTCGACGAACTTCCTCAACCAACTCGGGCGAAGATCCCTTCGCGCGTTTTCGCAATCTCTCCCGCTTCCAAGACTTTGACTTCGATTTTTCCGACTTCGACGACCCGCAACAGTTCGAACGTTTTTATCCAAATCAGCATCCTACTCAATATCAATCTCCCCAACAACCGCCGTCCAAACCCTTTCCACAGCCGCAAGCTCAACCGCAGCCTGCACCTCAGTCAGCACCGCAACCCACGGCAGCGGCCAGTAAGCCACCGGTAGCACCGGAAAGCGGTAAAAAGATCCAGCAAAGTAATACGGTCGACCTAGGTCAACCTCAAGCGCCATTAGTAGACGAATCTCGGACTCATCGATCCATGTCAGCACCTCCTGAACAGTCCAACCGTGCAGGCGGCAAGCGATTTGTATCCAGCGTAAATATTCCGAACGTGAATGCCGCAATGGGAGCAAACACATCACAACCGCAACAGACCCAACTGCCTCAAGCAGAATCATTTGCTGGAAATCCAAAGGAACGAATTATACCTATTCACGTGGAGGGCCGAGATGAAGTAGTGACTCCCTCTTTTACGCAAACCCAACATCAGCAGTCACAGACAGAGAAAATCTTCGGCAAACGCCCGAGCGCCTTCACACAGTTTGTCAACACGGAGCCTCCTCCAGCGTCTGATGATTTACGCCCGCAAGCAGACCTTAGACGTCAACAGCAACAACATAAGTACAATGAATTCATGTGGCAAAACCAGCCGCAGGAGGTACCACCACCCCAATCACAACCCCCGCCACCAAAGCCTAAACCCACGTCGTTGGAATTGATTCAGAATATACAGAAGGATGTGTCTGAACTTATGACTCAAGTGGAGAACTTTGATGGCAAACCCAGAGACAAAAAGTACCTGTATCTTGACGAAATGCTTACACGCAAGATGCTGCTATTAGATGATATTGAGACTGGTGGGCAAGATGTCATTCGCAAGGCGCGAAAAGAGGCCATCAAGTGTATTCAAGACACTATTAAGATTCTTGATACTAAGGCGCAGGCTAATGAAGAAGCCGGTTTAAGCGCTGCCCAGGAACCCACTCCAGCACCGGATGTACCGTGTACCGATCTTGCACCAGAGCCAACTGAAATTGTTCCTGCTGAGCCTCCTGTTGCAGAAGCTGCAGTACAAACAAATCCTTTGGAGGCGTCAATTACAAGGGAAGTTGCTGTACAAGTTCAGAAATTGGATGTTCCTGCTCCAACAGAAGAAAAATCCAATGAGAACCAGGGATTGGTTATAGGAGGAGTAGTGCGTAGTGGATCCAAAGTTGAAGCAATGGATGTAGAAGCATCTAGTGTGCCTACACAAGAACAGCAAACGCAGCCTCAAACAGATGATGAAATCAATGAAAACGGTGCTAGTGAAAAGAAGCGTGTCAAGAAGAAGGCCGCCAGTAAGTAACAGCGGGCGCGACGCTGGTGCTTCTGCTGATTCACGCCGGCTCGGATGCAACCTAAATCGCGTAGTCTAATTGCAAACACACATAGCAATACACCATAGCCTTACATAAGATACACTAATCCCGCACCTACCACTCCTGCAAACAACGTTCTGTGATTCGTACCTCATAGGTGTCATGGTGTTTGATCCATATGCGTCCGAGTTTCGTTTCTCCCGGCGATGGCGGACACGCAACTCGCCGCAAACAGAGTTACCCGACTTTTAGCTTTAAGTAATGTTTTTCTTTCTTCCCGATACATGTGGCGCAGTGAGGAAGTAATATGCTGTACTGGGGATTTATCACCCATTTATGTTCGTGCACGCATTGCGCATTATTGGTGCAAATGTACGGCGTATTTTTACCCGTGTACCTATTGGAGTTTGTATTGAGGAAGGTCAATAACCCACTACGTGGTGCTCTGAAAAAGCGATTTGATTTTCTCCACGAAACGAGTACTAGTATTGGCCGTGCTTTTAGATTGGGCGCGCCGATTTTTCTAAGCATGTATTTAATACTCTTATTTATAAAATAGTATAACATTCAGAGGCGTAGCGGTGGTTAGGACATAAATACTGAGCGAGTATTTATGTTTCTAGTGCGAGGATTTCTTCTCGTTGCTGCTGCATATACTCTTCGGTAACTGTGTGCTTTCGCGCTCGATTTATTTTATTGTTTTGTTGTTATTCAGTTGTATTATGATGTTACTGGAAGGAACTGTTTTTTAGCTCTGAAATAAAGATATTTAAGAATTTTTAGCATTTATCAGCTATTGGAAAATGAGATGGGTAATTGGGTGAATTATTTGAAAATTTAATGCACGAATTTCGTGAACCTCAAAAACAGTCTAGCATTGTGATAGGACCCAAGACAAATTGGTCTGTGAGTATTCTCAGAATCAAAGCTTATATCCACATGTAAATACTTGTGTATTTCATCAGGAGTATGTTCCTTCCTGGGATAGTTGCATTGCGGAAATACGAGAGGGAATTTGATGAGCGAAGACTGCGAATCCGGAAATAAAAAATCTGGTTGTTTATTGGGAATGAAGATGCGTTGACACATTTTTGGTGAAAAATAATGGGAGTTTTTCTTTAGGAAAAACTACATTTTGATAACAGCATATGAAGCCGTTGTAAATTAGAGTGGGATATCTTGAGTCACTTGGATATTGGAAGAAATCAATTTTCTTGTCCGTTCAAAGATTGCCCTCTCATCGACGGTGAGTACAGTAGACTCTAAGAAAACGTCGATAGTTTTCACATGTTCATCCGTATTTAATTTGAGCCCAATTGTGAAAAGAAGTGAGTTTAGATCATCCAAAGAATAACTGCAAAAATAACGAAATGTCATCATTCTATTCTAAAACGAAGAGATTTTCGTATACCTTGTCTTCAATGTAGCAAAATTTTCCTTGAAATACTCTAACGCTCTATCAGCATTGTCGTAATCTCTGCAGTAATTTTGAAGAATGATTTTATTCGAAATGTTCAAGGGATTTGTTTCAGGATATGTAATCCAATCCAGAATTTTCTTGCCCAGGTGCACATCCTTGGTGCAAGTGAGTGCGCGTACAAAACGATCTCTGATTTCGCTCTCATTTTCGTTGAGGATAATGTCCATAACCATGTTAAATTTCCATTCAGCATCTTTGGGATTCATCATTCCTCCACATACCGCATTCTCCTGCACGTTAGGAGATTCCAGCACAAATTTCTTGCGCATATAGTAGTCCATTTTTCCCAAGCAAACTATAGAATTAATGCGGCACAATCGGACGATCAAGTTATTTCTCACCACAGTGTCGATATAATCTCCATCACGATCTAAATTTGCGTATGATTCCAAAATTGGATTGTAGTGTCTAAGCAATTCATCAAGTTTCTCCTCCTGAGCATGATATTTTTTTATGTACGAATCAACATATTTCATTGATGACTTAATCACTAAATAGTTAGTGTCGTTTTCTATGATGGAGAAAAACAAGTTCCTAGCAATCTCGGGGGCTAGTAATTTCATGCTCATAAATGTGAAGGAATCTTCAAGAAGTTGAACGCGATTCTTCGGCATATCTCGGAAAGTAGCCGTCGATTTTCTAATACGATCATAGTTGTCCTTATCATATTGGACACGGAAGTATCCAGTGTAGTGTTTGTTCAAAATAATAAATGAATCCTTTGCCTCTGGAGGTAAATCAACAACCAGTTCTTTTTCGTCCAGCCAAAATGCAGGCCGAGTATCTGCCTTCTCTTCCGTAGTGCTAGTCTCCAGGAAGAAATTGATGGGTATTCTGTAGATTTCATCAGATTCGCTTCCATCATTAATAAAACGCCTCTGTGAAAGCGTCATTGTATTATTTTCGTAGTTCCTGGTAACAGTAACCAAAGGAAATCCCTTTTGTAGATGCCAGGAGTTAAAGATAGGGACGATTTTCTCAGCGAGTTCTCCGTTGTTACTATTTTGAAGGGCTTGCACAAAACTGGATGTTAAATCATCAGCAGTAGCACCTTTATATTGGCTAAAATTACTAATATAGTTAAATATATATTTTCTCTAATTGTGGGTTGTTTTACCGTTTCTTGAGGTAGATGTTCAATGCATCCTTGAAAGTGGACCGTCCGAGAATATGTTCAAACATGCGAATAATACAGGAAGCTGTAAAGCGGTTCACATGAGAAAGAAATAGATAGCAAGAAGAAAATAAATTACATTTTTCATAGGCGATGGCATCAAAAGTTGCCATAATATTCCCTGGATGTCCAACTGGTATTGTCATAGGTCTGGTGTTCTTTGCTCCATCTACAACCATTGCTGCAGGAATACCCCAGGCAAACTGTTCATCAAAACGCCAGTTGGGATAAATCATTTGAGGAACACGTCGGGTAAAGTATGTAGCAAAACCTTCATTCAACCAGGTATATGCCCAACTGGCTGGTCCTACCAAGTTTCCAAACCATTGATGGGCATACTCATGAGCAATAATGTTGACAACGCCATTGCGATTAATTTCCGTGCATATTTTTGGCTTGAACAGGAAGGAATCCTCACTATGAACATTATGTAAGCCCAAATATATGTAGTATTTGAAGTAGGCATGATAAGAAGTAATCATTACCCATATACGACAAGTCCCCAATTTTCCATTGCCCCACCAAAGAAACCTTTGGGAATGGCAACTTGACCTATCTTTTCAAGTGGAAATTTAACTCCTGTATATTCTTCTAATGCTGATATCACCTGTCTGCTGGTTAACAACGCAAGGTCCCCATAGCTTTTCTTCAGGTCAGACAAGTCACCATGGACCTCATGCCTGGTTTGGTCCGGGTAGACAGCGAAAATGGTGTGGAACTCAGAAACAACAACGGCCACAAGGTAGGTGCTCATAAGAGGGCTGGTTATGTAATAATCAACAGCTCTTTGCTTGTCACTAAAATGAATAAAACCATATCTGTTGTACCAGGAGATACTTTACTTCAATTGAAGCAGCTTACAGGAATTTAGTCTGGTACAATGGCATATTAGTTTTGCTGTTGTAATGCCTTGGTCTCACCACCTCTAAAGTTATGTTAGCCTTTAATGCGGGCTCATCAAAACACGGATACATTCTTCTAGCGTGGGTTGGTTCCAAGTGAGTTGTAGCCATACGTTTTTCATTACCAAGCTCATCCTGATATGTTGCAATGTACAACCCACGAATCCTCCCCTCCATATTTCCAGTGTAGAAAATCTTCACAGCAATTTGTGAGTTAGCTGGAACTGACTCAATATCAATCACCAAAAACTCCCTATCTTCCAGGAAAGAGTACGTGGATCCAACAACATCTCCATCAACGTTCACTGATAATTTCTTGATTGCGATATCCAAAGAGTGCATTATAATTTGATTGATAGCTTGTGGGTTATAACCAACGATGGTCACATTACCATTGAAGGTGTTTGATTCAAACAAAGGCTCCAATCTGATTCCATATGTCATGGGAATCATTGTTTTTGGTAAATAATAGTACTCAGGATTTTCTGCCCTAAATGATCCAAGGGTGAATTGTTGTAAAGTGGGTGGATCGTCATTTTCAGTCTTCACGTGGGCATTACCAAGTGCAAGTAGCACACAAAAAAGAACAGTTTTACTTAACATTTCCAACTATCAGATGGGAGTTATGACTGCAAGTATTTGAATCTTTCACATTGGATCCTTTTATACTACTTTAATGAGTACTTACCGCGCACTCAAGATTAATGGGACCTAAAAATCCTAATCATCCTAGATCACACCACACTTGACATTATTTTTAACATTCTAAATATGAAATAGATTATTTACTTCCCTCTTATGAGTCGGCCTGTTAAGCACCTTTCTACACTATCTAAACATACGAAGCACTATTAATTAGGGCAACATCATAAAATTGTTGTGACATATTGTTGATCTGTGATTTACACGGATTTGAAAGTTTAATCCTGCAGTGATAAAAATATTTTGGCTTTTTGGTCAGCTGCACTCCTTAATTAAAGGGGGTTTAAATATAAAAGCATTTTATGATACAAATTAAAATAGATTATTCATAGATAATTTTATACAGTCCTATCTACAATATAGGCACATAATATCGCAATATACATACAGGTAATAACAAAATCGTATATTGAATATTTTGAGCGTCCAACAATTTCTGTAAGAAACAGAGATAGTTAATAACAACATCTGCGTAAATATCCGTTGGACACGGAGAATACTCAACAAACACCGTCAATTTCACTAAAAAAGCCAATGATCAAACTGTCCAAGTTTCGAAATTCAGTGCGTGAAACTTTAAATAAATTTCCATCCAGCCGCCCATCCACAATAACAAAAAGTAAAGGTCAAATTTAACAGACTACAAATGCGCCAAGATCTCCATCTCATTTTGTATCTCAGTCACCGCCTGGTTGTCCCCGTGGGAACTTCCGCTGACGGTGACGATGACAGGGCTCTGGTCGTTCGTCTGCACGATTGTCACCAAGTTGCCGTGCTTGGTGCCTTCCAGGTCGCCGTTGGAGCCTTTGAGCAGCATCTTGAGGGGATTGATCTCGTCCGGTTCCAGCTTAAGCGAGTCGAGAGTCATGGTGTCCAGACTAATATCCTCCTCGTTGGTTGAGAGTATATTGACCACGTTGACTACGGACCCATCCGGGTTCGAGTCAGAGAGGCTAAGCGATTGCTCCCTGCTATGCATAATAGAGTTATTTTGGAGGACTGCTGCTGCTCGGGCTGAGGAGTTCTGAGAGCGATATGATGGTGGACAACTGTATTCCGACTGAGTGGCATCACGACGATTGGATAAAGGAACCCTGGAAGGAAGACATTGAGATGTTAGTGGTGCTAGAAACATGTTAAGGGAGAAATAGGTTGCTTACCGGAGAAGACTGCCACTGTGGCTGCGGTACGTGGGAGGCGGTGACACAGCATTTTGCAACCCAGCTTGTATCTGCGGAGTGCTACCACGATCCAGCAGAAGCAGCCGCAGGCGATATTCCTGCATAGAGGCTTGGTAGCTTGGTGGCGGCGGGCGGTATTGGAATTCCGGATACATCATCGCTGCATAGGGATGATGCGGTCGGCCGTAGGACGGGGGCAGACGTGGGACGAACCTCCGCGGACATGCTTCCACGGATTCCGTCGACCCTAAGCCCAGCATAGAGCGGCACGTTGACGAGTCGTGCGATGTCAGTCGCCACGCAACGCCGCTCACGGTCACCAGGATGATGCCGACGCCTGCAAAGCGAACAAAAATCATCAGATGCTTTGGAAGCGACTAACTGCACCTGAGCGCGCATTCGTACGTCATGCTAGCGAAAGAGTTTACGGTACCGTTAGAACGCTAAGTACCAGTTTGCGAATGCAAGACGCATTCATTGCACCCAGCATATGTGTATAATTGCTGCGCTAAGCGCGGCTGGCGGACGAAAGTCGCAAGGTGCATCGTACTGGACTTTGCGCGAAACCCTTCTCACGCCGCAGACAACGATCATCCGCTTGGGACATAGATAATAGTAGGAACGCGAGCTTCGTTCGAACGGAATAGGCGGATATCATTCTAATTAAAATATCTAACTGTATGGCAAAATGATCAGCGCATCTGCGAGGAAGAAAATTCATTTAAGTCTGGACCCGAGTGAGTGCCCTGGCAACCAAGCCTAAAGCTAACTGGACTCAATTGGAATTAAAAAGTTTGAGGGCATTTGCCTTCCACAAAGCAGCAATAATTCGTCGAATTTTTCGAAGTTCATTGAAAATTTGCCCTTTGCGCTTTGAGCAATCTTCATTCCCGCAATTGCATCATTGTGCTAGGGGCCACGAACAAATAAATAACGAATTGTACAAAGCAAGAGAATGAAGTGGCATTAATTTTGCCAGGAGTTGAATGCGAATTGAGATGCCATTTTGCTCGATGTTAATTGAGCTTTGACTGCTGTGTGATAAGACGCGAAGGGGAAGAATTGCCAAACTGTCAATACAGAGATAACCAGTGAGATAAATAACAAAGGAGGATCATGCTTAATAGAGATGTAGAAGAGCGATGAGGAGTGTAGTAATGGTAATGACTACTTTGTATTAAATAAGTGATAGAGAGTGATGGAGAAAAGCACTCCAGTAGTTTGCACTACAAATGTTCACCAATCTCTTAGAGGGCGCCTTTCCTTTTGTAAAATACTGAGAAGAAACAAGTGTTTAGACGGAATTAATGCGCTCAGTTGTTGATGTATTACGAATCGTCATTTTCAACCGAGTTGCAGGCAAAAT
The DNA here is from genome assembly GCA_027574925.1 of Ecitoglossa quadriceps. Classification (NCBI taxonomy): domain Eukaryota; kingdom Metazoa; phylum Arthropoda; class Insecta; order Coleoptera; family Staphylinidae; genus Ecitoglossa; species Ecitoglossa quadriceps. The sequence goes on along the minus strand of JAODGC010045118.1, from coordinate 119,829 downwards.
TTGATCCAAAAACACGCTTTTATCCAGGAAGAATGATTGGACGTGTAACAATTCTCTACGGATTATAATACATATCGCTGGTGCATTTAATCAAAACAACAATGAGTTGAGCACAGCTCATCCCAAGCGAGGTCGAAGCCATTTGCGTGCGACACGAAAGCTTTGCCCGGCTTACAGCTTCGGATATTGAGGCTGGTGATAATATGAGATTGGTTGTCGTTGACAACCTCGTTTTCGACACCGCCATCGTAGTCGTAAACACCCAGCGTGGTGCATCCGACGTACGCACCGCATTGTAGTCGCGCACAACGCCGCCCTAGCGGGGGCGACTTAATTATCGCATTATTAAGCCGACAGATTGCCTGCGTTAGTCGCCATAGCGACGCATTGGAATTGAACTCATTGCATGCCATATCCCAGGATACTCACCGATCATCAGCAGCGAGACGGTCAGATGATCGCGGCCGGAAGGTCCCATTGCACCCAGCGCAGTGCCGACCAGCACGCAGCACACGGCCACCAAGGCGATGAGCGCGATGAACCATCGTAGGGAACCTGGTCGCCAAGCGAGCAGGCCGCAGCAGCTCTTTGGCGGGTCCTCGGCAAAGCGACTTCTGCAAGAACAAAACATACAGCATCAAACAAACCGTTCATCACATGCCCATAGCCGAGCAACAAACAATCCCAGCCAGCCCAAAGTCAGGCTGGTAATGAATGTGGACGATAATAATACGCTGCCAGGGAACAGCTTCACATACTGTGTACTCAGTGTGGTCAAGGACGAAACGTGCGACCTTCAGGTGCAAATACGTGCTGGTTCTTTTGTTTCCTAAGCAGCATCTCCGTGAGAAAAGCGCAGAAATACCCGTTTTCCAAGCATAACTGTCATGCAAAATACATTTATCTAGCCACTATACACTACGTCAATTCACCATTGAAAACAATCAGCAGGTTTTTGTCGCCTTATCTGCCACCGGCGAGCGAGTCAGGCGCGTGACAAATAAAGGCACAAAGGACTAATTAACTGGCACATGATGAAACTAACTTGAGTCGGTATGCTTTGACATTAAAAAACAAGCAAACCTCGCTTGAGACATTTATAGATACACCGTCGTTTGATAACTTTTAAAGACAACAAAATATTATTTAAGGAGCGAACAAAACTCGTTGGAATGTACCACGACATTCCAACGAGCCGTAGTTCCCAATAAATCCTAGTTTAGGTTTTCTTTGTCGCATTGACATCACGATGAATGAGGAACATCGTAAGCGATTTAGATTTTTTTTATTACCTCCAACAAAACCAAAAGTGCACTTCAAATCATTTAAGACATAACTTTCATACTTACGAAAAGGAAGTTTACAAAGGAATGAAGTCGAAGTCAATAGGCTCTGTATAGTGAGGATGCCCGCAGTGGCGGATTGCACTCGCAAATAATCTTAATACACCAGAGGGTGCTTGATGGAAAATGCTTGACACGTAAACAACATTCAACGCAAGTATCCGCCGTATCCCCCCCGCCCCCCAAACGGAATTGAAGAATTCCACTTAGGATGTATCACCAGTGGTTGTTTTGCAGAAAGAATAAGAAAACAACTGCGCAAACAAATTAAAACTCTTCGCGATGCAAAAGAAAAAAGAAGTTGAAGAGGGCCGCCCGCGTCCCAGATTTCAAATCTTGGATGTTCATTTGCATCTGGTTTAGATGTCGAGCGATAGAACCGAAATATTGAAGTGAACAAATGAAGTGTGGCGTTAAAGACTTTAGATATAACAAGTGCAAGGTCTTACATTGCAATTGCTTTGTCTCAACTATTAAATCGCGGGGAGTGTTCATGTTATGCATCTTGGTAATCATGAACGATACCTAAGCCATCATTACCCAATTTACTAGTAATGCGACTGCAGGAAGTGTTTCGTTTGCACGTTCTAGACGATGCGATTGTTTTCGTTTCTAATGCGGTATAATGAGATTGGACGAGTCGCGACTCGCGGTGCGGAGTGATTAGTGCACGCTCGAATTGTTATTGTGCGCTTCATAATTACGGTGCAAGGTGGAAGGTGGAAGCGACAGGAGACGAAGGACAAACTGATTTTACGACGATTGTATGAGTATTATGCTCACAGCTTTAAAAAATGACGCCCATTAACGTTATTTGTAATTAAATACATAACAACGCCCAGGGCATGTAATTAAAAAAACAAACGTACATAAGCATAGCTGATGATGATCACACAAGTATTCATGAATTCGCAATTACTCCAGGCGGGTGTCGTAAATCGCAGCGCACCAGCCTGTGGTTTAATCCATTTATTTCTTGGCTGCGAATCCACTTTATATATGAACTAATAAATCTGTTAAAGGAACTTATAGGTAGTAAATCGAATCGCATAACTCTTGCAGCGCGTGCGGTGACGACAGTCGCGAACTTTCCAAGGACATCAGCGACAAATTGCGGTCGCCGCAAGCCCGGCAACGAAATAAAATCGGAAAATGCGGCCGATACAATAGCCGTGCATTATTGTGCACTAAGTATAAATCTGGCACGGCAATATTTATTTATTGGAAATCGAATGGAAAGGAAAAACTGCTAGAGCTGCCAGCCAAAACGGTTACGGCTGTGTGGGCTCGAGAATACGTCTATACTTTGATTGATGATCACTAGTTACAATTCAACAATGGTACTACTCTCCTGTGGAGGTAAACTTCGAATAAATGAAGGTTTGTTATGGACAGAGATGAAGGTGGAATATTCTTTGGGCTCCCAGCCAGTAGACAGAAGGGTACTCAGATAGGAAGGCACATTAAGTAGAAGGCAATTCCATAGAAAGAAATTTTAAACCAGCTTGCTGAGATTAATTGTATTGATCTTAATGCGTACCACCGCAGATTCCAATCTAGTCTAGAGATGGACACAGGGTGATAAGTTAGTAATGCAATTAAATGACCTACACACCCTACTAGTTAACAAGATTCGCATCAGTGATTTCATAGCGATGAACCGAAAGCTTGTTGGGAGGGGTGCAGATGCAAAATTGCCTGTAGAAATAGAACATTTGAAGCCTGATTGTGTCAGCGCCATGTGATTAAAACTCCGCCCCAATTAGAGCAACACGGTTTCCGTGTTGGGAAAGCGACTAATTACTAAACATGTGGGCTGCATGCAAAGAAAAAATTGATTTCAATCGAATGTCTGGAGCACTTCGCCATGTGATGTTGAACACTCGAAAAACAACTTTGCATTGTTCATCGGGAAGTCGAAATTGGCTAAAAAGCCGCAGTGGCAACTTGCGTTTCATTCAAAATTAATGCCCTTGATTGGAATTAGCCGGTACACGGTTTCGAGTGTGAACTGCTAAAATGTAACGCGGAAAATTTCGATTAATGAATGGGCATATACAGCGCAGCGCGCTATGTGAATGAACGTGTTTTGGTGTTTCATGTTTATCTCGATTTGATTGCATTCCAATTACGGGCACTCACACCCCGTGTAAGTAACGCATTATACGATACAGCCTGTCCCGACGGACTGCGGTGTGTCAGACTCGGCAACGTGCGCGGCTTTGGTGGCGGCGCAGGTCGTGGAACGTGCGGTATTGCCACAAGCGCATGAATATTCCAATCAACGAGGGCACCGACAACAATATGCACGCAACGATATCGCTTGCTGATGGTGTTGCTGGTCGCAATTGCACAAATCAATTAGACATTTGCGCGTACACCGGCTGTTTACCTATCTTCGACGTCATCAGTGGAATACATGATCTTGAGATACCATTATATTGCACATTACACCTAAACCAAAATACCGGTGCATACGGAATGCCGTAATAATGGTATACGTACTTTTTACAATTTCAATCTGACTTGACATGTGCCATACATCCACGTAGGGCAGCTACACAACGAGCGCAACTTCGCGCTGTGTACACTCCGCTTCTACCAATCCCCACTACTCGCCTCGCATTAAAAAGCGTGACATTCAGTTTACGAAGCTTAGTTGCTTCTTGGCAACGCACGAGCGCGCACCGATTAAAAGGTAGGAATGTCTTACTTAAATTAGAGTTTTTCCACTAAACACCTTGGAAGAAACTAATTATTCTCTTCATTTGCACCAACATCCGAATGAAAAAATGGTTAGAATATAAATCTAAACAGGTCTAATTTATTTTCGTTCGAACGTGAAAAATCGCGGAACTGCTAAGGTGCGCGCCGGCATCGTGATGTGCACAGGAGGGTAAATTGAAAAAGAAATGCTGCACTGATGGCGCTCTGCGGGCATTTTCCACCCATTCATCTGCACCGGCGGCAATCTTCGGACGTCCGACAAGGCGCCTGAACACCTAAACAATTCACACGTACACGAGGCGTTCGCGGCAATAACAAACAGTACTGCAAGGTCGCTCTTTTCATCTTTTATCCCTTTGGCATTCTGTTCTTCCATTTACGCGCTGCTGTTCTTCCGTTCGCTTATAGGCGCGCCACGCACGTAACGCTCCGGTAATTAGAGAGAAATCGTGTAGACGTGCACGAGGCGAATAGAAAATTATCAATTATTTTCAAGTTATCATTGAGCAAATAAATAAATAAACAAAAAAACAACAACAACACGCAAAAGAATAATCGGCGCGAGTTGAATAATGCATTATATTTTGCATTGCGCGCTTGAAAATGTGAAGTTTTTCAATTAATTTGAAACAGAAGGTGACGTTGCGTGTTTGGGGTCGCCACTCGCAACCGCATGGGCGTCGTATCATCTATACATGCAGGGGATGATTAACGAGACTCAGGGGGATAGTTGCGGGGTTGCTAACGCAAATTGCCAATCAAATTTGAGAACAAACCCTTCTATTTTGACAAAAAATGACGCAACACTGACGGCGTTCTTAGCAATACCTCCCGCACCCCCCCAACGTTGCATTAAAAACCATGACACGCCGTTGCAGAGTTTGAGTTTGGGCACTTGATGACTACGCGGCACGCACTACAAGGCAGCTAACACAATCTAGACAACTATTCAACAGAATAAAACAAGTAATTCTTTTTCTATTGAACAAACCATTTGTGCAACAGTCAGCCTAATACACAGACTTTTGAAAATCATTCCAGGCACTCTTAAAAATCGATCTCCTCCGGGAATGCCTCGAATATTCCAGCAAGTCGCCTTTTATTGTACGAATGCAACGTTCTGTAAGTTCGTAATTCATTTTTATAGTTTCGCGCCTCAAAGGCATATTCTCTTATCCGCTTTCTTATGCCAGGTTCACGCTTCGCTGCAGCATCCAACATGCGCAATCGGTCTTCGCTGCCACCACCGCCGTATCTCTCGCACCACGCATTTTTCACCGCATCGCGCGGGTGGCGTTCCTACCTTCAAGGCACGATTAAACTTTTAATGCAGCATTGTGTTACCTTCACCGCATTCCGGTACCGCACGTTTTATAACAAATTACATATTAATATCAAACCATCCCTTTTATTGCACTTGTAATCCCATGCAATGAACATTCCACTCTTTCGGAGATCGTTGGTGCTGTCCCTTTCGTTAAACTCGTTATTTCATGAACGCTCTCCATTAGCCAGGGAGAAAAATAATTCGGCAGCATTACATAATTAACTTTGCCTAATCTGTAATGGTTCTAAAGGTAAAGCACGAGTTCACCATTTCCGTGAGCAATGCATTTAAATGATGAAGTTAAATGAAGTTGAATAAAGTTTCGAGCACACGACTAGTTTTGAATGCGCCTACAAATATTAATGCAACATTAATTAGGATGCCGTCGGTGTTGTAACTGAATTATTTAGTACACATGGGAAAACGGAAAAGCCCCGACCGCTGACCTGCAATATACTCTATTGAGATGTTTCATTGCCTTGAATTGAAACTTAGCGTTTTTTAGATGCCCAACTTTGTCCGAGCAAATTTGTGGACGAAAATTGATTCGCCACCACTGAAGGCGCGAAACGGGCCAAAAAAGTTTAGATTAAATCTATAGCAGCCCCAAGGAGGGAAAAGTAAATATAAACTAAAGTTAACAACCCGTCTATTATAATTAAAATGAGAAACTTTCAAGGGTCATTTTTGACGTTGTTCGTTGATGGTCAGTTTGGGCAAATCAGGCATCAGCGTATATATGTCGATTTGCGAATTCGCATTTCGAGGAGCTTTTCCCCCTTCAGCACGTAGTTGGCACCAACTTCCCATAGGGCTGACTGAACGTGTTTAGCCTAATATTTTGCTTTTTTCGCGGGTTGCGCCCCCCTGCTTACGTTTGTTTTTTATTTCAACGCAGAAACGTTAAAAACTTATAATTAAATTGCCGCCGCAACTTTTCACCAGCGGCCCCTGGCAGTTTCCATCGTTTGCTTCTCTCAGCCCCTTACCAACCTTTGTGTGTTTTGTAATATTCGACTCATTTGCACCGAACCCATAGCTATTTGAATCAATAATGTCTTTCATGATCAAGCTTAAGAACAGTTTAAACTTTTAAACATTCTCTCGTATTTTGTGTTATGCCCATTCGAAGCCAAAGCCTATGACCCTATAGAAGTTTAAATCCACTTCGCCCATCTGTTTGTACTTATTTCTCCCAAAATAATCAATAAATCTGCCTTCGAAGCGTATTATTGTTAGTAAAGCAAGATGTTTTTAGCACTACTGGTCCTAGAAAAACACCGGATAGCTCTGCGGTGTTCTCCATGAGTCGCCGCACGAAAAAGACACCCTAGACAGAATGCACACATCCCCATTGTCGCAAGAGCACCACTTGGCGCACCAGCTGGGCCGTTGGGTCGCTCTGCGTTCATTGGGGAATCGAGACATTCGCGATTCCACTCGAAATTCACTCCCGGAAGTAGCTGCCGAGCTGCAGTCCGCTTCAAACCACCCGACACGCCCCACCATCGCCACACCACCCTTCGCATGAATTCATTTAAACTTAGCGCGCATTATACGAACGCTTTAATGTCGCATACCATCGCAATCTGTAGGATTTCTTTGCAAAATCCTCCCGTATGACCAACTTCTCCCCACGCCTTGAGTACGTATCGCTGGCATAAACATCCACGGTGTGTAGATGCACGCGCTTAGAATAAATACGACTTCTTACGCTGCGCTCGCACCCTTATTTCCCAAAACGCCGGGAGAGAGAAAGACGGAAGAAAAGCGGGACAGTCCAGACATCGCGACAGGAAATATGGAATAGAAAATAGAAAATTGAAGCGGCAAGTGTTGCAGAAAGTTTATCCACGACGACAGCCCAGCGAGCAATCTTACTGTGCAAAGAGAAATAATCGTCGTATAAAAGGTTCATTGTTTATCATAAGTAACTTAATTAAAACCCACCCACTTGGCTCGTTTGCTATTCTTTGCCGAATTTATTCCGCGGGACTTGAGACTGCACTTAGTTTATTCTTATTGCCAGCGTGGCGAATGGAGAGATTTAACTCCTAAGTGCATCAAATAAATCAAATCGACTTGGAATGTGTAAAAAGTGCGCCAATTTCTTCTTAATTGTGAACTAGAAAGTGAAGATGAGTGGAGAACTTGAGAGTAAGCTATATCAAAAGCAGCACTTGCATATTCGCGTTTCTTCCTCATCCAATATCACTCAATTTTTCAATTCCATATAGTATCAACACCGCTAAAGAAAGCAAACGAATTCGCCCTGGAAACATTCTTCATGCGGGCGTCCTCCTTGGACGCGTCCAGCACTCAAATATTTTCACTCGGATGAAAAGCGTCAACTGTGCACACATGCGTTACCGCAATGCGCAGTGACAACACCGACGCTATTTATTTTCCGGATATTTCTTCGCCACCACACAGATGGTTCTACCTTACCTTTACTTGGGCGCAGCCGGTGCAGGATTCCAATTAAGTTAAAATCTTCCAAGATAATTTCAAAATGGCAAATGATATTCTCTTACATTTATAATATTAAAACATAAAAATGAGTGCAATTTAGGGACGTTTTCTTTGATTAAATGTACTAGGAATGACATTAATTTCAATGCCGAGAAAATGAACAAAAAAGATGTTCATCAATTAGTTTTATGTAAATTGCAAAACTATCATTCACAGAACAACACAACACTTTTTTGAGTTATAAAATCATCATATTAAATAAGGTATCACTATTGTTTGCAAAAGTAGCACGTGGAAGTAAAGGTGGTAAAATTATAACTTATCCATGTGTTCAAAAGATGCTGCTTCGGAAACACTCCACATACTTTTCCGTAACATGAAACCGTCTTATGTTTAGTTCAGCAGACGGAACCGTTTTCCCAAGTCTTTCGTTTCCAGGCCGAAGGAGCGCAAGGATTATTTAGGGGTTTCGTTTACGTATTCCTAAACTTTCTGCAAAACCTTGCAATTTTTCCATGCAACACTCACAGTTCGAAAGACTAGAAATCGAAACGGTAACTTCCCAAAATTTCCTCTCCTATCTCGCCATGCTAACGTGTTGAAAATTATTCAAAGCATGAAAAGTAAGTATTCATTCTGGACATCTGTCCCAACAGCGCGAAATATAAGCAGGACACCCACCCCTAACACATGCCAGTCGGTTGATTATATCATTAAACCATTGGCAATACTGGTGCGCCTAACAAATTGAATGTACAGCTGTCGACCCAGCGTACTGAGTGTGAGGATTTTTCCTTCTTCTTCTTCTTCCTACCAATGGAGGATGATGGATGGTGCATTACGAGTTTGCGCTCTCTCTTCACGTGACACCTTATAGAACATGTGCAGTGTGCTGTACACTATACGGAGTATTTACATCTGGATCGGTAGACACATTAAGCCTGTGTGGGCGTTTTATAAGTGTGGATGTCGGCAAGTTTTAATGAACGCACGCCGCCGACTCGATTACGCCTGAAGAGCAGCGGCGAAATTAAGCGCCTGCATCTGCTAAACGCGGGGTGCATTGTAGTGGTGCATGATAAAACGATCGAAATAATCACCGGAAATTATGAAACGTCACGATGCATGATGCGCGCGACCGAGCGGTTGAAAATTAAATTAAAATCGTTCACGACTGTGGAAGGCGGGAGTGAGACAATTGGGGTGATACTAATAGAAATATGTTTTAGATATTCTAGGATATGGGTTATGTCTTCAAAAATGCTAAGGAATATGAAAAATTGATTTCCATGCAGCCACAATCCAGTGCTGCCCCAACTCCTGCAAGTAATTAGCGCTTGGGATGTCGTTAAGTTAGCGGAACTTTTCCCGCATCTACGCCCACGCTGGATGCAAACTAATAGCTGATTTCACGCCCTAAATAAATGGACAACAATAAATAATCGAATCATTAGATCCCCAAGAATTAATTACCATAACCTGCATTTCTTATTATAAGATATTTTTTAAGTATTTCTGGAGTGGATTTTTCTTTCTGTGAGAAGGCATCATGTTGAATTGAATCGACTCAATTCGTCCTCCAGACGATGAACAAATGAGCGTTACCACTATGTCTACACGGATGCTAGCGGAGGTCTGCGTTCATTTGATGGGCACCAGGTCATCCGGAAGAGACAAACGGCAAACACAATCTAAGCTATTAATGCGCGCCCTGCTTGCCCTCCAAGCTCTTGCAGCGATCAGCATTTTCAAACTTTACTTTTCAATTATCACCACAATGCGATAGCACGTCTGCCCGTTCGAAGTAAAGCAGCGTAATTATACGAGGTGCGTCCTAACTGCAATTAAAAACAGAAACACTGTTCTTGGAGGTGTTGTTCGCGTGGAATAGAAAGTGTTTTTGCGTTCTATTTGCGATTACGTGGTAATCCATTCAACAACGCGCGTTCAATGAAAATGGATAGCAGTGTAATTGGTGTATGAATTAATAAATGAAATAATAATTCACATCAACGCACGATAGATTGCAGGCATTTAGGACAATATAATTCGATGCACTTTTACGCCTAAACTTAGGTCACGTATGGATATAGCTGCAATTGGGAAACGATGACTGTTTCACAATTGCAATAAAACACGTCGCGGCGATCAGTGATAAGTCATGTAGTTTGAGGCAGTTCGGGACAAAAAGTTGCGAGCAACAAGTACGACGAGAGCTTGCTAGAAAAGCAAGCAAAGGCCGCCGTTGCCGGCGGTATAACGAGCGAATAATGCCCGCTTTCTATTGTATCTTAATTTATTTCGATGTAGACGTCGCAGCCGGCGGCGCGAGGGCCAAAACGTGCGCGCTTTTTAAATCGCGACGAGCGCGCAAATTCGCTCAATTAACTAACTCATGGAGCATGTGGCACACGCTCGCAATCGCGTGGAAGGCGCAAACAAGCAAAGAGCTAGTAATTAACGTGCTTGTTTGCACCAACGACACACCTTTGACCTTTCACGACACTTGTTTCCATTGCGGACCACGCGATTGTCGACTATTTCGATTTCGTATTGAGAGAAGTGAATCATTTATTTTTTGCCATTAGTTGCATCACATGCATCACATGATATCACCAGATGTCCCGTTTCAATTCAAAAGCTCGTCCGCGTCATGGTGCAGCTTAGCGCTCATGTAAATATTCAATTATGTCTGTAGGAATGGTAGAAGTTTCAATAGGGGCGCCCAGCGCGCCGCTTGATATATTGGTTCCACCAACATTGCGCACGCCGCATTTGGGGACTTAATGAATTAGACACATTGGACATGCGCGGACACGTGCAACATGGGGACTGCCATTTGCGTTCTTTGTTAGGCGACTGCCCTTCATCATTTCCAGGTCTGTCACCCACGGTAAATTCGTTGATTTCCATAAACCAACCTCGTACATTTTCATATTTGCTCTATATTTAATAAAACCGCCATGTTGTATCGCCACGTCGCTTTTTTACGCGTCGCTCATTCGTTTTGCTTGTTTGTACGTCCGTGTTCGATTTAATTAAAACCCTAGCCTGACCACTGGCCGTCGCTGAGATTAATTCGCAATGGTTAATTATTTCATTTCGGAATCATCTCGCCCGCGCAGCGAGTTGGGTGTTCTTACTTGGTGTTGTTATTATTTATCCTTCTAATCAACAACTCTTCCAAAGTGAGCAGATGGATTTAAAAGGCCTTCTTAGCTCAGTTTCGCTCATTATTCTGTGGTTGTGCGTGCACAATGATATCAAATAATGCATAAGAATGAAAGTAAATGTCATCCCAATTTTAAACCTCCAAGCACATAACAATACATAGCTATGCGTTGGTAGCGCACTAAAGTCGGTGCAACATCCCCACTACTCTCCGAGCTATAAAAACACGGCTTCGTGTCGCTTGCACGGCAGTTTGCTGTCGGCCACGCTCGGTGCAACAGTTAAAAACATTATAACATTATATTATATTATTCCACTGTTTACACATACACAACATATTTCCATCCCCTCAAACTGTCTTCTACGCCTGAGTAATTTGACTTCGTCCCTAATAATGTTACAAACATGACAACCGCCAGTGTTTGTTATTTAAACAAAGCGCGCATTATTCCGCCATGCATTCACGCATCCTTAGATGATAATGGTGCGGCGGCCATGCACAACTGGAAAGGAAGGCTTGGAAAATATTTGCTTAAATTATCTGGATAAATAGTGCCTTTATTATAACGCCACGCTAACTCGATCCCACCCCAGCGCGCGCACAATGGCGTGCGTTTCCTAACCAAACTGGCAATTCGCGAATTTACACGTTAAACCCCTAATTAATAATCATCTCTCCTCGCTGTCAGCCGCGGCTTTGTTCGCAGGGATGGATCTCATTAATAAATGCTAAACAATTATATAATTAATATTACTCGTGGATAATTAAGACGAGGCAATTAATTGTTGAATTGCAGGCAAATAAATTTCATCCCAAAAACAGTAATAAACACAACAGCCTTGTTTGCTATTTGAGTCTAATACGATACCATTTGCGGAAATTTCCTCAATTGGAATCTAACTCCTAAGCAGAATTAACACTGATTGATGGAACAATAAACCCTTAGCAATTTCCTTCCCTGTAATTTTTAATTGAGCGCACGACCGTACCATAGTTTACGTGGGCTAATTTATGATTATTGGGCGAAAAAATCGTAAACCGCTTTATGCTTTCAGATAAGTCCAGCCACCGTCGATAACACGCTTATCTCCGATGATGCCAGCGGAAGACGCGCGCGCCAAACGGGAACCCCTTTCGGAAACTGCAAACAGTTTTATCGTCCAAGGCGATGAGTGTAAATTTAACATGGCTCGTTATACGACCTGCCGAAAAAAGCCTCGCCAAACAACAACCGCTAACGAAATTGCAGCGCAATTATTCATTTTATTGATACATCTGAATATCCACCGAGCCGGCGCATTACAACCGCACCCTGACGCAATGCGATATTTGCTCACCTTGACTATACAACTATAAATCAATGACATGCTAATAAATAAGAGAAACACTTCACATTCACGTTCGGCTGGAATAACCATTTGTTAGTATTATGGAGGAATTCATTTGGGACTAGTGTAAAACTTCACATCAATCAATATGTGCACATAAGATTTGTGCGCGCCAAATTTACCCGGGGTAAACACGTCATCTTTTGAATTGCAGCTATTTCTACCTGCCTGCGTTTTCAATTAAAGAAGAAAACTGAAATGTTGAATACATTGTTCGCTTTTCGGTTGATAACGCCAAAATTTAAAGGCGGACCGATCTCGTATCTTTTCTCCGCTCAATATCTCCGGCTTTTATTTTCTTTCACGGCATTTATCGATAGAGCCTGTGTACACGTCTGGGAGTTTCAGCATGGACGGCGCTATGATTCTTTGCTTTCAGTAGGTGTTTTTGTGCGAGAGTGAATCCTACAGTAACAAAAAACAAAACAAAAAAACTGAGATTTTCCCCAACCAACCCACCTTGGGGGACTCCACTTTTCAGGTGATGTGTGAACTTGATACGAGGAAACAGGTGACAAAGCTGCGTTCAGCGAGATGTAGGCGGTTACAAAGTTATCTATAAAGGTATAACACAGTTAGATGCCTCAAAAAGAAAGACTTGCCTCCTTAAGATATATAGCAGAAAAAATAATTGGGACAAAATTAAAAACCATCTTCCGACTCTTGTTGCTCTGAGAAGAGATGAATGCAAACTGCTACTGAAGCTCATCGGACGTTGCTTTTAAGGCACAAGTTGGAGTGGGGATGTGTCATTGACCCTAATGCCACCGCATAATTGAGCTATTGGTGTGATGCGGTCTCCATTAGGTTCGATTGCATTCCTGCACTTAAACCATGAACAGCTGGGAGACTTGTCTTGTAAAAGGCTTCACTTTTTATACAACTTGATGCAACAGAAAAGTTCGAGTAAGCTGGAGCTGGAACTGGATAAGAAATTACATAACACCAATTGTCGTCTAAAAGTTTATGGAATATAAAATTCTCTCCATAAAGATAATGTCTATAGAATAAAAATTAAGTGCGGTTATTAAAGATCATCTCCACTTTTCCACAAATTCTGCAATGATAATAAAGGCCAGCCGGCAATGAAAGCCACGCATTGTGCTCAATTATTAAACAATAAATCAATAACGAACCGATTCATTATAATCATCAGTAAATGGCACACAATGCCGCATCCGCTTGATTACTTTTATTATTACAATGGCTTATTATCTTAATAATTATAATGCGCGCGCAAAAACGATATTTTATCGACAGGCGCAAAATAATAATTACGCACACGCATTGCGCCATCGAATGCGCGATGATACTCCACGTGCAAATCCAATTCGTAAATTGCAATAACCTAAAGTGGCGGCTGGTGTATTTGCCAACCTCGTTTGCGGAATGATGCCAGTTCTAATAGCAATCGTCAACGCTTGCATAATCGCGTCCTTAACACGCGATAACAATAACCATTCTTCGATAAATCCGATGGCACCGTGAGGCGTTGGAACGATAATCAACAATTCGCAATCATCCTTCGCGCGTCCGCGATCACCTAGCACGATGGCAATATTTTTAACATCAATATCCAGCGTTTGCGCTGCATACTAACGTCGCATGTATTTATTATACGACGACACTATGACGAAAGTCCGATACTTGCCTGGAGCAAGCAAACTTTAAACAAAAGCCTATTAAGTTATGCCTCCTAGCATAACAGCCTGGTTACATTGAGCATTATTCGAGTACAGCAAATGCAGTTGATTCGCGCTGCGAACGCAGCTATGAACAGCTAGAAATTTCGAATCGAATAAATGTCTCGTAGGCCAAGAATGAGGAACAACTTGTTCATTATTATTGTACTATTCGATCTGTCAGTGCCCAGCGTATTCTTTTGCTGGTTTCGATTGTCGGAAGCGTCGAGGTTTCATCCACGGCTGCCCAGAGACAATGCACGAGAGAAAATTGTATTGATAGAGAACAAATCAGTTATTTAATGCTACAACCAGAGTGGCCAAGACGCAACTGCGGTTTGAACGTAGCGAGCGATGTGTTTTAAGGCAAAAAAAGAAGTGGGGATATGCGACTAATCCCAGCGACAAGCGCTCGAAACCCACAGACCATCTATGTTCATATAACGGCTCCAAACGTAATACAATATCTATTTGGAGGTGAAATGAATTAGAAATGAATATGAATGGAATATTACACTGCTACTGATTTCTCCCAGACCTATGAGGTTTTTATTCCAATTGTGATTCCAATGTCGTTCCATTTAGGCATTTAGGCGTCAGGATCCGCCACAAAAAGGGTTGGAAAAACACACGGTGCTATCTCTCTAGGGCGTTGCCATATTCTCCCATATTTAGCGTTTTTTGCCTCTCACAACTTTGTTTGCACACATTCCTGTTCGAGCATTATGTCACACACACAGCACGATGCAATATGCCATAATAAGTATGACCCTCACACGCGTTCTGACCCGCGCAGCGTAACCATATAACACGTGGCATCTCACGTCACATTTTCCTAGATAATTCGGTTACGGGGCACTCATGTTTTGTACCGGAATTCGATTTAGTCCACGCGGAAAAAATATGCTCGACAAACAAAAGATGGCATGCAGTGTACTTTAACGAGTCGTGTGAGTTCTAATTTGGCGCGGATTTCAACCATGCTGCCTGAAAAAACATGCACATTGCATATAAACCAATACTGCATGTGCAGTGGAGGAAATAGAGAGCAAAAAGCCGACGCAGCGACCAATGACGAATTGGTCATTTCTGGCTGGCGTGTTTCCATCGTTTACTGAATTTATAAAATCAGCACTCCAACACCGATGGCAGGAAAAACAAGCGCTGCAACGAACAAACTTGGTTGCAAAAAAAAAAATGCCGAGCACACTCGGTTTTTGGGAAATTGTGCCACTTTTTGCGCGCAACTCGTAAAGTGGTTAAGTATGCGTAAAATTGAGAAACTGTTTCCAATCAAATAATATATCATATTACTGCACGTACTGGGTGTGCGCTGTTGAAGTTGAGTTCTCGCGTGCAACCGCAACATAACCGCGGATTTTATTTATTTCGCACAGACATTACACTGCGTCGATTTTTATTAATTAAACTTATGCCATTATGCGAATGCGCCGTGTTCTCATTCCGGGATCATAAAAACAACTTTTCCCCTACATATTCATCGAGCAAAACGATGGATGGTGGCGTCTGCGGCTTTTTCTACATTTTCGCGAAACAATAAATCGAGTGAAAGCATCCAGCTGGTAGTCAAACGATGCAATCTGCCTGTGTACGAGCAGACTGCTTATTGTTCAGAAAATATTAGAATTTGTCGCGCATAAATATCTTAGCAACTTAAGAAGACTCTGGGATGTAGAGACGGGTACATGAATTTATCCTTCATGAATTTATTCTCTCAAGATCCTTGCATAAATGGTATTGAAGGTTTGAATTCAAATACAACAAATACTTTCGTTGCAATGCATGTAATAATTCTATTTGTGAATATTAAGAATTTTGTTTTTTGAAATCGCTTGTAATCTGAATACAAGCCGACCACCCCTAAAACGACGCTTTTACAGCTGTGACAGAGCTGGAGATATGACGCGGACCTGCTGATTATTACAAGCGCCCTCATGCTTACCACACTATTCATTCAACATAATAAAAATAATTCTACATTCGCCGAAAATCTCTTAAAATAAATAAATATCAGCCACAGCTTCAATGAGTTCATCTGCAATGAGTTTAATTATGAATGCACGCAAATCTTTTCGAAAATTTAATTTTACACCGGATTTCATATGAATTCATTCCAATCCCGTGCCATCTTCCCTGGATGGATGCGAAATCCGCAAATACCCGGCACCGAAACGGAATTATTAATCATTACTGAATTTCAGCCAAGCGAGCGAAGTAATAATCTCGTTGCCGACACCTTTTTTCGGGGGTGCTACAGCAGGAAAGCGTTTTCGATTCGCTCGTAAATCCACTGACACTAAAATCCGCCGGTGATAGTGTGAGGCAAGAAGCTCCCCTTTTTGCATTTTACAATAAAAATGACGACACGACAACGTTACGAGCAGTGGGCGGCTCGTAATAAAATTTTAATTGCGTTTTCGGGCGGCGTATCGACACGAGGAGGTCTTGAAGTCGGCGCGATTATTAACATCCGACGTGCTGCCGCTCCAGCATCCAGAGGACGCATTTTTCATGCCGCATATTAAACGATTGAGAAACGCTGAAATATGTTAGTAGTTCAGCCGCGCTCAGTTTCTTCAATTTGCGCAAGCGGAGAAGACATGATGAAGAAAAAAAGCACAGACGCGAAGAATGCCAGAGAATCAAAAAGGAAGAGGAGGTTATTAACGTCGTGGTTGAATTAGGCGATCGCTAAAGCGATACCGCGATATTGCTGGCTGACTGACATGGAAAATAGAAAGTTCCTGGCGCGATGTGTAAATGAATATGGTGAATAATGAATAAATAAACGCCTCCGCGAATCAACTGTTACTATCACCTCGCAACACTCGCAGTGTGTATGAGTCCTCAACAGAGTCTAGCAAGAAGCCAGTTCTTTCGAATGCGACATTATTATAACCGTCATTTGCATATAAAAATTGGTTCCGTTGATATCATGAGCTACTACGTTGCCGCGACGCAGATTTCAGTGATGCCAATCATGATGATTATGTCCCCCGGTCATTTGGGATTCTGGGTCATCGTTCACCGGTAGCCGGCATTAAAATGTGCTTGATGTAAGCGTCGGGCAAAAAGCAGCAGAACTAGATCGGCGCCATCGCAAACAAATAAACAGACACACGAATTTATTCGGTCGTGGCCCGAATCAGAAACGGAATAAATATCCAACCAATGATCAAACGGTTGGAGAATGCGTGGAGGAGAATTTCCTAATTGGCTTAAAAGCATTTATATGCTTTGTTGTGTGTTGGGAATGGAAAAATAAGGTTTTTCAAGGAGGTAAAGAGCAAAAGATACAATTGGCTGCATTGAAGAATTTGTTTTTAAGAGAAAAGATGAGAGACGATTCAACTGGTCATATTCTAGGTAAGATTTAATCAAAAATTAGCAATTCTTTTTATCTAGTTCCATGCCTGAAATACGTTGTATCTATTGACATATGAAAGAAAAATAAAGAATACAAATACATTCTTCATATTACATGTCTACGCGAAATAAAGCCATTTAATAAAGTCACATCGACTGCGTTTGCTTTCCAATTGCGTTAAGAGCCCCGCAATTCATTAAAAAGACTCCTCTGCCCACCTCACTTGGATGTGGTACCTAAGTAATACCTAAAATTATATCTGACGCTGTAATCTACCCAAAACAAGCGTTTCTCTCTTTCGATGAAGTATGGCAAACCGAATCGGATGCAGAAGTGTAGAAAGAAGACCCATCGACGAAACCTTCCTTCCAATCGCCCCAGTCAAGCCAACTTTCAACTACGTGTGGAGGCGGGAGAAAAGACAACTAGAAAGAGAGCCGACGACGAGAGATGCAGACGCCAACCGCGCTGAGAATCTTTTTATGGCCTACAGATAAATTGATGCTTTCGGGGCTAGATTTCGGTCTCACATGCCATGCCACATGCCCAACCACATACCGCCGCTGTCTATGAACCCGCCAGTCGGCGTGTCGAAGGTCCAACCGTTTCCAGTCAACTCAAGTAAGAGAATGATCTTCACAGAAAATAACCAACTACTTACAATGAAAACTCCCCAAGCCAGCTAAGAACAGACCTTAATTTCGTATTTAGTCCCAATGTGCCAAGAAGAAAACTATGCTCAAATTGAATGCAAGCATCGTGTTTGTCGAGAATAATTTGTGCATTATTAAATTTCATAGGGCAATTGGAATTGGAATGTCTGCAGCCTTTTAGCATGTCGGATTCGTGCCGCAGAAATCAGTCAAAGTTGCCGTTTCGCCAGCGACGAACAAGGAACCGAGCCATCGAATGGACGCAACACTCAGTAACGGAGTGAAAGGAAATTTATATTTAGAAATTGTAAATCTCGACGGCTGCAGGCGGCGTAAAAAGTTTTTCCCACACTGCGCATTTACAGTACCTTCCAACGTGAGGAGCAGAAACTGACTGTGCGGATGATTTTTATTAGCTACCTCAAGCTTTTCCGTCTTGCTTCTAGCAACATTTTTATTACAATTATGTTGGAAAAAATGCTTCAATTCTCTATTGATGTTTGACCAATTTACATCCGAAGTTTAACAATGCGGATCTTTGCTTGAAAAACTTCGTGTGCATTCAACGTCGAGCAAGCACCAACGCTAGCCGCACCTATTTTCACAAACATTTAAACTTTAAACGCTTCAAATGTCTAATGTAAGTACTCCAAACATTGCTTGTTCATTCCGTTGTACTAGATATATGCAGAGCCGTCTTTACCATCCATGCAATTTTCAAACAAAAGCGTAAATCTTCCAAAAAGGACCCTAAATACTTCGTCGTCATGTGAACCTTGCGGTTCAATTTTCGAAACGAAATTCAACAAGTTTGTAGTCCTCTTCCAACGAAAAGAACGCCAGCGCAACAAACACCAGATACTCTCCTTGATTGGAACCTTGTTGGTTGTGTCTAATTTGAGACTATTTCCTTTATTCCTATTTATGTGAGTAGATTACGCGCATTAAACTCATCGTCGTTGAACAATGCCGTGGGCAGCCAAACGGAAAACGATCGAATTCATCGATTGTTCATTATTATCTAACCACCTCGAGTCGATTCGCGACTTCGCCCTGATGCTCTTACATCATACACCAAAGTTTCTGATCCAATTTCCAACTTCAATCGGATCGCAAGAATGCGTCAGAAAAGTTTGCGGTCTGCACAAAAACAATCACCTGCTTTCTCAAAATTAATTCGGAATCATTTACTTCGTATTACGTTGGTTTTGTGGTATGGCTGTGTAGACTTGTTGCTCGGCAACACTATTTCTAATTAGAATCGCTGTTCCTGCTAACGCACGCCTCAAACTGCTTAAAAGTCGCATTAAAAACGCACACACAAGAAATTCGTAATTGAAAAACTTCCGGACGCGACTTTCAAAGTAGAGTCGAAATGTAAAGCTATCGTTTCTTTCAATCGCGCACTGAGAAAGTTTACCTTTGCAGCGCCGCATCAATTTCCAATCGGAACGCGAATAAAGGGCAATGCTATAGAAATATGAACAACTCACCTGCAACAAAAAGAAACATTATTGCAGACTTGCCTATGAAGCTTGCAAAGCTCTAAAGTGCTTTGAGGAATCATGCCTAGGATGTGGAACAATTAAGCAAGGCAGAGATGAACATACGAACGGAAGATCTTTACCGAGTTTACGACTTTTCCGTTAGGATTGATTAAACCAGCGGGGAAGAGCTGCAGAACGAACCAATGCAGACATTGAAATTGCGCGTGCATATGATAAATAACGAAACACATGCACAATATGCACATTGCACGTACAGTACAAGCAAGCACTTACTCTCCAGCTATGCCAAACATTAGATAAATCGATGTATCCAACTATATAAATCAACGAACTAATGACTTGGAACGCTTTGATAAGATGCACCGAGTTATATATCCCATTCAATCCATAAATTAGCATTTTAATTACAAAAAGAACATCCAGCCAAGTTACAATTGTTTTTAATTGCCTTCCTGGGATTTGATTGGGATTAACGATTAATTGCTTATCAATAAACACAACTGCTCTCGTTTAAATTTTCGGCCACTTTCGGTTTTTGGCGCGCCTCGATTTCTCATTTGTATGTTGTACATCATATTTTTTTTCGAGTGCACACCGCTTTTTTGAGCCTTTGAGAACTCGTTTTACCGTGACTCTCAATGAACGCTGCCAAGAACTTGGTTTATAATTCTAACTTTATGATAATTGAGGAGTTTCACGCAAAGCCAGCCGACCAGCCAGGAAGAAAGTAATAGTGTGAAGATGCTATTTGGAACGTTGTTTATAGAAAAGTTTGGAATTAAGATGAAAACATCAACTGCTTGAAGCTACAAAAAAAAATTGATTCGGTTTAAGTTGCTATGTAAAACCACACAACTCACGAGGTTACAAATTTCAAACGAAGAGGAAAAGAAATTTACATTTCCTGTCATCAATACGCCGCGCGATCATTTTTATTTACTACGATTTCTGCAATTATGTGAAATCTTCTTAGAAACTTGGAAACATGTAACTTGGAAAATTAAAATATTATTTGGCCAACATTATTTGAGTCAGAAATCATACAGCAACATTAAGTAATCTTGAAACTTACTTGAATCACGTTTGTGATCATTTGCATCGGAAAGCAATCAGGTTCCAAGTTAATGTCACTTATTTCAGCGTGAAACCTCTAAATAGGAACCTAACAAGAACGAGAAGCACCCACAAAGAAAACCTACAGAGTGTCGCCCATCTCTCAGAGACTTTCTCGCGACTTTCGTCAAAAGTGTTCCCATTCCTTTCAATTCGCCTGTTTCAAGATTATCCCTGTTTGGCTCGATAAACATTTCGTTAGGTTGGCCGAATGCGCGCAGGGGTTGTTAAAATTTTTGCTGACTTTATGTCCAATTTAAAGTGGAAATGCGGCCCAAGAGGTCCACAGTATTTAATGAAATAACGTGACCAGATTGTGATGCTTTCCGCGTCTCTTATTTTCGTTCGACCTCAGCGCGGCGTTTTCGTGGAAAATTATGCATTTCCTCCACCGGCGGTACGATTTTTTCGCGTGCCCTGTTTGCACAATTAAATCCGCTTTTTGCGTCGACAGCCGGCGTTGAAATAGCATGCAAACATCGTGCCAGTCACTGTCACGCGAAATTGGCACGTGACGCACGAAGGGCGTAAATATCACATGGCCATTTTGATACCTTGGCATGATATCTACCCTCGCACATGCATCCAACACGTCATCGCCGTGAATCAATTTCGAGAATTTGATGACGCGAATAGAAAAATAAATACAGGAGAAGATTGATAAATATTATGAGGATATTTTTATTGTCATTTCCGGCGTGGCCGTTGGGAAAGCAGATTTAGCGTGAACTATGCCCAGCATAACACCATGTTCAGCGTGGGTGTTGTGTTCGTGGGAGGGCGTAAAGTTTGACGCGAATTTGTGACAGTGAGAGAGCGAACGCGCTCCGCAGCAAAACGTTATCAAATTACAGCCTTTTCGCGCGCTGCAGCAATTTTATATTCCCAGCCTGGCCGCAAAATTACGATAAAATTTAATTATACAAAATACATATAACACGAGCCAGCGGTGTTGGTTTCCAGCTACCACCTCTTTGAGCTCGCCACGATGAAATTTCCACCGTGCATGAAAAATACGCATAGGTGTATCTCATATCAAAAAGCGGCAAGGAGTGATGCAACAACAAAAATGCTCAAACATCATAAAATGCATTATAGTCTGGTTTCCAATTTATATTGGCAAATTTTGAGTACTGGAACAATTTCAATCGTTTGCAGATGTTACTAATTTTTAACTACTTGCACAAATCAAACAACGGGCAAACATATTAAAGACGACTTCGGGTGACTCGACGTCAAATGCCAATAAGTAGGAAACTTTTTCGCTTTTCAATTATCACAGCATTCTGAACAATAACTTTAACTAAGTTATTATTGCGAATAACGTTCCTCGAGAACATAAAACCTATTTGAAAAAGATTTCACGCGTTCAAAAGCAATGCATGTCATCACACACAAGCAAGGTTTGCAAACTTTCTATAATAACACACACAGCAAATGCAATTTTAGCATATTTGCACATTTAGTAGATTCACAATACTTGAAGCTGCTACCCGAACATCACCTTTTATGTTCTTTTTCCATTCCGTGTCACTTATCGTGCTGTTTTTAACTCGCGACGATTTTTCACCGTCCTCTTTATTTCATCCGAAGAAAGCCCTAGCGTTCGCACATTTTCATTCGATCCCAGTGTGTTCTTCGCGCTTTTCCGGGATTATCTGCGCCACGCTGTAAGTCGCTGCAAGGCATGTGAAGAAATAGGGGTGCGTTAGCCGAAGTGCAACCGAGTAAAACCCAGGCAACTGGTATGCGTGCTTATTGAAAATACGAAAGAGACCCTTTTCGAATTGGGACGCTTTTAAAGGTAACGCAACGTCATAAATCACAACCCCACGCCACGCCACGCACACGCAGCCGCAAACCCCAACCGAGAATGACACCAGTACAAGACTCACCAAGCCAACTAACGCGAGCTGCCAGCGCACACCGAGCAAATTTGCAGCCCAACGAGATTCCGTGTTTACAAATGTTCACCTCGATAATTATCAACTCTAGCGACATGCGTGATACCGCGTGGAATTCGCATCCAAGTATTTTGCCTCGACGTGTACGACTTGGAAGCATTGGTCAGCTCAAAAAGGCGCACTTCAATGGATGGCAAACACAACGCCACGAAAAATTTCTATAGCAGCCCCGCGTCGAAAAGGGCACTCCTGACCTGAGCCGAAAATTCCGATACCGACGGTCCATTCAAAACGCTGACGGCCATCCATGGCAAACGACTCCCAGCTGGATGGCATCAATGCCCACAAGACCCACAACCTTACCAGCCGCACAGCCGGTTAAAAATAGCGTGACGCATTTCCCAACATCGGTTTCAAGTGCAATAGCTGCGTAAAGTTGCTAACACTAGCATATGCATCATACAAATTTGTAGGCTAATAACAGTGCGGTGAACTATGAATAGACTGATCGATGGTGTGCAAGTCTACAAGATTGGAGGTTGATATACGAACAGTGTGGCGATTTTTTGCAAGCTGAGTCAACTATGTTGATAGGATAGTTGATTTCTGCCTTCGACACGGTTGTTTTGTAGAGGCGTGGTGGTAATACAATCATTGGGCAGATGTCTTTCACGCACCAGTAATAAAGTGGTCAAGCTATGCGCGCGTATTTTCCATTTTTCAACGTACACTCAGCGATGGTAGACTAAACAAGGGTTATAGAAGCATGGCTAGTTTCGCTTTCGATACAACATCGAGCTCTAAACAATGATTTCACGTTTAATTGCTTGGAATGTGAATGCCAAGGGCATTCCCCAAGAACGCTCAAGAATGTTTTAAAGGCTTTTACTACTTATTTTCAATTCCAAAATGTTTCAATGGAGAATTATTTTCAAAACAATGTGAAAATCAATTTTGCAATACAGTAAAGTCGTTTACCTTCAAAAATACTTTTAAAATGGGTTTCATTCATCATAAGCAATGTTATAAACTACCGATGCAATTGTAAATTTGCAACATTAGCACACCACGGAAAAAAGCCAACCCAACATTGTTATCTATGAAACGCAACGTCAAAACGTCATAAGGAGTTTAGACACAAGTCAGCTGAAACCCCACATGAACGGAATAAACTAACCATTGTTCCTCAAACATGCAAGTTTGCAGACTAGGACAATCGTGTTTGTAAATGCACAATAAATGTTTCTGTGAGTTCCAGCGAATGCACCGGCGTCGGTGTCACACTTCTTGCAGGATAAGTTCCTTCCGCTTGTGCGACAGCATCAGGCCCATGGTCCACAATCTGCTCCGATAGTCCCATCTCAAATGAGAAATACATGATGATACAGAAGGACAAGGTAACTCCCGCAACTCGGAAATGGGACTACAAACGTGAACAGTGGATTCTTTTTCCGATTCCAACTAGAATTGCGTCCCACGTCTACGTTCCATCGATGCAACAACTATTTCTATACACCAGTGCCGAGTGCACCATCTCAGGTAAGTGGGCCCAGCACAATCGGTGTCTTACATCTGCGCAAAAAGCAGCTTTCTAATCGAGCTGCTCGCGAGCATGCCTTACTTTACTCTCGTGGTTTCCTAGCAACGCGTAGAGCGTCATAGACAAACCCAAGACCTGTGGAATTAATGTCAGCACAAAGTCGGCATGAAAAACAAAAGGCTGATGGAGTTGGCTGCGGTTTTGTCGCAGGATTCAAATATTGAAACAACCAACTTTCTTACGGCTGAGGACCGAAATGCATTAGAAACGCCTTACGCGCCGATGGTTGTCGTCCAACCAGCGCTAATTAATTAAGGACGAAGGAGAGAAAAAGGTAATACAACGATCGAAAGGACTCTCCTGCATTTAGTGTTCTTATTAATTACCTTTCGACGAATTAATTTTTGTTCGCGACGCGCTCGCTTGGAACAAATGGAAAAAATCAAACGCTGGTGGAATTCCAAGCGCATTAACGAAATTAATTCTTCATTCTGACTGCAATTCTATGATTCCATAATTGCAATCAGCCTGCTTTTTAATGCTACTTTCTTCTAAACGTGGAACTATGAACTTAAAAGAGAAAATGCGAAATAAAGCAATTCCAAATAAGTGACAGCAGAATTAACCACAAGTTGGGCCTCAGTTACCAAGTATTTAGTTAATGCCTAAATGGAGCTAAAATTAAACATTACAACGTTGGAATTAGGCTGACGATATCTCCGCGAACGCCGGTATTTGTTAATAAATCGTTCAGTCTTCAGGCAGCTCGCGATATTAGTAAAAATATTTGTGGCTGACCCACTTTGTTTGCCGCTGGTTGCGCTGCAAAGAGGTCTCTACCATCCGCAGCTCGAACATGACCACGGCGCGTGCAACAAAGCTGCAAGCCAGCCGAGTAGCGGAATGTCTGCAGCTTATTACCGCGTATTTCTATATAGATTGTGTTTGCACAAGAAATACTTTGACGAATGTTAGCGCGTCCCAGCGAAGCAAAAACGACGGATGCTATCGAAGCATGATGACATCGAGGAAACTGTGAGTCGACGACATGCAACAAGCATGTCGAAGGAGTGAAGACTGGACGACGAAAAACGAGCAATGTGAGGAACATCTGTTATCGAATCTGCTGGCTTCTTACCGAAAACACATCAAAGCAAGTAAAAGAAGTAAACACCATTTGTGCTCATGAAGGAAGTAAATTCCTCGGGATTAATGAGTGAATGAAAACGTCGATTTCAGCCTGTGTCCTGGGCATCCTTCTTCTTATTGTGAAATTTAAATGTCCTCAGTGAGTTTTCGCATTTCAGACGAGCACGGCATATAAATACATTTCATATTCTGAACATGCGTGGAGCTATTCTCGTCGCTGCAGTCAGCCGCGTTGGACCAATTCGCTGGATTTTCATTCTAAGTCCAGCACAAAACAGCCATTATTGAATCACTGACTAAACTTTACCTTAAAGCGTGCATGCATGACTATGACATAACCTGACTTGTTTGACTTTTGCCTATGGTCTTCAATCTTCTCAGGAGCTAATCTTCTGTTAATGCCCAGGATTCCAGTCGTAATTGTGACCATCACAACATCATACCAGCGCCATTATGAAAGGCACCACAACGCGACAAACAAGACAATAACTAGCAGCTGATGATGATATAATGGACACGAAAAAACACTGATAGAATTACAAAACCATCTGCGACCAGTGCGCTGAGCCACTGGAGTGCAACTATTGTTTCAAGCGTCTGGTTGGTTGGCTTTGAAAATGTTTGTGAAAATGAGTGAAAGCAGCAAATTGTCTGTGTTTTCATCAAATTGCCCCGCGTAAATTTGTGTATCTGCGCAACGCATATTTATCCTCCGATGAATAAGACTCGCGCGTCACACGACGCCAGAAAAATTTCACTTTTCATAAATTTAAATGCATGACACGTCGCTGGTGTATGGTAGCACGAGGGTACGCTCATTTTTGTGATCAACCGCTTTGTGCAATGAGTTATGTCATTGTTTCGCACGGTGTTATTTCGTTATTCCGGAAAACGTGGATAAAATTAATTGGGAGGCGTTTGTAGCCGTGAAGTAAATTGCTTCAAAATACAAGCAAATAGAAGAAAATCCTCCGCATTATCGAAGAGACTAGTGCGCGGAGTTGATGCACTCCTCACATAAACATAAATTATTACTCGATATTGCAGAGAGAACTTTCACTAAATTGAATTCGAACATGTTGCACTTCCTTCCTTGTTTCCACAGTGTGTACTTCCTTCTGTGGACTGCCTCCCCGCGCTGCACCTCGTGATACAATCTCATTCAATTAGTTACTCAAATTAAACACGTTTGTGCAAAATGTGTTCGTTGGCTTAACACTCACCTTCTGAATCCGTTGGCAGGCAGTGGAAATCTAAATCCGGTAGGTGATGGTACGGGCACTGGGATCGCGCCGGGAGGCTGCACCAAAGGCACCTGCCCAGGCACGACCTGTGGATGGAATGGCACCATCGTGTTGGGCACTAATCCGTTTGGCACTAAACTATTCCGCACCAAGCTTTGCACAATCGTTCCCGGCGGCACGATTATATTCCCCGGCTGTGTCGGTGGCGGATGTGGATGAGTGAGCTGCTGCTGGTGGGCATGGTGTTGTGGTCCGATGTAGGGTGGCGGCAGTGTGTTGTTGAGCAAGTCAGGCATTTGGCCTGGTGGATTGCTCGAAGCGGTGTCGACACTTGGGGTTACAGGGACACCTGCCACATGTCGATGATTAGCCACATTGAGCCGCCTTTGATGGCGACGCTCTCTACGTTCCCTACGGCGTTGCTCCCGACTTGCAGTGGTAGCTTCTGGAGGTGGCATGATGGTGTCATCCGTCTGGGCTTCCGTGGAGGTAAACGTACGTACCACCTCCACTGGTTGGGGTGCGATAGGTGTTGTTATCACAGCACTACTGTGGACTATCACCTCAGTGCATGTGGTGGTAGCAGTAGGCCCACCTCCAAGGGTAGGCATGACGATGGGCATTGCTTGCACGATGTTCACATTGGACACATTATTGGAGTCTGTGATGGTGCCGATCGACGCGGTGCTAGTCGCGTTCGTGCAACTTGTTGCAGCGATGCCGCTACCGCCGCCGCTCGTGTTGAGGCATTGGATCGTAGGCACGGCCGACACGACATTCACTGGCACCGCGCGGTAGTAATTCACATTCACATTGCTGACATTTAGCGGTACCCTGGTATTGTTTGTTGTGCGCACCACGCCGAGGAGATCACCGCTGGTTGCAGGAGCTGGATGTCCATTGATTGCACCTGGCGTGCTGTTAAGCCGTTGGTGGTTGAACAAAGACACGATATTGCCACTAGGCGCGTTCGAACTTATTCGCGGCAACGGATTTACCACCGGGCTAGAAATGAACGAATTGACTCCCCGATAGGGCTCCGATATGTTCCTGGAGTGATTAGGCACTAGGGTACGCACGGTGGGCTCGACGGTCAGCGTTGCCGGCACCGAATTCTGCCTAGGATGGTTATGTGGCAGGCCGACCACATTCACCGAGCTAAGATTCCGCGCGGTCGGTCGGGTGCTGCGCGGCGGCGGCGGAATGCTAGCGTCCGGCTGCAACAGTAGCGCAGCACCGCCGCCGCTGCTGGCGCTGGCATTGTTGTGACCCCCGGTGGTATTATTACCGTTCGTAACAATACTCTTTATCGACGGCGGCTGAATTTCGACGCGCATAGTATCGGTGGGCGAACGAAGCACATCCCAGTGTGACCCCGCGAATGCGTTCTTCTCGCTACGTCGCGCTGGTTCGACCACGCTCAAGTGCTGCGCGTTGACTGCGCTCGGCAAGTCACTCGATGCGCGCAGCTCGCACTTACGCAGGTCACGTGAGTGCTGCACCTCGACGGATTGGCCCAGCCGGTGCGGCCGCAGGTTATTCACCAAAAGATGTAGGTCTGCAGTGTTGCCGGAACGATTCGTGCCATTGTTTGTCGATTCAAGGCCGGACGCAGACGAGAGGCTGCTGCACGACGATGAGCACAACGACGTGCGATGGTCGTAGCAAGAGTCGCTGCTGTTGGAGTTGGAGGTCGAGCTGCAGCTGTACGAGCTGGTGGTCTTCTCGCGGCTGGACTGCTGGTATTCATAGGGCTGCCAGAGGAGAGAATTCAACGCCTCCTCTACATCCTGATGGAAAGAGTATCTCTTCCTGGCACGGGATTCATCTACTGCTTGACTTACAGTCGTGATGAGTGCGCGGCCCTTGGCAACCTCGTCGTCGACGTTTTTATTGTTCATACTATCTTCTACTGTATTATTGTTGTTACCGTTAGCTGCATTGCCCCGCTTGAAAAAAGTCCGAAATGTTTGGCGACAATTCGATGAATGGAAATTCAGCAGTGACTTGGTCACCCGGTCTTCCCGGTTATAGTTGCTGTCGAAGACGTGGTCCGGAGGTCTACCTGGTTCCGATATCTCTCCACACGCAGCCATCCTGTCGATTATTGCCACATTGATGCAACCCTCGTCGCCCTCAAGGTCTGTGGACAGATGCAGGGGTATTTTCAATCAATACAATAACGTTTACGTCATAAATATACGCGATGTGCAGAAACAGGAAGCAGCCAAGATAAACATAAACGAGCACCCCGCCGAGCAATCGACGCAGAACGCGTACCCTATGCTAAAACCCCAGCGAGGCGCACGTAATGGGAGACCTTAATGGACTTTCGATGCATCGCGAGTCACGAATTAGAAGATGCCATGCGGATACAAATGCTGGGAGCTACGAGGGTGGTGGAAAAAACGATACGACGCGGTGTCAGTCGATAAGAGAATTTGAAATTCAGATAAAAGTCTTCGGAAGGGTCGTTGGGACTTTGGGGGGTGCATAATTGGATCAGACGCGGCTAGCGAGTAAACACGCACTGCAAATAAGAAAGGTTTTGGCTTCCGAATGCGCGGATAACAAAGAAGAGAAGAGGGGAAAAAAACTTGGGTTGGAATAACAAATCGCTTCCTTGGTGTTTGTCTAGGATGTGTCTATTGGTGATGGTTGATTGAGATACACGACAGTGTTTTTGACACATGCACATGAGCAATAATTTAGAAGGAAAAGCCTAATGAGGATTTCTCAGAATATTGGGCCCCACGCAAAATGCATTAACGTCGCGTTTGTAACAATCACCCCCGTAAATCATCCTAGGAAAGTTGAAACTTTTCTTGGGGGTACTTGGAAAGGAGATGCTTGTGCATCCAAAACAAGGCGTGCGCGCCCGTGACTCGCTGATACAGAAATAGATTTTCCTACGATGTTAGTTTGTCTTCGCAAACTGTACTTGCGTCCTCAGCAAGTGATAGCGAAATAACGTAGATGTTTGGCTGTGGGTAGTTGCTGCAGGGCCAAAGGAAGTGGAAGAAGATGTAAATCGTAACGTAATCGTTTTATGTACGGTCCAAAACTACAATTGAAAACATGCGCGCTGCGCCGGCAAACGCCGCCGACGACGGCCATTGGCAGCGACAACGGCAGGCGATAAAAAAGACGCAGCAAAGTAAAGACAATAACAATCAGTTTTTATGCGAGCTTCAGCTCAGTGAAGACGCGATTACAGCTGGAATTTTTATTGTTTTTAGTATGACTTATATACGAGTTTTCCGAGGAATTTATGAAAATGGAATCTAATTTAATACAATGACGGAAGCTGAGGAAGTGCGCGGGGACAATGGAAATGTTGTTGGAGAGATTTAGGAAAATACTCTAGGCAACCAATAGTACTCTGAGAAGCTTGAGCTTACTGAGTAATAGATACTTCTACGAAAAATATTCAAAAAATTAATTCAACTCAAATAAACACATCAGGTTCGGACCTTCTTTTCACATTTCTACCTACCTATGCCACATTTGGGTGGTTTCTAATATAGGCATGCACTATAGGCTTTCAGCAATACACCCAACCCTTCAATGTTAATAAAATTTACACAGGCAGCGCGCGTTTACTAACAATATCTTGTCATTCCTGGTTTGAATAACAATGCGGATATGATGAGGCCCTTCCTATCTATGCGTAGATGGATTGAAAATGTTGTCATACATACAAACCACCCTTAACAAACTATTTCCCTTACGCCTTGTAAAAATTTCCGCCGCGTATTGAAAATAATGCTCGTTTAGCACTCCACGCACATGCCGCCTCTATAAAACCCACCCTCTGATCACGACACACCTAGCAGCAAGCTTTCTGCATCTCCCCGCTACAGCTTAACCTCACGTGCGCTACGAACGGCGCAGGTGCAACTAACAAGATAAACAAAGCAAAATTCGCGTTGCGAAATTAATAAATAATGTCCTCCAGCAAGCGGCGGAAGTAGGGCCGGCGGCGGGTAATATATAGTCCCAGATGGGGATGACCTTTAGGGTCGCAGGACCGCCGCCCCGGGCAACCCCGCGATACCTGACACCACAATACCAACAATGCACTTTGCGCGCTTAATTAGGACACTTACCGCGCGACTGTGTTTGGGCGATGCAGAATAAACAAGGTCTAGTGTTTCGTTGGCTAGATGTGACCACATAGTGATCGTGGGCAGCGAGCTACCCCTTGGCTTCGTCATTTTAAGGCAGTTCATTCGAATGAGGATGGTACTCGAAGGAGTTGTTTCATTTTTCATTTGGAAGCGAAGTAGTGGAAATCGAAGTTTCTGTTGATTTTTGATTAGGTCGAGTGTAGGCGCATTTAAACTGGACTTGAACCATATACTTTATTGGTTATACTCGTCCAGTCCCTATTAATTCTGCTAGAAACGACTTTAGAAATTTTCTTTGGATTTGTTATGTTTGTTAATTTTGATTGGAATTGAGCAGCAAATCAAGAAATATGATTTCATATCTGAGAGCCCCAAGTACTACAGGTATTTTTAAGAGATTTGCCGACTACCGGCTCAAAAGTTACACATAATTCTAGAAAACTGGTAATTTCAAACCAATCCCTTCATTTTCGAGTTGATGGCCTGCAGCAATTTCAGAGTAAACAATTCTACAACTGAGTACAGAAGGTTTCCTAAAAACCTCTAAATTTCCACCCTCACCCTATCCACGTTCGCCTCGTTAAAACCATTTCCGACACAGCGCAGAGAGGTAAGTGCCAGGCGTGAGATAACACAGATTGAGATAGCGGCACGCCAGTGGCGATATCGCCGCCGGTAGAAAACCTCGGAGGAATGACACGAGGGGGCGGAAGGCAAAGAGCGCATTATGACGCGGGCCTGCCGAACCCTCGCCCGGAAAACTAAACCGGTTAGTAATGTGCGGATGGTGTCGGATCATTAAATATTTCACGCGCAATTGGGATTTGCGAGGTGATGCGCTCGCGGCTTGACACCCGAGGCAAAGGTTCATGCGCCACATCCACCATCCAAAACGTGATGTATTATTCCCGGAAAGTAGGTAAACAGGATAACATAACCTATTGGTATAGCAAAGGTTTTGTTGCTGTATATATCTGTTATGCTGCAAAGTTGATATTTCACCGGCAGAGAAAAGTTCATGGATGTCACAAGGAGATATCGAAAATCTGTCATATTTTGGTTGATTGTATACCCCTAAAAGGTAAAACCACTCAGATAAGGGTCTTTTTGCCGGAAATATAGAGGTGCAAGGAGAAGAACATTATCAAAGTAAAAATACGTTACATGCGCTTTAGGAAAAACGTTCACGCTTCGAGCAGTTTTCGGGATGAATGAATCGACACGTCCGCACATGGTACACACATCCTTTATCCTTGGATTGTTGAACCTGGTTGGACCACATGCGCAGTGGCTAGCCAGTGAATACCGCGCAATGAATTCGGATGCTATTTAGTTAATTAGAAGACCCGAGAGTGGCTGGCAGATCATTATGGGGAGATTATCTTCAATTATCCTTATTTGCAAAATGCTCACATTTTCACTAGTGCTTTTAAAGGATTTGTGCAAATAAAGCGGCGTTAATGCGCATTAAAAGCATTTAGATACAATTAACAAAAGTATAATACAAAGCGTATCAAAAACTCACCTTAATTTTCAGATTTTTAAGGTTCCATTTTTAGGAAAATACAACTTGTTAACTTAGTCCAAGCTCTCCTTTTTTTTTGCCTGTTTCTAATACAACTTGCCAACTTTTTGGTGCACTAACAAAACCACAACAGATTAATAGTACCGCACAACTTTTCCAATTAGCCAGTTAATTAATTACTTCCGTATTATTAACCATCGACAACGACATCGATGTTGTACTGTTGCGAAGTTTTTCACTTAGCCGCGTAGCGGTCGCGTGAGAGCGCAGCGTTGGGGCGGCGGCGATGTTTCCACCAACGCAGGCAGGATGCCACTGAAGCGCGCGCGAGCAGCGTGCCAGGACGAACGAACGATTTCCAGTTGAAAAGTAAGAGGGGTTAGATTTTCATCACGCGCGCGCAATATTTTCCCTCCAAATTGATGCCATCATCAACAAATACACTAACAATTTAAGTATGAACATCAACTCCGCAGGAAAATAGTATAGATTGCTGGAAAACCAAACAATTTAAGTGAATATTTGTGCTAGTTTTCCAACGCTGACCTCGTTTTGATGTAGGACTGTATGAAAATGTGCGCGATGCGTTATAACAAACACGTCGTTCAAATTGAATGCGAAATGTTAGCGAAATGAAAATCGTCGGATGCTTTGTATATTTGAAGAATTTCTTTCAGCTGCGTTTGAAATGACTTTTTACTCGTCGCTGGTTGTTATTTTTGTCGCAATCCAAGCGCAATGACAATATTCGTCGCCAAAAAGACTCTATTTGCACATGACATACATGCAAACACATGTAGCGCTACAAACGACTATGCTCCTATTGCAATTTATCCTATTTCTTCCCAAGCCAGGCACTATTAAAACCCCAATACGCTGCTCTTGACGGATAACAAATGAGCATGGCCTCAGCCGCCGCACGAAATGATCAATCGGCCGCGTTGTATACGGCGTCATAGATAGAAAGTGAGTCGTTATGCTAACTAGCAGTGATATATCAGAATGCATGCTTTTTGCTTGAGATGGGGTGTTGGGAAGCGCAGGACTGTGCAGGATGTTTAACTTGCGGCATACAGGCGCAGCTCTAAGCTGTGAGAAGCTTGCATGTTGCGAAGTTGTCCTGACGGCGTAACACATAACAGCATGGCCCGGTTAACAGGGAAAAGTGGAGCGAGGACTGCGAGAATACTGTAAACAAGTTTATCCGGCGCGCCTTCGGTTTGATTGATGTTTTTCGCCGACTTTAGCTTCTGAAAAAGGGTCGCTAAGCATCTGCATACGCTCGAAGTCTACCTGTTACCTTTCTAAGCTTGTTTGCAATGTGTTTGGCAAACATTTCGCAGAGTGCAAGTATCTAGAATGTGAAGTATCAGGCTGCAAATTCAGCATCAGCATCCTTGAGAATGACATATAGGGGAAATACAAAGACGACTTGCTGCAAAGTTAATTAATCCAGAAGGAACATATGGCTTAATTGTTGAAAATTTTAATTAAAACATTATAAGCCCAAAATGAGCAACTTTGTGGACGGAGTGTGGTCGGATAAGATGCCAGACACGACGTGTAACTTTTTATTCAATTTGCAGGAGTGTGAAGGTTCCCGAATGAGTTGCGCTTAAGTTGAATCCTTTGAGAGTCATCTATTGGAATGTTACGGAAAAAAATAATCAGTTGTCATTGCAAAGTTAATTAATTCGAAAGTAAAACATGCTTTTAAGGTTTATTTCTGGAAGATCTTCCTGTAATGCGATGAAAAGACATAAAACACCAAAAAGGCGGCAAACGAAGATCATTTATCATTCGAAAGGAAACAATAAACCCTTTAAAAGTTGCGGTGTCTCAACGCTTTTTTCGCATTCTTCTCGGTGGTGTAAATCAGACGCGTGCTGTCACATAAAAGAAGTGCTAGAAATCTGCCTGCCCCCATACGCTCCCAGCAAACCGGTGAGAATGCGAGAAAATGGCAGAAATGGTGAAAACTTCCTATTTCAACTCAACGCTGGCATCTTCGGCGCGTTTCTTCCCAACCATATTCGGTTTCCTCCCAGGCCTTATCACCCTCAAGTGCTTACGCTCTAACTGGGTAACACCCTAGTGCATTTCGACATGGCATTCGGAATGGTTTTCAGTTGGCAGTTTAATATCTTTTCACCTTTTTAGGCGGTGGTCATTGGAAAACGAACGGGCTGAGAAAAAAGCTGAAAACACGGAAAATCCGATGCCTCTGTATATGGCTCAGCAATAACGAAAAGGCGACGCAGACATGAAAGAGGCAGTGCCATGCCTGCATGTTGCAGTAGCGGCAGCGGCTGCGGCGGCGGCCACTAAGTACGAATGCATTAAGAGACTAGCCGCACGGACGCTGCGGATGTAGATGTAGCGGGAAGTTGCAAGTGAGGCGGGTCACAAATCACGCTCGAATGCCGAGAACTGCAGCCGCCCGCCACTTTTTATGATTTTCCATCGGGAGCGACGTGCAGGAATTTCCATTCGCAGTCGAAGCTCTTAATTCCGGCTTTAATAAAGCGGCCGAAGAAGTTATTTCCACGCGGGGAATATACGAGCGGTAATATTTCGATGTTTGCCTACGAAATGCGGTCAATTTTCCACCAACTTCCGCGCGGAAACACCGCAAGAAAGCCGACTGCGGCTTTTAATAGTAACGCGCGAAAATGGAAAAATATCTAGCGGCTTCCCGCAGGACTGCCGCATGTCCTGAAAGGCCATACAGGATTATTTATATTGTTACATTGCCACCGCCGTCGATTTCAACCTTCTTCGGACACGCATAGCAAGTTGCTTTATGAAACGTGACTTTTGTACGGTGGCGGCGGCGGAAACGGAACAAATGTAAAGCTCGACGGCTTCAAATTGTAAACTGCAAGTTGTGCGCCGCGTAATTCATTGCGGACAGGGTGGCGAGTGCAAAAGAAGATGGAAGCCGGCGGCGCGTTTCAAGTAACGATTATATTGTTGGAGTGTACCAGGGATGAAACGTTAGGAGGACGCTTTGAATACGCTTTTCGGTAACCCGATAAGCGGCAAACTTTTACACCTCCGCATATCCTCGATCTGGATATATCCGGACCACCTAATCCGATTTCCTCTAGTAGCGCGACCACGAACTCCCACGTTCATTCTAATTCTGATTCAAATGCCCAGCTATCTGGCGACGACACGCATTGACGTTATCTGTTAAAGGACTAGTAAAGCACTCGCAAATTGCTCTGCCATCGTTGGAACCACTAAAATTAATGTGATTATTATTTAGTCACATTGGGTGTATGCAATAATACTTCATAGGAATCTGTCTAACTTTCTACCTTTACACATGTAGTGGCCAACTTCTTATTCGCGATGAAATGGTGATGTAGTTCCATTTCTGAATCTTTCAATTATACTTGAAAAGTGCTATACTACTAAGTACTAAGTGCGTTCCTGTTGTCTACTAACCGAAAATCATAATTGTCATAGTGCGGAATTTATGGCAACCTACATTTTCAATCTCACCCTACAAACATTAGATTTTCGCGCTGGTAATCAAAGTTAATTGCATATTTAGTTCAATTATACGGATAAATTTGAGCACACTGCAGCGCCTAATTTCAGCTGATGAGTAAATTTGAGTGGATTAGTCTAATTAGCTGTTTGTTTATCTATTATTGCACTGGAAACCCGGATTTCTATGAACAAGCTTTCCTACTCCATGAAAATACAAATACGATATTAGCCATTCTCTACTGGACTTGACAATGCAAGCATAATCTGCAAATCCTTTCAAATTTGTTTGGTTGCAACCCACAATAAAATGCTATTTTAAATGCATTAGAGTACATTCTATCACAATTTACACTGTTGCAATATGCGACGCAAGAGTGTAAATCTGCAACACTGGAGTGTTGGACATTAAAAGTCATCAGCACTCGGATTTCAATCGCAATAATTGACCCCATCGAATTATGCCCGGTGTACCGATTTGATTAGGTGCCGCAAAATGCGATTGCACAGCGTTGATTGAAATTAATGCCGCTTTTAATGAGTTTGTTGACAAATCCGGTATTTATGAAACAGGCGGCGAGCGTGAGCAGGCGACGTAATCGCTGGCGCGTGATGAAAAGGGCTAAAGTACAGCGGGAACGACGCCGCAAAATGCCGATACGTTCGGGCAGACCGATACATTTATCCCCGGTCGGACAGGTTCGACATTGTTGGGGAGCGGTTGGCGCTTTCCCCCCCCCCCCGATGCCAATCGAGTGCGGCGATGATGGTGATGTGCGGCGAAAGTCATGCACTAAATAGCTTTCGATGCGAGGATTAATCACTTGCCGTCGTGTTAGTGTGATAGGATGCGCCGTGTATTCCAATCTGTTCGGGGGGGGGAAAATGTCAACGCACACCTACGCGGTGGTCCATTTGCATTTAACATGAGAGAATGCGATATTCAATATTGGTTACCATACATATATATATATATGAAATATATAGGTATTGGAAGGATAAGGGACAGGGGTGAAATATTTTTTGATAGGATTTTAGTCATTATTAACTGCAATATCTGCAAAGTTAGTCCACTTACTCTTCGGTTTTCCATAAAAGACTTCCTCACTGCTAAGCATCGATGTTGTATTAATCTCCTTCAGAAATGCCAATCGTAAATGCATTCTCACATCACCCTTGTTTGTTGAAGACAGGAAAGACATGAGATATGTGATAGTATCGACTCCAGCAAAGTGAAACATTAATCTCGTTTTAGCAGAATGTTGGCGAAAAACAGGAACAGCAACAGAAGGCAAAACAGAACGCGACAGGTCCTGGACGAGGGTGGCACTCCAATGACGAGGGAATGCGTTGTCCAAAAGACGGACTGATAGGAAGATTGGACTACTCTGACGCGCACGTGTATAGAACTCGACGGAACACAATAATACGTCGGAATGAACGACAACTAAACATGGGTAACCGATCACAGACACTAAAACGTGTATATTAGATGTCACCACGGCTTCCAAGTATTTCTTCTTCACTCTACTGCTGCCACAATAGAGGAACCCTGATGAAGGGTCCCGAATCAAAATTGAATCAATAAAATACGTCTTCCTTGGCGTTTAAACCAGGAATTTATCGAATGGTACTATTGGCTCTATATGGGAATAGATCTTGGAAACTACTTTGGCAATTTCCTGAACATCCCAGAACGACAGAGCCCCGCCAAGTTTTGCTCCTGATTCGGTGGACGTCTTAATGCAAGACGACTCACAATTTGTTTGGAATGTGGCCCGGATTGATGTGGTTTGCTTACCTCCGACGATTTAGCAGATTTAGCATCTCCAATGGGCCCTGTTCATTTCTTTCCGGCTTATCTACAAGCTCTTCAGCGATAAAATACTGCGCACTACATTGACTATTAGTTAAAGGCGAGGTTTTCCGCACACCGAGAACGATAACTCAAGCCTGCCGGCGGTGGGTAGGTAGCCGAAGACACCGGAATGACCTCGACGTGTCGTCGTGCTTAACCTATTTCCACCGCCCGCCCGGCGGCCTTTCGCGTGTAATGGTTTTCCGATAGCGCGCTCGTAGATTCGAGATTCGCCGCCGTCGTGGACGTGCCATTAGATCGAGGTGTCCTCTTTCCTGCACGTCGGCAGCGGTGTCTTTGGAGGCCGGGCTCACCGATAAATTCGACACTAATCCAATATATGGCATAAAGAGGCGCTCGGATTCGCCTTTATGCGGCAATCCAGTATCGAGCGCCAACTTTCCGAAATTAATTAATTAATTAATTAATTAATAACGCAATTAATTAGCGATAAATATGCAATATGTTGAGGTAGGGGCGTCTATAAAAAAATTCAGGACTAGAGGAGTCAATCTCGCTAGATTTGTTTAGCTCTATATCTTTATCAAAGCGAATGCTTAATGTCGGGATGACACGTTGTGCAAATATGATTGGGTAGGAGATTACACACTGCATCGGCAGGCAACACCGGAAGTAATCAATCCTTTGGTTACAACTTAGTAAACATTCAACACTGGAGCCGTAACTTAAGCAAACATTGGACCGAGTGCGCTCCGTATCACCGGATGGTAGAACGTTGTAATTTTATTTACATTTCTTTCTGCCAGTGCCTTCTACGAGCAGGGATGGTTGTAGGAAGGAATAACAAACCCCTCATTATACAGCAATCAATGTGTGTGTATCTGCAAGGTAAAACGGCTTCTTTGACTTGATCATTTTCCAACAGACCTCTTAGTGTTGAATACTAACTACCTGCACAATCATGCTGCAGCAGGCAATTTTCTTGGCATTCGCAGGATAACAAATGCATCTAAAGGGCTAAGCTGCGAGCACAGTAGACAAACGAGTTTTTTTCTTTCGGGGCCTTTTAGCGCGTCGTGGCCAAAGGGCCAGATGAAAGAATACACAACATGCACTGCACTGGAAGTCGACGGAGGCGGCGGACGTGTTCCGATAAAATTGTCCACGGCGGAAGACGCAAAACCTCGCGTGAGTTTCGACAGCCGCCCTGTGCCCAACTGTTAAATAATGTCGAAAGTTTCCGGCGACGCTCTCTTTGCGTTTAACTTATTTTTTGTTGCGCACAAGTTGCAAGCTGATAAAACTTGCACGCGCCGATAAAGTGGGAAAATCTAAATGAAATATCGGTGCTGGTACACTGCTTACTCCTTCTAGAGATGAAGAGTCATGTCTACTACTCATGTTTTATTCTCGTATTGTGACTTTAAATATTGTAGACCTTTAGGAAGCTAAAAAAAAAAACGAAAAGAAATTGTTTGAAATATTTCAAGGTCGAAAGAAGTTGGGCTAGGGTTGTTTTCTGGAAGCAATCAAAAATCAATCAATTTTTGGGCCAAGAAAAAGTTAGAAATAAAACTTCTTCCACTGCTTATAAATTTCTGCTTGTACTTGTATAGTTGTCTACATTTTATACCGCTTTTTCCTAAGTATAAAAAAGCGCCAAGAGGGGATGTACCTTATTGATGCTGAAACTATTCCAAAAGTCGTTAGCATTTCGTGGTCGTACCGCCGAATTTCGCTCCGGCCGTGTTCTTACATCACAACATAACTTTCCGCATTTAATCTTAAACCCTTTTAATAGCCGGCCAAAACCACCCCACGCGTCTTTGTCGTGAGCGTCTCATTGCGGTAAAAGCGTGTCGTCGGATTACACGGGGCGTAGGACGTCGCCACCGCTAGCAGTTTATCACGCGGAAACTGCTTAATCGCATTTAATTATGTTCCTCTTCGTTTCCAACAAAATAAACAAAATTCCCTTGTTCGCACAAATCTACCAGTGCAAGAAACGAAGACCTCTCAATAACCACTTCGTCATACTGAAATATTGATGATTTGTGTACTTGACATCGGAAATTAGCGTTGCAAAAGCACAAAACAAACGTAAAAAATTATTGCAACATTATCTTGATGACTCTCCGGTCTTTGTGAGTACGCGCGGACTGTGGGGATACAAAGGGCGCTGGTTGTTTAAACCAGGACAGAATATATTCATGCATTGCGCGCCACGCGATGGCGGCGGCGACGAGCGAACGTCAGGAAAGCGGCACAAAGCTTTGCTTGTTTAGCATTTCAATAAAGCCGAGGCCACGTTTATAATGGAGTCGGACGCTGCTGGAATTATATATTGCGATGGAAGTCTTGCGCTGCAGGACGCGAGGAGTGCGGCTTCACAACTCCTCGCTTCATTGTGTAGATTATAAGCGGGGGTTAATAATTTGCTTCAAAACCAAGCTAATTTATCTAGCGCATGTGGCAAATCTCCCAGTCCCAAAAAGAACGTGAAAACATTCACAAATAGAATTGGGCCAGCCTCGTTAATTGCTGATCTTCCGGTGGAAGTCGTTTGCAGATTAAGTTTGCTACATATTTCATCGGCCAATATTTAGCAGGCGACCTTCGTGTACGCTTGCAGGGCTCGAAACGAACAAACCGTTAAATTCGTAATGCCCCTAAGAGTGTCCCCGCTTTCTCAGTCTCTTTTCTCGAGTTTCCCACGGCTGCAACTTTCCGGCAAGCGCGCCGTGTGCAAGCAGGAACGAAAAAACTGCCGATGAAATATTAACGCAACAGATTTTCGTACTTTCTGTCACTGTCGGAATTTCTAAACACGCTGCTTTAAGCAAACTTTTCCGAGTCAAGATGGCTGCGATCACCTCGTTGGTGGAAATCCCGAAGGCGAAACGTAACCACGAATTATTCAGCACGCCAAAGTGATTTATACGATACGACGTCAAAGGGTTATTAAAATTACAGCGTTTACTGGTTGGCCGCTAGGGGATCGTTGGCTGGAAATGTCTAAATGGTTTAAAAGCTATCGCAATTCGATTTTTCGTAATGCACCAGGGAAAAAGTTGACAAAACTTATTGCTAACCGCGCTTAACCTTGGGAATTTTTGCGAATTGTGGTTGCCTATAATTTTTCGCTTACATTTGCATACAGCTCATTGAATATTAGCAAAATCGAGAAGTACATTTGGCTAAATTATTCGGAAAATTATCGTTTTATTTTGTAACTAAATAAAACAGGCCAAAGCATCTTTAAGAATCCCTAACTTCACGTCATTTGCTTTTATTGGCTTCACAAGTTGTTTTATATATTCATATGATTTTTATTTTCTTATATCCCAACGGACCGCAACCCTAGATCTACCCAAAATATGCTAGTATTATTCCGCAGTTTAAATTGATTTCATAAATCACCGCTATGGCTCTGAAACGGCAAGATAGGACGGGCTGCGTCGTCCTAGGTCTTAAATTCGGATTGAAGTAGTTTTCCATCTTGTAAACACTCCTTCAGGGTGTGTTTCCCTCTGTCATCGCGACAAACAGATCAAGGAGAGTCAGCATTGCGTGCGGCATAGTAATCCGAGTGAACTATTATATTGTTTATCAAACAGCGCCGATTCAATTAAGTAAAGTGGTTTTAATGGTCGTATTTCTGATTTATCGCAATTTTTTTTGTCTTTGCCGCTTGTTTTCGACGTAACGAATTGCCATGTAATAATCGCTGGCAG
This sequence comes from Ecitoglossa quadriceps, assembly GCA_027574925.1. Taxonomy (NCBI): domain Eukaryota; kingdom Metazoa; phylum Arthropoda; class Insecta; order Coleoptera; family Staphylinidae; genus Ecitoglossa; species Ecitoglossa quadriceps. The sequence goes on along the minus strand of JAODGC010045118.1, from coordinate 78,513 downwards.
TCACGAAAAACTGCGTGATCGTTACTAGCCATTGCGGAGACATCAGAAGCATGGGAAAGGTTTTCTCCGGGATTACACATGGCAGTTTTTGATTATGACAGAAGAAATTGTAATTGTAAAATATTTTAAATAAAAGATAATTGACTAATGATAGGGAAAATGAGAGCAAATTTTAGATTCCGAATTCTGGAACAGGATTCTGGGATCAATTTTTTCCAGCTTTTATGCTAAGTAAGTCCATTATAGTAAGCAATATATTTCTGATGAAGTAAGTTTTCCCGATGTAATTCCAGCCAATTTACTAAATGATCTCAGAATATACGAGTCTAGTAATAATTTCCAAAAGAATTCCCTGTTTAATTATTTCGAGATGCACTCGAAATAGCTTCAAGGACGTTATGGAAATATACGACAGTGGCGAGTGAAAAACCAGGAAAGCAAAACTCCCGTCCACGACTTTTAGGAGCCTCGTGGGCGTCGGGTGTGCGCGGAGGGTTGGAATGACTCGAGTAAGAGGAGCAAATTAAGCCGCTCTACTTTTAATGCCCCATGCTCCACACAACACCACATACGTGCAACTGCAGTGGTGACGGCGGCCGCTGCTGGTGGCGTTGTGTCCGGGCGCCTGCACCGCACAACGGCCTGATAGCGACGATGTTTTGGGGTAACGAACGGCCTCCTAGCTGAATTACGTCAACAAATTATACTGGCCCCCAGCCCAACCGTTGTGGGCTTGTACGCCGCCGCTCCCATCACCATTACGCCTCCAGCGCGCCGCAAAAGTATTGACGCCAACTATAGCCACGCCGAGCGAACACCCTCATTGAGCTACTTCAGCCACAAGGGTTTTTTATGCGCGCGTAATGAAAAATATGCTGGTAGCCGATTTGAAAGCAGGACGCATGTGGAAATGGATGTAGGGCGCATTTAGAGTAGCTTGGCCTTATTCTTCTTACGAGCACTTGACTTGGAGGATTGATACAGCCGCTGCTGCAACTGCCACAACACAATCTCCATTTTGATAGTAGTGCAAAACAGCTGAGGATTGCATGCCCGAAAATAGCAAAAACCTTTCTAACCCAGATTCAATGCTTTTTATGAGTCTGCTTTCCTCGTATTTTACGTTTATGTCCTTACCAGGGCGCGAGACAACAAAGATGACACACAAAAAAGATGAAGAGCACACGAAGAATTTAATAACAACGCAATTTGGGATGAAGGCATCCAAAAAAATGTAATGTGGCAAGAAGTGAAAGTCAGATTGATGCTATTTATCTACCGTTTGAAAATTGAATTCCACATCAACATGATATAGAAAAATATTGAAATGTTAAAGCTCCAATAAATGTACAGTTTTTCGGCCAGCTATTTATAGGCGTTGTTTTCCGAATGCCATTAATATACGATCTTTGTCGATCAATTAATCATTCCGCTTCCAACCGAAATTGATGATTCCCCGTACAATAGAACACAACATGTCCGATAAAGCTGGTGAGGATGAAACAGTAGCAAAACACATATTCACCCATCACGCTTGAAAAAGCATTCACTTTTTGCCGCTAAACAAAGCGCGTACAAAAATTATCGCCATGGTGACAAATGAGCCTCTATCAAAAAATGAACGACAGGGGTCAATCCCGCAGAACCGATCAGTCTCAGCATGCCACAATTGATACAAAGCGTTGTGCTTCTTTTGTGTGCTGTGCAAGTGGGCGGTAGATTGAGTGAATATCTTCATTATGTACCTCCGAATAGACGGAATGTAAGTCTGCAGGTGAACATCACAGGGGGAGTTGTACAAGGCGCCGAAGGGTTGACCTATCATCGTAATGTAACGTACTACAAATGGTTAGGAATTCCGTATGCGGAACCACCTCTGAAGGAGCTACGTTGGCAGGTATAATCGTTCATATTTCTAGGATATCTTGAGGATGTTGTGAATGCTGAGAAGTTATCATTCCGTAGCCTCCTCGTCCAGCGACGCCATGGCTTGACGTCCTGAATGCAACCAATGAGCGCCCGTTCTGCGTTCAAATGTCTACTGATGAAGGCATTGAAGACTGTCTGTATATCAACATCTACATGCCACAGATTGTAGGTGTCCGTCGTGTTCGCTTTATCCCGTCTGCTAACGATGAACGTTTCAGGAAAAACAGACAAATTACGCGGTAATGGTGTGGATCTATGGCGGGCGGTTTGCGAACGGAAACGGCAACTACACCCTCTACGGGCCAGATTTTTTGCTCGAACGGCAAGTCGCCTTCGTCAGCTTCAACTACCGCTTGGGGATATTCGGCTTTCTCAGCACCGAGGACATGACACTGCCCGGAAATTACGGCCTCAAGGATCAAGTACAGGCGTTACGCTGGATCCAGGAGAATATCGCCAAATTCGGAGGTGATCCGACGCGCGTGACGATTTTCGGCGACAGCTCGGGGGCTGCGTGCGTCAGCTATCTATTGCTGATCCCGCAAGCGAAGGGCCTCTTCCACCGGGCTATCATGCAGAGTGGCAGCGCGTTGTGCCCTTGGGCGTATCAACGTGAACCGAGGAAAATCCTCTCTATGCTGGGTTATGCGTGTCGTATATTTGATTCTAACTTGACGCAGGTAGTAGAGAGGTTAAGGAAGGAAGACACCAAGAAGCTGAGGACAAAAGTGTTAGCTATCAATGTTGGAGTAAGTGTAATATTAATTAATGGGGGGTTTTACGGGATAAGCATCTCTAAGACCTAGCCCTAGTAGCTCTACATTAGCAAATCAGAGAAAAAGTCGCGTAGTCAAGATGATAGAAATTCCCTTGAGATCCGGTTTTTAATAGAATTTGTTTTTTGCAGAATGCAATCGAACCCCTTAATGGCTTACCATTTGCACCCTGCTTGGAACCCATCCACAACGGAGCTGTACTCACAAATCACAGCAATGAATTGTTTGCTAATGGAAAATTCAATACGGTGCCATTTATAATCGGATTCACCGAGCAGGAAGCCTCCATCGTGCAAGACGGTATCATGACATTTCTTCTCCACTTTCATTCTTCACTACCTCGGCCGTTTACCAATTTACCAATTCATTCCCCAACTTATTAAACTGCTTTTCTTCTTCTCCCACACAGTCATCGAGCGAACGCGTCCTTACATCGCACACTGGGATATCTTCCCGCAGCTGCTTGTGCCTGCCAACCTCAATGTCACGTCCAAGCTCAAGCGCAAAGAGATCGCGATGAAAATCAAAACCTATTACTTTGGGAAGAAGCTCATCTCGATGTCGAGCAAGACCGATATGATGAACGTACGTTACACTGGCGGAATAATTGCATCACGCCACATGTTTCCTGTTTGCAGTTTATCGGCGATTCGCAATTTGTGCGTTCGATCAGGCACAACGTCCAAGTGTGCGCCAACTACTCCAGGATCTACCTGTATGTCTTCTCTTATGAGGGTTACATAGGACGGTATGGCACGAAAAAAGAAGTCGCCCGCAAGGTGAAAGGCGCAGGCCATGTAGAAGACGTGTTCTATTTATTTTTTAAGAGTAATCTCACGACGAAGAATCAGACTGACTGGAAGGTCATTTCGGAGATGACTGAGTTGTGGACAAATTTTGCTAAATCTGGGTATGACAAACAACACCAACAGCAATAAGACTTTGATTATTAATTAATAGTAGTGGTTGTATTGTAAAATATTTTATGGAAGATAATTTGAATTGGTACAAAAATTACAGTCGTAATTTATTTAGCCTTGCCAGAAATTAATTACTCTCATGACTCAATTTTATGTTTAAAGTATACTACATTCTAAGCCAGGTGGAATCATCACAAAGCGTGATTGGGCAAAGTATAGGGCCCATGGTAGTATCCCCACTCCACTCCACGCAGCTTAAAAATCGGATGCAATGACACTGTACTTCACTCGTACACAATCATCTTACTTAGCCGACGATAATTACTAATAAATAGTAATTATGTTGTAAAATATTATAAGGAAAGTAACTCAGGTTTATTATTGCAATTGTTACCAGTGAACCAACACCAATACTAAGCAGCAACATCACCTGGCCACCTATTAATTCAAAGGAAAAGGAAATGACCTATCTCAACATCAATACCAACCTAACGATCCAGAAAGAACCTCGCGCGGATGCCATGGACTTCTGGGATGACCTCTACAAAGAATTCGGGTGTTCCTTCTACAACACCTTCAAGAAGAAGTGAACTACGTGACCTCCAGACTCCAAATAAAACTGGATCTTCAATGGACTTACATTGAAACGCTTGACGTCCTTGTACACAGCTAACCTCATATATGCTATATTTATACAAAATATATCTTCAACGTCAAAACATACTTCCGAAACTTATCCAAATTACCGTATGCGTATAACTTTATTATATTATTAAAACGCAAATAAATTAAATTTTTTTTAAATTAGAGATTAATGGGGAGTGTTGCCTTTCTAGTCTAAAGTTTAGGAAGTAGCCTAGGAATGCCTTATAAAAATGACACCACGCAATGTCTACCTCCACACTCAGTGACGCAGTTTGCCAAAGAGTAGTTGGATTTCGGTTGGAACACAAAACATGAAAAGCCACTCGCGAATATCTCTCAAACAGTCGCGTACTGTGTGCAAGCAAAAGCGGACGCGTGTGTAATAACGTAGTAATTACCAAAAAGCAGCAAGAAGATGCTTGGACGACAAGTAGTTGGATGGTTTATTGCTGTGCAGTTGGTATGTGGGTCTGGGGAGTGTTGGTATAAGCTTCAGGCAGGAAAAGAAGTAAGTTGGTAAAACAAATTGAGTTTTTACAGATGTAGTTTTAAACTGTGCCATACTTATGATTAAGAAATATTCATTTATAAATCAATTGTGTTCTGCATTATTTTTCAATTAATCTACCTACCTCGATTAGGATCCCAAACTTCAAGTAACTTTACCCTCCGGAACAATTCAAGGCTTGCAATTGAAAACCGAGCGTGGATTGGATTTCTACGCATATCGCGGAGTGCCCTATGCGGCGGCGCCGGTGGGCAATCTGCGATTCCGTGTAAGTCTACAAGCTTCCACCCTGACGCCTTCAAACACACAATCTACTATTTACAGGCGCCGCAGGAAGCGCCAGGATGGGACGGCGTCCTCGACGCCACCAAGGACGGCGCAGCGTGCCATCAATTACGCAGCGACACGGACGACGAGTCCGAGGATTGCTTATTTATAAACGTCTACACAACGCTGGTGAGCACGCAAACACTTCAATTATTTTTCAATTTGTCGTCTATTGAGAAGAATTGCGTCGCGGCAATTTTAGTTCAGCTATGTGCGATGAAAACCAACCAGCGCAATTAACTTGCTGCAAATTGATTTGAGTGAGTTCTTTAAGGATAAGCACGAAAGCGAGCAGAGGAAGCTGCCGGTGATGGTTTGGATATACGGTGGGGCTTTCGTCACTGGACATTCTAAGTCGACATTGTATGGGCCAGACTATTTGCTTGAGAAAGATGTTGCTGTAGTGACATTTAACTATCGTGTTGGCATTTTCGGTAAGATGATTCTATTTATGAACGGTTATGAACAAAAAGAACACACATGTAATTTGTTTACGTTGGTACTATCTTGTCATTGTGATGTAATAACTCAGGGTACGACTAAGCGCAGAGCTACGCAACGTTTTATGCATTAATTTTGATTTTTCTAATCCACCTTATATAATTATTTTCAATTAGTTAATATCATGATAAACTGGCAAGCTACCAAGTTAACATCGAACAACAATAGCAACAATGTTGAGAGATTCTTGTTTCCGTAGGCTTTCTCAGCACTGGCGATCATCACTCACCAGGAAACTACGGCCTCAAGGACCAACTCTCCGCACTCCGCTGGGTAAATCACAACATCCACCTGTTCGGCGGTAACGCTAATAATGTAACGCTGTTCGGGGAAAGTGCGGGCGCTGCTTCTGTTAGCTATCTGCTGTTGATGCCCCAAGCGTCCGGATTGTTCCATAGAGCTATTTCGGAGAGCGGGAGTGCTCTGTGTCCATGGGCGATGCAAAGAAACCCTTTGGCCATCGCCTTACAAGTGGGCCACTCAATCGGTATCATCACATTGTCCAGTGAAAAACTAGTTCAAGCCCTGCGGCAACAATCGACCGACGCTCTTCTGTTGGCAGCGGCCAGTCCAGCGCTTCTGGTAATTGTGGATTTCCGTAAAAGATGCAATATTCTCACTCGGCATAACTAAATTCATGTCGCAGAATTTGATCTCACCGTTAAACGGCTTAGTCTACAGTCCGACTATCGAACCGGAACATCCAGAAGCCGTGCTCACACAAGGTCCGCATGAACTCTTCCGCCTGGGTCGTTTCAACCGCGTGCCCTACATCATTGGCTTCAACTCTGAGGAGAGTGCCGTCCTCCTAGAAAGTAGGCATCGTTCGTTGTAACGATATTAACCTTTTCTTATCCCCGAAGCTTTGCGAGTTGAGATTGCATGCAATCTTTGGAACCGCTGACGGATTCGGGTCTATATTAAAAAGCGCCCTGATTTTTACAGTACTGGACTATCTGAGGGTTTACTTGCTGAGTTACGATGTGCTACCGATGAACCTCGTGCCGGAAGATATGAACGTACCGAAATTATCCCTCAATTACCTCGAGGCCGGATATAAAATAAAATTATTCTATTTTGGGTTTTTATCATCAGTTGCCAGCCACGCGCAAATTCTTAAGGCAAATAAAATGGGAAAGCAAAATAGAAAGCATGTTTTTTAACAAGAGATTCTTACTTTTTTTCTTATAGTTCATCAGTGATACGCAATTTATAAAACCTATCTGTGAAACTGTACGTTTGATGTCAAAGTTTGCACCCGTTTACTTGTACGAGTTTTCCTATGAAGGTGATTTAGGGATCAATGGCGTTAATTTGAATAAACCTGTTGCCAAACAAGGAAGGACTATACAAGGTATCACCTGTACCGCTTCAACTTACATAATCTTACAAAACAATCTTTGAGGTGTTGGCCATAGCGAAGAAATCTGGTATCTTTTTAAAAGGGCAAACCTAGCTGTTGACAATGCAGTAGATGCTAGACGAAGTGATACTATTTTGTCCCTCTGGACTAATTTTGCTAAATTTGGGTAAGTTTTTATTTTATCTGGGTAATTGTTTTGGTTTGGTTCTAATTGACATTCTGCTTAGTGAACCAACACCTAGACAAACTGCAGTGCCAAATAACTCTCCCTGGCCACTGTCCAACAAAGATAACGAATTTGCCCACCTCGACATCGGACGTGATTTGGTCCTCAAGCACAATCCGCGCAGGGAAGCAATGAAATTCTGGGATGAAATGTACTCTACGTTTGGCCACGGGCCATACGACACCTACTGAATTCAACGACACCTCCCGGAGTTACGTAATTTATCTAACTAGTACCTAACAGAATCTGTTGATTGTTGAAATGCACATGTTACAGTTTAGTTCGCTACTATGTAACCAAAATCGACGATAAAATTTATATCGACAAGAGAAATAAGTAACAAGCAGACTGGAAGCAACCCTGTTGAGGATGGTCGCTGAGAGGACAGGGAATAATAAAAATTTAAGAGTCGACAAAACGCGTAGAAATGCGAGGATTCACTTTAATATATTTATAACTCGGAGTTTATAACAATGTTGCGCTTATAAAAATGTTGCCAGGACAATAAAAACGGCATTCTTTCGCGCGGCGCGTGTTTTATGGAGGAGTTGAGCGAGATGTTGCAATTTGTATTCATTTTTAGCTAAGGCTGTTTTATACTTTTTATGTTTTACTTCCGGAGGTTACAGAAATGAAATATTCCATTAAATTGTAAGTATTGGAAAAGCCTGCACACTGAAAAAAATTAATTATATGGTATATTTATTTTAGTTGGAGTAGAATCCAATTTCGAATTAAAGCTCCTTAAATAATACCAGCAGTAAAATGCCTGTAAAATAAAGAATCAATATTCTGATATATATATATGGATTGCATGTGCAACAAATTGATTGGAAACACTTTGCAATTGGATGCAGACTGGTAACCCTCACTACTATTTGAATATTTTTTACCGCGTGCATATCAAGTTCATGTTATCACAGTGGGTTTTGCTTGTATCAACTTAGTAAACATTTCCAATTTGTTCAATTTCCCGATCCAATTTCTTTTAACAAGAATATTAATTTATTTGTTGCTCTGTAATAATTTGCCAGCATAATTTGTAAATTTTGTTCTATTTATTCCGTATAAAACTACATAACGCATTCATATCCACCAGCAACATGCCCCTCTCAAAAATAAGTTTCAAATATTCAATCTACTATCATTATTTTCTCTCTGGATGGAGTTACCTGGCTACAACCTTCGACTCGCAGCACGTTTCCAATCTCTCATCCGAATTGAGATTATTGCAAAAACTTTCATTCAGTTTTTAATATTCGATATTAAAACTAACATTGATACGAATATATCCATGTTACTCCTCGATGAGATTCGACTCCATCCAATTTTCCCTCCGAGGCCAAGCTCCACAATCTACCGCGTAAATATAGCGCCGCAATATTTATTTTGTGTTTGCTTGGACTTTTGGCTTTCATTTCTGAAGCACGCTCTTATTAAGCACTCGTGTTTTATCGATCCGCAACTCCTCGTCGAACAACATATAGAATAGAGGAAATTTATTATGTGCTAGTTAATGTACTCTTAGTCCGGCGACGTTCCACTAGGCAAAAGTTTAATTACTTTTATGGTAATTTGCTGCTGGCTTTTTGCACTTTTTCAGGGAGGGTACCATCTCCAATTTTCAGCCTCCTGCATTCGAGGACAGTAAGGACACTGTATGAAAATGTAAAAAGTTTTTGTCGACACACTATTATTTATCGTCAATAATAACTAGCATAGTGCGGATGGACATTTGACGAACAAACATTTCTGGTTCCTATCATTTATTATTGCTATTGTTGGAAAAATTCTTGGCGTTTTAATAACTGGATTGATGAATTGATGAATGATATGAAAAAATATTGGTTTGGCAAAAGAAGAAACACGAAAATAAATGATGGAAAATATACTAAGTGATACCAACATAAAAATAAACAATGGAATCCCTTTCCCTAAATGGCATTTAACAAACAAGTTATTTCAACTTTAATCAAATTATTAATTAAGGCTTTGTGTTGTATTAAAGCTTATATTATAACTTATCAAGTACTCAAAACAACCGAAATTATTCAAGCTCCATGAAAGTAAATAAATCAAAATAATTTTGACACTGACCGCAAAAAATGCAATAGATTTCAAATCAAAATTAAGAAGGCATAAGGTCATCATCGTCTTTGCGGGTATTTGGTTCTTCGTCGAGCAATGGACAACCTATTGGGTGGTCCGAAGACAACATCTCCTTAACGAAATTAACACTCGACAGCCTAAATCCTTGTTCCAGTCGACGTAAACGTTGCTCCCGACGAATGTGAGGTGGAATGTTTGAAGTCAAGGTATGTTCTTTGTACAACACTTCTCCTTGTGGTACTGCCGTGTACGTTTGCTGCGCCGACTTCCAGAGCTTTATCCTAGGGCGAGAAGCTTGTGTTGTCTTGATTGCCAGATTGGGTAATAATCCTAAATTATTTTTGAGGGCATTAAATTAAATTACCAATTAAAGATGGTGCTATATTAACGTAACAAGGGTTACATTAATAAACTAATGCATAGCCTGCATTTGAGAATGCGATAAACTGACATGACAAACTGTCAGTGAGTCTCGCATTAACCTAACATATTCTATTGAATAAAAAAATTTAAGAAAAAAAGGATTTACCGATTAGGAATGGCTTCCGCTGACCTATTCTTACATACACCGAAAATAACGAAATCCATATCCCCTCTGTTTGCCATTTTAAAAATCTACAAATATTTTCTGACTGAGCTGATTAGAGCAGATCTTCTCTTAATGGGATCAGAAATTATTGGCTACTGTGCGATTGTCAAATCAATAAATTTTGTTGCTATTATCATTAAACAACCAAGAACCCAAAATTTAATGCAGAAACTCTTGTTTTATTTACTTATTTGACAAACTTAGCTACAACTAGAGACAATGGAAAATATTTACAGAATGTTCTGTAATGTTTTATCACCGATATATCAGCAGTCGTAAAAAAAGCTGCTTAAAATATATAGTACTAAAATTATTCTATAGTGTGATAATACAACTAAATTTCAGAAAGTAAGGAAGTAATTTATTAAAAATTATTGTCAACTGAATTCACAGGTAATAAATTAATTTGTATGATATGCCTTCTTAACATTTCCTTTACTAAATAATATGAATTTAAGTTATTCATGTTTTACATAAAAAAAAAGTTAAAAAATAAGGTCTTGTTGAATATAACTTCTTTCAATATTATTTTTTTTAGCAGCCTATTAAAAATGTAATAAAATATTACATTGTTACTTCGACCAAAAAAAAAACATTTGAAATTACACGAAGTTCATAAAAGTAAATAAATTGGATGAATTAATATTTTCTCGTAAGCCATATTTTTTCTCATATCAAATCATATTATGAAGAAACTAAATTCAAGTATAATAGAGTGTACACTAAAGGTGCAAAGCAAAATAAATACAAATAAATTTTGATAAAATCCCAAAAAAAAAATGAATAAATTTAAAACTAGAATTAAAAATGTATAGGTCATCAGGTTATTGGGCATTCTCATCATTGCATGTGTTTGCTCCTTTGTCAAGCTGTACCATTGCGTTGCCCACAGATAACGTCCCCTTAATTATATCAGAACGCGGGATTCTAAATCCCCTACGCCATCGTTGCAAACGCTTCAGCCGACGAAGGTGAAGTGGAATATTTGTACTCAAGGTATGTTCTTTGAACAATACTTCTCCTTGTGGGACTGCGGTGCCCGTTTGCTGTGTCGACCGCCTATTCCAGATCCTCATTCTTGGGCGAGAAGCTCGACAAACGTACCCATCAGTGCAAATAGTACAAAGCTCATTACTGGTTGAAGATGACGTTTCCAAAGAAGGAAATTGATTTATTTTATTTATGTTTTATTGGTCAACGACAACCAGCGTAACATTCCTAAATTATATTTGACAACATTGTAGATGGCGTTATATTAAAGTTAATGAACCAATGCTCAGCCTGCATTTGAGAGTAGGATTAACTGACATGACAAGCTGTCAGTGCACTTTGCATTAACATATCATTATCTTATTGTATTTAATTAAAAAATAGAAAAAAATTAGATTTACCGATTAAGAATGGCTTCTTCTGACCTATTCTCAACCACATCGGAAATATCGGAATCCATTTCCTCTCTGTTTGCCATTTTCCACTGTTAGTCTACCGAATGTTTTCTGTCTGAGCTGATCGGAGCAGATCTTGTCCGAATGAGATCCAAATCAGGCACAACTGACTACTAAGCGATCGTCAAATCAATAATTTTTGTCGCTATGATTGTATGAAGGACCAACTAAGACCTGAAAATTTAAAACAACTAATGTTTTTCTCACTTATTTATTTGACAAACTAAGCAATCACTATAAGGACTATAAAACATTTGCACAGGAAGACAAATACTAAATTGAACCAAAATTAAATTAAGGAATGAAAACATAAAATCTACTCACACATATAGAATTAATTGTACTGACATTTTATAGCATTCATGAGACAAGTAAAAAGTAAATCTTTTACATAAATTACCCAACATAGATGCACAAGAATCTAAAGGAAGTTCTGCAATTAAAGATGTAATTTGCTTAAAATTAGTGTAAAATAAAATCGCAAATACCAAATTAACTTGCATTTTATGCAGTTTATGAATTTCTTTTGCAAAGTAACATATGGCAAACAAATGATTTCAAATTTAATCAAAACATAAATCTAGTGTATTAAAGCTGTACGTTGAATTAGTTTCTAAAAATATACCAGCTTGAGCAAATGATTCATTATGATTCAAATTAAGTAGTAATAACCAAATATCAAATGTTATTTGAATTCCTTTTTTGAAAGTATTACCTACCTAATCTCGCATCCAAAAACAAAAACTGCTCTTCCACTGCTATTGTTTTGAGAATTTCAACTGAAATATGAAGACAACTATGCCTGATAACACCTTGGTATTGTGTAGATCTGGCGGCACAGTGCAAACCACCTTGCTGATAACAAATTCAAACTGTATAGCGATAATAAATGAGTGATACATTAATTGGTGCTTATTGATAGCTTAATTAACCCTAACATTATTATTCTAGAGCATTACTTTTAGTAAAATATCTGAATGTAATATTGTATGCTTCGTTAATTTTGATCATGAACTATCTGATAATCATTGTATTAAATAACTCTACGTTAGCAAACTAGTGTTAGAGTAGAATTACGTTAAAACCATAAAATATCATAAGTAGTTAAGTTAGACTCTTAAAAATGCACCAAGTTCATAATTAATAATATCAAGTGCTTGTAAAATTTAAAAATATGAAGCAAAATAAGGCATAAAAGACTGTAATGAATCCTAAAACATGCTTTAAATATTATTTTGGTGTATTTCTATTTATATTAAGTCAGGTTTTTCTAGTTTGCAAGAATCATTTTTCTTTTAATAACTCAATAATAAACTTAATCTGGCCCGTTGAAAGCAACAACATTGTATACGAAAACCTCCCCCTGCTGGTTGTGACATTTCTATCAAGGAAGGAAGAAATGATACAAGTTACACTTTTATAACGCGAATTGCAACGCGTGAAATATTAAACGCGTGATACATTCTCGCATTAATATTCATGGCTTTCATGATGGCGCGGCGGCGGCACATTTTTCATCATTTTTCTTCGCTGGCAGGATGCGGCGCGTAAATGTGGCACTCCGTCGCCAGATGAATAATCGCCGAATCACCGAAGCAGGTACGACGCATGTATCCTGGACAAACAAGGAGTAAACACGCTTCCGACGCGCAATCTAGCTGGTTAATCAATCATCGTGGAATATTCGCGAACGCCTGTCAATCAGGCCTCCATCCATATCAGGATCCTCTGATCTAAGATCAGGCACACGCAACAGCGCAAACCCTTCCCTGCCATTCCAGCATGTTTAGCATCTCGCGGTCGTTGGCGCCTAAATGCTTTTCCTATTTCGGCGCAAATCCACACTTAGAATTAAGCATTACAGAGGGGAAGACAAGCATTGCTCGCGGTTTTTATTCGCGTACTGAATGTGCAGTTCGCACGAGGCTCTTGAATGAACGTGGTGAATGAATGAAGAAACTTTCTGTTCCCTACGTCCTACGTCGTGAGCTTTTATTCCATATCCACGTGAAAGGTGATAAGCGTCATTACTTCAACCGAATGAAATAATCCTTAGCTTGTTATTATGACTAAAACTATAATTGAATTATCATTTGGAATTCTTCCTTGTTATTAAGATAATGAGAAAAGTGCATAAGTTTGATCCAAAAACATATTAATAATAAGACACAAAATACGTTGAATATTTAATAATAGCAACATGTTAAGCACGCATTAATTGAATATGTACAATATTAACCTCATTTTGTAGTAAAATTACGCATTTATTAATCGTGGAAGTTCTAGAATATCGTTGTTGTGCATAATTTCTTTCTGTACGATGCTGATTATTAGCTGCATACATTTGACTTAGTTTAGTTCGTAGCATTTGCGATGGTGTCGCGATTGTCGCAGGTGATGTGCGCATTTGCGAAATCCGTGAGTTCGCGCGTTAATTCGCGACCTTCGCGCCTCCGACGCGAGCGCCACAAAGATAGTATGGTCTAATGGCTGCGAATCCTGGAAACTGTATGACAGTCGACACTCCACCACCGCACGAACAACATCTAATGCAAGGTATTCTCCTCAAAAATAATTCTACATCTTGTCATATACTATGAGCATCTCTGATTTCTAACACAAAATCTGATGATAAACAAGCAACATCACATCTCCTATAAAAACCAATGCAAATCAAGTCCATTTGAGAAATAGAATACCGCCTAATATAATATTAGCAAAACCTTAATAAAACACAATTAAGGCTATACTAACTAAACACATCTTTCATATCAAATTGAAGACGGCAACATGTCAAAAACATTTTTATATGATCAAATATTCAGTATGGGTCAAAGTAAACTAATTAAAATACAATAATCTTACTTCATAAAAAGCTTTGCTCCTACTAAATCATTGTGCCTAAATTAAAAACAATTATAATATAATACATTAGCTGTAAACTAAGATATAAATCAAAACAAATACTAGACAATTTTAACAATTTCCCAAGAAAGATTCAACAATTTTAAAAACAGAATTAAGAAAGCACAGCTCATCAGGTCATTGGTCATCCTCATCATTGCGGGTATTTGCTCCTTTGTCTGGCTGTACCATTGCATTGCCCACAGACAACGTCCCCTTAATTATATCAGAACGCGGGATTCTAAAGCCTCGACGCCATCGTTGCAAACGCTTCAGCCGACGGAGGTGAAGTGGAATATTTGTACTCAAGGTATGTTCTTTGAACAACACTTCTCCTTGTGGGACTGCGGTGTCCGTGTGCTGTGTCGACCGCCTATTCCAGATCCTCATTCTTGGGCGAGAAGCTCGACAAACGTACCCATCAGTGCAAACAGTACAAGGCTCATTACTGGCTGAAGATGACGTTTCCAAATAAGGAAATTGATTTATCTCATTTATGTTTTGTTGGTCAACGACAACCGGAGTAACATTCCTAAATTATATTTGACAACATTGTAGATGGCGTTATATTAATGTTAATGAACCAATGCGCAGCCTGCATTTGAAAATGGGATAAACTGACATGACAAACTGTCAGCGCATCTCGCATTAACCTATCATATTGTATTCAATTAAATAATTGAAAAAATTAGATTTACCGATTAAGAATGACTTCTTCTGACCTATTCTCATCCATATCAGGAATATCAAAATCAATTTGCTCTCTGTTTGCCATTTTCCACCGTCAGTCTACAGAATGTTTTCTGACTGAGCAGATCGAAGCAGATCTTGTCGGAATGGGCTTCAAATCAGAAATGACTGACTACTGTGCGATCGTCAAATCAATAATTTGTGTTGCTATGATTGTATGTACAAGCAACTAAGATTCCGAAATTTAAAGCAGTTAATCTTTTTTTACTTACTTATTTAACAAACTATAGGGACCATGAAACAAATCCCAAATCCCACAATGCCAAATACTAAAATAAACCTCAATTAAATAAAAAATGAATACGTAAACACGATGACTCCAAAACCCATTAACTATGGAATAAATTATACTGAAATTTTTTATCGCCTATGTCAAGGGTCGCGACAAAAATCCGCTTAAAATATATAATTCCAAAATAATGTGATAGCGTGATAATTGACCAAATTCAATAAGTAAAGGGTTAAATAAATATCAAGGAACGATCATTTCAACCATTCCTGCTACTACTACTACTACTATCTAATCTTACAAGCTGAAATTGAAACCAACTCATCCACTACGATTGCCCTATGAGAGAATTTGTTCAACTGAAGTAAATAAATAAGTGTTACAATAGAAAAAGGTACTTTTGAAGTCTGTATATTTGGTACCACAATGCAGACCCACCTTGACCTCGTAAATTCAAACTGGATTTCTATAAATGTTGAATAACCTAGGAAGTACAAGTGTAAATTAATACCCCAAGTAGTTTTTCTATTTTGTTTCAGATATTCCTATGTTTATGTGTCGCTCTAGATTTTCTTAGAATGAATGTCCAAGACCTACACTTGTGTTTTATGTAATGTCAAATTAAGAACAACGCAAAAAGAAAATGCGATCCGCTCGGTTCGGCTGTCCCGTCGTTTGCGGTAAGTGCTTCTCCCATCGCGCGTCCCCCAAACCCGCCGCCCCCCTCACGCAGACGACACGAAGCATGCATGTTGAGGGCATAATTCACCTTGCCAACCGCACTCGCTGAGCGCGGCTAATTACACGACCTCCGCGAGCGTACGCTCCGGACGTGTGCGCGCCGCCACCGCTGCCGCCGTCGTCGCAGCAAAGGACAGAAAAAGCCATTTCGCTGTTATTTACAGCTCCTTTCGGAGGGTGCATTCGCTGCCGCAGCCAAGAATTTTTTAAATTAAACCACCAAATCGCGCATCATCCCGACTCGCCAAAAGCGCAACAAATTCACAATTTGCGATTAAACGTGCGCCTGCCTAATTGCCAGAGGTCGAAATTAAGTAAGCAGTTCAACTTATGCAATTCCTGCGCCTGACAGCGAAAAGTTGCGCGTCAGAGAGGCGCAAATTGCGCAAAAAAGGACGTGCAAGTGCGCGGCTAATTTATGCACCCCACGGACAAAATTGCCCCGGATTTGAGAAATAATGAGTTAACAAATTTATGAAAAATGGAATGTTATAATAGAGAATTATGCTAGCTACGTGCGCAAATTAATCGTGCGCAGTGTTTAATTTTTACTCAAATGGTGTTTGGAGTGGATTATGGAGGGCTTTCCTAATAGTTATTAAATTTTGCGCAGGTAGTAAATTCCGAGCAATGTGTTGACGCGAGCTGGAAGGAAAGATGCGAAGCTGAGGGATGTGCAAGCAAGAGTACCATTTGTCCCTTCTGCAGCAATCGTGAACTGTAACATTTCTACGTTACAGTCTCCCATTTGGGGGCATTAGCAAAGCGCTTGAAACGTGTAACATATATTTGGCTTGATTTTCGCAAAGTGCACGTGTGTCTTGTTCATTCGGCAGGACGGATTTACGATGTTTATCGCGGGGTGTGATCTACGTTTATGGAGGAATTTTAGTGTATGGGTAAGGTCGATTACAACTATTCCTAAAAATCATAAACTCTATTCCTATGAAAACCAACAAATATTAAATTATAAATATTCACAAATATGCTGTTTTTCCAACACTCTCTAAACGATGCCATCAAGTTTAGCTGAAAATGTCGAAATTTATAGATGTTGGGAAACGTCACGACCACGTATTTCTGTCAAAAATCCGCGTCTTTTTTTAATTTTCTCGCCGATTAAGTCTCAGGTCTGCAACTTTAAAGAGCATATTTTTGCAGCAATCTTTAAGTATGCCACCAAGTTTGATCAAAATTCAGAAGAATTTTAAAGCTGAGGGTATCCGAAATTGTAAAGTTGCGAATGAGAGCTGACCTGAAACTTAGCTCCTATGCCCTAAACCAAAGAGATTATGGCCACGTGCTGCATTTAAAAATCAAACAACATTCATGAATTGTTCTGAGAAAAATTCAAATTACTTTTTATACGAGAATCGCGGCAAAAGTGAATGACAGTCTCATAGTATAGTTCATTGTGGATTACAGACAAATACAAAACTAATATAAGAGCTTGAAAATGCTTTACAGCTGGGTCTACCAAACTCGAGGGCAATTTAATGTTCGGATTAAAGTTGAAATGAATTAGTTCCGAATTGAACTCTTCGAACCGAAGTCGCCTGTAACTACTCAACTGGAACTTCCAAGTGTAATCCCCGGAACACATAATTCACTAAAAAATAAATCACCTCGCTTTGCTAACCAACAATGGGTTTCAAATTATCGTTGCGAGACTAAAAAAACATGAATATGAGTTTTAAAGAATCGCAGAAAAAACTAGACCTTGACAGGATTGAAGAAAATTTTAAAATAAATCACTTACAAGGTAGCAACCTTGCTTGAACTGCATGCAATTAACCTTGCTACTCCTAATTGAACGCAATTTTTCACCCCTCCGCTGAAAAGTTGGCTAATCCACCGGCGCAGGTGCTGCCTCGCGTGCTTTTATTCGCACGTGTCTGCCGCGAATAATAATGATAACGTACTGCCCCCCAGGCGCACGCTGCCACCATGCCCACCACCGCACGCATATTCCAACGGAACTCAATGTAGTTCATCTACTTGCAACTATACAACCAGGGCAAATTGTGCATGCGATATGCGAGCGAATGGGCACTGTTCCCGCGGGAAGACCACCCTGCCCCAGCCACCCCACGAAGGTTAAATTATATCCATAACACGCATTTCCCGCTGCCAGTTACGCCAGCCGTAATTGATTTATAGGCCATCGAACGGTAGAAACTATTTTTGTATCAAGCACATGTCTTACTTTTCCAGTCAGTGCCGACTTCACATGCACATCATCTGCTTCGAGCACATTTATTGAATAAATGTCAATTAAATTACGTTGCCTA
Organism: Ecitoglossa quadriceps; assembly: GCA_027574925.1. Taxonomy (NCBI): domain Eukaryota; kingdom Metazoa; phylum Arthropoda; class Insecta; order Coleoptera; family Staphylinidae; genus Ecitoglossa; species Ecitoglossa quadriceps. Next base: position 60,260 of record JAODGC010045118.1, on the reverse strand, counting down.
CAACATGAACCTCATGTTCAGAACTTAGGGTGCAAATTAACAAGTTGGGAGTAATGTATATTTAAAATCTGGTTGTTGTTGCTGGCTTTCGTTAATATGGGATAATAAAGGATAACGTGGCCCAGGTTGGTATGGGCCAGTATGGACACGTTTGTTATGCTTTTTAATTGAGATTAACACACAAAGGGGGCCGCGGGCGGCGGCGGCGTGCGCGCAGAGTGCAAAATATTAATAACCGGCGGGGAATAAAACAAATAAACATTGCGCCGGGGATAATCAAATTCCATCTACCATTTTGGATGGGCTGAATACCTGCAGTATACTGTTACATTTTTATATTGCAGCACTTTATGAAGTGAGAATGAAATGTTCACCAAAATTTATTTATCTATTTTCGGAAGACAGGCGATTAATAGCAAAACGAAAGGGAGATTTGTACAACTTTTTCACTTCCAGTTTTTTTTCAATATGTTTGAAAAGCGGTCCATTAGATTATAACGTTTTTGCTATTGGAAATTCAGAAAAAATTAAGGTCAATTACTTGTTGATTAGTGAGAAAATCTACATCGGTCAATTTTTTTTCAATGCGTGCAACGTAACAAGTTATGAAAGGGCACAAACGGAATGGCACCATTTAAATATGAGTTTTCTGAATAACGAAATATATCTAAAGTAAAGATAGAAGATAGATGACTCATTTCCGTGAAATTTATGCCGCTCAAACAAAATTGAATTAAATTTTTAGGGTGAATTAAACAAGCACCCCATATTCTTACTTTCCATGTTTACAACGGGTCGTTTGAATTTCAGAACGAAATACGCCAAACAATGCATAAATAACACCCCGATGAAATGCTTTACGAGATTTGGCGTTATGACCTGGAACTACTGGAAATTGTCAGATCGCATAACGCAAAACAGGGCGAGAAAGCTATTATTTATTGTCGTACTTCGACGCGACTAAAGTAACAATAATGCGTGTTATGTCCTTTTTATAGCGTACGCGCAGAACGCGATAGCGACGTTTAATAGGTCGCAAGCCAATAACGGACGCAACCCGCCACCCGGTGCAAATGACTTTTCACTAATAATCGTAAAATGTGCTGGCGGCGGGGAATGAACAACGAATAGCGGCTGCTGGATCTAATGCAAATGCCGCTGAACGATTTATTTATAGCAAACAATGCCACTGATACACCATGACCATTTAAATACTATGATATAGATTACTTATGAAATTTAATTCGATGCGAGATGAAATTGAAATGGGCAATAAGAGAAAGCAAGCAAACGCAATGAAACTGGAAAAGTGAATACTACAGCCATCTACCGCACAGAATTGCAACTCATGCAACCGAAGACAATCCAGAACGTACAGGGCAAAGAAATCGAAGCAAATGAATAAAAATGATAAATCAATGTGTTAAATTCCTATAATTCATATTATCCTATGTAAATAAAGATATAAATATGCAGAAAAATGGAAGGATGCCAATAAGGACATTACTACTATTATCCTACATGCATTGATGACAATCACATCCCCACGATTGAATATAATACAACGTGTATTCAATTCCATAATTATAAAACATGCATTACAATTGCTTTCATTAATAAAAATTAATCATAATATGTTTATAAATGGCCATATTGGTACAAGCCTATTAGTGTCTGAATCCGACGAAATTAAATTATTTAAGAACAAAAGTTAGTAGATGGTAGAGGATCCACACCTTCAATGATTAGAGTATACTTCCATTGTGATTGTGACCATGCCATGAAGGGCATCATATGGAAATAATATTGATACAGATAGTGTGAATCAGTATTATAATAATTTTATAAGTCGGAGGTTACTTTTTGCCTAAGGCCCTTTGTGTCTGAGCTGTCTTCTGTTTGACGGCATCTTCTTTCACTGTAGGCAGAAACAAACCAGAATATCCACACCATAACACATCAATATTGTTTTGGGTAATTACCTTTCTTCTCTTCTTCACGTCTCCGTTGAGCCTCTTCGCGCTGCTGTTTGATAATCGCAAGCCGTGCCAAGTCAGAACGCGCTTCCTCCGTCTTCCCCTCAGCATGCAGCTTTTGATAATGAGCTCGTGCACGTTGCTTTTCAATCTCCTCACGTTCGCGCCGCGATAATTGTGGTTTATCAGAGAGGTCCTCTGTTTTTGTGGTGCTGGTTAACTTCTTTGTCTTCTTTTGAACTCGATTGGGATTCTCTATTTCAATTAGATTTGATACCCCTTTTGCCTTCCCCTCCTACAACAAGCATTTATTACTGACATATGTTTCTACATGGTGCAATATTTCACAATTACATTGAGACTGTCTGAAAAAACAATTTTTAATGTTATAGAGCTAGCCCAATTACCTCTTCACTTGATGATTCTTCACTCCCCGAATTTGAGCTTTTATCACCAGATCCATCATCTTCCTCCTCACTGGAAGATACCTCATCAACACCTCTCTGAGCTCGTAGCCTTCTCTTCTCCTCTTCCTTCTTGCGATCCTGCTCCAGTTCCTCGGGGTTTGTAAATTTGCGGTGGCGGCCTTTGTGGTTCACAAACTTATCTGCAAACAATAACAATATTATACGTCTTCAACGCCGTAAACAGAGTAAAACAAGAAGGTAACAAGCGGAATTTTAGGTTAAAAATGCATGATTCACTATTTTACAGAGATGATTCTCAGACTCACGCGAAGGATGTAAAACAATTTAAAACACTTTACTTACTCTTCGGCATGGTGGTGCTAGCAGTTGAATATCACTAGAAGGAAAACTGAATTGCAAGCGGTGCAAGGCGCGTGTAAGTCTACTGAATTTGACGACAATGAGCCTGTGGAGACGTCAAACGCGTTACGACAGGTCGGTGAACCAGTTGCAGATTAAACATGCGGCATGATTCTCTTGTTTTGAAAGACGACCGAAAGAATCGCGTTTCATAGGATTAGCGATAAAAGTTCATTCGCTAGTAAATTTTATGCGATAACTAATAAATAGCTGTTGGGTTCGAAACTTTTAAAGAACAACAAAAATGGAAAAACAATACGCGAGAGTTTGGTTTCACTTTCTACTAAAGATGACTCTGCATGCACCACTTTTCCACGAAAACTTGGAAAACGCAAATTGCATTTGTAAAATCAAATGTAATAAGTAATTAATCACAAAATAGGCGCTATTTATAAGTTTATTTCATAAACTAATGAGAAAATAAGATGTATTATTGTCATTGTCTAATATATGCTTTGTTTCAAATCAGTCCATCTTCCCGTTCTTCACCCCAAGCCTTAATGCTGTTGTACAGTGTCAAACCTTTCGAGCAACACAACCAACTCGCAATGGTGCGTGTGAGGGAACATGTCGACCAAAACGGCCTTCGTAGGCACGAAGGGCACGCCGTAGATGGTTTTCGAGGGCGGGCGCGCAAAGTCGACAAAATTGTCGCACGCTTTCTTCGGATTGCATGCTATGAAAACCATTTTTGTAATTTTATCCACCTTGCGTAGGGAAGTTATAGCCTGTTTATCTGCAAAGTCATAAATCGCATTATTATCCCACATGTGCACGTTGAACCATCAGATACAGCACTAAAGTTATATAATGTATTACGTTGTAATTCATGGTAGGGCGTTATGATCAAGGGCTATTTATGTCGGAAGCGATTAGATCAAACAATTATAATTACGCTTTTAAAAATTGGGTTAGCGCATGACTTTCGCGTGTTATGTTTGCACAATAAATACAAGTTTATGGTGCATTTACGCTGAGGATACTTACGGAGTCCCGCACGTGGCGGATCTATAATCGCGATAACATCGTCGTTGCGTGCACGAGTCACCACCGAGTAGAGAATATCCTCAGCCCTGCCGCAGAAAAACTCGGCGTTCGTCACGTTATTAATTGCAGCATTCACTACTGCATCTTCAATCGCTTGTGGAACGACTTCAAGTCCCAATACTTGATCACATTTGCTAGCACAGCATATTCCAATTGTGCCAGTGCCACAGCAAACATCGACAACGGTACTATTCGCCTTGATATTCGCCAAGTCCATCGCGGTCTGATATAGTACCTCTGCACAGGGTGAGTTTACCTGGAAAAATGCCTCTGGCGATATTCTGAACATCATTCCCAGCAATGACTCATAAATGTGAGTTTCTCCTGCAAGATGTGTTGGTTTACAGCAATTATCATCGTTTGATTTCTTCTTAAGAAGAGGCTGATAGTATAAGGAAGTCACTTTTGCAGCTCGTCCCTCGCCTTCGAAGAAGAACTTGACTAGTTCTGTTTTCAGCCGAGCTATCCTTTCCTCAGTTAACCCCAGAGGAGATATTCCAATGATTAACATGAGTTGATCTTTTGCAGTACGTGCAGTCAACTGTTTGAAATGCCCGGATTGATCAACTGGATCGAACACCGTTAAATCGGAAGCTCGAACAAATGATTCGAAGATTTGTGCTGCGTTTTTCATTGATTCAGGGACGTGGGGGAGTTCATCGATAGGTCCAACGGTTACACTACCTTTCGCATAGCAACCGACACGAAAACCAACTGTTTCCTCGTTAGTGTCAAGTCGTACTCCAATGGTAAATTCACATTTGTTTCGATAACTACGAGAATAAAGATGAATCATCATTACACACCTGTGGATTAGTAGTACAAGGTTTTTTACCATGTACATACAAAGCATTGAATTGTGAAGTGTGATTTAATAGTCATACCCTTCAATTACCGACGAAAATTTCAAATTAAGCAATTCACATGGTAGTCCACTATACTTTTGCTGCTGCTTTTGTACCCATGATGTAATAGCTTCATTCCTGTACAGCTGTCTACCAAGATGATTTAAAATATATCTAATGTCTCCCTGTTTCTTCTCTAGTTGTTCTGGATAAGGCACATTATGTAGTGGAGCTGTCTGCTCTTTTAATTGCAGATTAATTGGGGTATCTAACCGTAATCTCTTGGCTGTATTATGTTCAGTCTCGTTCTTTCGCTTCAGGAAAGGATCTGCCGTCGGTTTTGCTACCTAAAATAATATGTAATATAATACTTAACATTATTGTTTAGAGGTTTCTGCTACCATTGCACTCAACTGACTTCCTTTCCATGTACTCAGGTTCAATTTTTCTATTGCATCTTCTCTTTCTGAATCATTATGAAAGCAAATGAAACAATACCTGGCGTTTTTGAAAGGTTGCTTTATCTTCGTGCAGTTTAATGAAAGTGTGTTCTTAAGAAACTTTCGTAACTCCTGCAATTAATAGAAGACTTGTTATGGTGTTGATCTGGGGATTGTAGGAAAACATAATTACATTCATGCCATAATATTTTGGCATGTTCTTGAGTTCTATTTTGAAGTTTTCCGCACTAAACCCATCCCGCTCCAAATATGCAAAGGGGTTTATCACTGGGTTTTCCGAATTGATGGTTAGTTCGTCTTTAATGATCTCTTGCACTCCTGCTGGAGGATCTGCTTCAATGGATTTTACAGTTGTTTCATTGCAATCATTATTATGCATGCTGTCCGTCATGATTAACTGTATTTCATGAAGGTAATAATGTAAATTGATTAAAATGTGCTGGACGGCCGTGTTCCGCCTGATTGTTGGGTGTGGGTCAGCTAACCTCTCGGCGATAAAGGAAATTTGCGTGCGGGCATCAAAGCCTCAGCACGTGTTCGACCACCGTTGCCACCGCATCCGTATTTCCGTAGTATGCGAATTGTAAAACCGCGCCAAAACCTTGAAAGCCGCTTGGACCCATTCTCAGAACTCGCGTGCCGCCCGTGCATCAAGGTCTCGGGATAGTTGGCCTGGATGTTGAAGGTTGGGGATGGTTGGGGGGTGTCGCGACATACAACGCCCAAAAATCGGAAAATCGAACGCATGCGCTAGCAAATTAATAAGTTATGAAGCGCACGAGGGAAAGTTGGCAAATGTCGTCGCATGCAGAGGATGCGTGGCTTCGTGTCGAAAAAGTTGCCAATTAGCGCTGTAATTGCTTCCTGCTTGCAGAGAGGCATTGGGGGCGGTCGCTAAACGCGGGTGCCGGTCGTGCATTGCACGCGCGGAAAAGAATGGCACGCAAAGCAATGGCGTACTTTTCGCCGCCCGATTCAAACCAGCGCATAATTCACGCTGGCGGCGGCTGCTGTGGCAGTGGGGCGGGTGACAGTGCGCAGAAGTCGACCCCAGCGCCGTCAGATAGCTAGTTGTACTTACATAATCTCGACCGTTAACTGTTTCCAATCATTAACCTAAAAAGCCGCGAGCAGCGCGCACGCAGCAGCAGGCGCTTGCAGCAGCAGCCCTCGGTCCGCACCACGGCGATCTCGCACGCACCCCCGTGCACCACGGCGGCGGCAGGCGCCACCTCGCCCAGCACGCATCGCCGCGCCCGCGCGCCCAGCAGCCGCCGACGTCGACGCCCGGCCCGCACCAGGCACCCGCAGCAGCCGCTCCGCGGCGCCCAGCTCGCGCTTCCCTCGCCGCCCGCCCGTCGCCAAGATAGATTGCCTGTGCGGCGGCAACTCGATGGACAAGAAGAAGAAGGGCAAGCTGAAGAAGTCGCGCACGGAGGCCGACGCCGTGCACCCGCGCTTCCTCATGAAGCCCGAAGACGAGGAGGAGATGAAGAAGTACGAGAGCGAGCACCACTACTTCTGCTCGACGTGCAAGATCTACATCGCGCCCACCAACCTGTCACTGAAGATGCACTTCAAGGAGGAGATCAAGGACCACCCGCCGTACGGTATGTGCTACTATTGTAAGGGTGACACGTTCGAGTACAAGTTTAACGGTAACATCCGCTACTACCACAACTGTGCGGACTACCTAGCTAAGAAATGATTTGATTGCTCGTTTCTCGGCCGCCGCCGCCGTAGCTTGCGTGCAGCGTAGTCGCGTAGCTTTCGTTTCCAGGCGCGCCGCCACCGCCGTAGCGCGCGCTCATCTCATCAGTCTGTACATACGACTCATTTGCTCTTCTTGTTTGTTGTTCCTCCTCCTTCGGTTCGATGCACCTCTGACAACGACTCTTATCTCTTTTGGGTGACGAAAAGAGAGTACGACTTGTACACACATTCGTGGCAGCGGCGGCGCCGCGGCGACATCCGCCGCAACGCGCAGACATTGCATGATATAACTGCAAATTTCAATTCTGCTATTAATAGATGCGAGATGCGATTGGTTGCGTGCGAGGCGAAGCATGCGAGGAGCACCACATCCCTCCTCCGGGTGGTTCCGGCAGGTGTGAGGCTCACTTCACTTGTCAATTATATGTCACGAGACTGCAGTAGCGGGCTGCAGCAGCTCTTCCCGCATTCCTGCTCGTTTTTCATGCGCATTCCTTGTTTTTTCATGCGGATGGCAAAGGTAAGCGTGTGTCACTTCTCTAATCAATCCTCTTCTCTCACTGTCTCTAGTTGGTTGTATTTTAATGGCCCGGCCTGCAGCGGCTCAATTGGCAGCCACGTCAAAACAACAGCCGCAGGACTTAATCTGATCACGTTCATTATGCAGGTGATATTCCGTAGCTAGTTGACACTTAAAGTGAGTCATGCACATAATGCACCCCGACGAAACGCATCACCAATCCACCAATGCGCCAAGCGCCACATTATCGATTCAATTACCACTTGCCACCATCGACACGCGTTGAAGTTGAAGCTGGGGCTTCGTCTTCAGAGGGCTTCAGAGTTATATGATGCTGTGGCTGCGTCGTTGCGCGCGCGGCGACACCTCGAATCGACTAAACAATTAAAATTGATACCAAAAAAAAATAATACTCGTATATGCGAAGGAATCAGTATTATTAGTTAGGTAATTTGATATCAGTTGACGTTTATATTTTACATGTGAACGGCGCGAGTTTTTTAAAATGCGATGTAATCAATAATATCGATGAGAATAATCTTCACTAGGCATTTAGGGCGCAGCATAGTTGATTTTGCCAGGGACGGATGTGAATCAATTTGATGTAAGAAATGAAAAATTTGCTCACATTGTAAGTTTTAACATACAAACACATAAGAAGTATTATATTATATATTCAATGCGCATTTGCAGTAACTTGCAGCAATTGATTACTATTACGAGAGATTTGTGCGAATTCTGAACAATTACATTTACTATCGATAGCTAAGAGCGATATGTAATGCAAAGTGCACAATACATTTTACTGTAATTAAGAGATCAATGTTGTCGTCACATTCCTTCCAAGAAAAAAAAAACAAACCAAACAAGCAACTACTTACAGTAATCTCTCGCCGTTGACTGCGGATTAGTCGGTGATTATTAGTCGATTGTAACTGCTCAGTTGATGCTACTTTCTAGATACAAATCGAGCCCTCGCAACGGGAAGAGAAGAGCGGTGATGCATTGGTTGTGGCGCAAATGAATTAAATAAGGCGGCGTCGCTCCCATCGGCTCCTCTCCCGCACGTGCATGAATAATTCACGCGCGTTACACGTCCCATTCGTGTGACGCGCCGGTGTGGTGTAATTTTAATCCGGGACAATTCATGCCTGTTTCGTTCTTCTGCCTGCTGGGTGGCGATGCGATGATGCGCTGTGCGCTGCGAATGGGACTTACCTTGTACCTTACTATAATATATGAATTTGACTAACATATGTGCGGCGCAGGGCGCTGAGAGAAGATGTAAAAATTATTTTCGTATATAGAGGGATGCTTTGTTGGCGGAATTGCGCCGAGGCACGGGTGCTGCGAATGAACATGTACAGCCACGGATCTGCGCTTCGATTTGGTTCTGGTGCCGGTTTACAATCATGTTGTGATATACTACCCGACTGCTTTGGTTCGTTGTTGTTAGTTGTGGCCCTCGCAGTTCTAGTCCTCATTTTTCCTTCAATTGTAACACATTCCAAGCGTTGGCTATTTTTGTAAATTGCTTATCGGCTGCTAGCCCGTTGGTAAGTGATATATAGTTTATCGGAGACCTTTAAGAGATTTACATGAAAGTACAAATTGTTATTGTATGATGCGGCGGGCGGAACATGTGAGACGAATAAAATACCATGTGATTATCGCAGATGTAACCAAGAAACAAACAAAACACAAAAATTGAACAAATGTAGCACTATATTTATTTTTTCATAGCGACGAGGCGGACACTGGAGTACTAGAAACAATCAAAAATATTTGCGAAACGATCGACACCTTGCTTTCATTCGAATTCTTGACACACACGAACAAAACTCAATACAGCAAAGAAAAGTTGAATGCTTCCATTTAAAATTTATGAAATTGTTATTGAACATAACGAATAAAGGGTTAGGAGTTAAATTATTATATGATAAACGAACGATAAGTGAACGTAGATAGTGATTGACATTGCAGTTACGATAAGGCGTGCGAAATTTGTAAAGAAAATGCGAAAATGACACGAGGAGGGAGACTATTTTAGACACAAAGTGATTATATTATTCGAGTAAGTTTTGTACGTTTGTTTGGAAGCTTGTTACGTGCTCGAACAGCGAACATTGTTTGTCGTTAATTGTCTATCGTACAACCATATAAATCTATTCATATAAATCTATGTTTTAAGTATTTACACGAAATGCAGCTTTAATTGTTATCTATGTTTGGGCGTTATATCAATAATATTATTGAAGAACATTCAAATTGTGAAAATTGTGAATAAAGATGTAATAATATTACTCTTTAGCAATCAGCAGCTTTGTTTTATTAATTCCTTCTGTGCAGATCTGAGGAGGTCGTACTTCGCATACCGAATGCTGACGAGGTGCGCGCAAAACAAGCAATGAGCGTGGGAGCAGCGTGCAGGGCAGTTTTATGTTGGGTGGAATAGGTGGGGGAGGGCTGACGTGTTGTTGCGCCGTATAGCTCTATGCTCTATGCCTATGCTCTACTTTACATTGGTTGCACTTGTAACTGCTACTGCTATTCGGTGCGCTGGATAATTCCAATCATTTCTTCTCATCGAATGCCAACTAAATCAGTTCAACAACACTTTTTATTCACTTTCCACCATTAGGAATAAATAGCACCAGTCGAAAAGGTCAGTTTGCGCCGTGTTCGCGGTGCTGGCGGAAGATTATCCGCGCGGATCGACCACGCACTGCTTCCACCGCCGGACACCGCGCCAACAATTATAAATTAATATTTTTAGTCCGACTCCGCACTCGCGCATACACCGATCCACTGAGCGCCAGTGCATTGCGCGACGTGCTAATAGATTCAATCGCAATCAACGCTCGCGGTGGATTTGTTGAATCGCCGGTACATCGTCAAAGGGGACATCAGCCAAGTGCAGCGGCATTCTGAGTGATACCCGGAAAAGCGCCAAAGTTGACTCACGAAGAAGTTATCACAACTCCACAAGAGCCGCAAGATGTTTTCATCATTTACTGGTAAGCAATGCAATTTTTTTCCTTACTTTTACAGGTACGACATTGTTAAGATAACATCATGCATTTAATGCATGTGACGTATTTGTACCTAGTTGTACATTTGTAGTGCATGACTAAATGATGATGATACGTCAGAATTAAGTACACGTTTAATTAGAAAGGAAGAAGAAGCGTGTAATAATCCAATTATTGCTTGCCATATAGAGAGTCATTCTTGCAATTAATAAGATTCTTTGGGATTCATTGGAATTCATTGACTTGGCTGCGCACGTCGTTAAGTAAATTCAGCTATTTCTGTCGGTTACCAGCTAAAGTATAACACGCAAACGCAATTGTTAAGCTGCTGTTGAGTGCGTGGATTGTATACGAAGTTGGAATTGATCTCATAAGTTGAATTTTCCACACTATGCACATGAAATTTGATGACTTCGGCATGAAAAATAAGTACATTCTCTAACGTCGGCAGAATTTCTGTTATTTTACTTCGTATGTGAAGGCGTTTCTAAACATTCTAGATAGTTTTACTCCCTCGCAGAAGTCTCCAACAATCAACTCTTCCTCATTCTGCGATCAGTCTGCAAATTTGCCAATTGTTGTATATTGCGCAGCGCAGCAGGCCAATTACGTTTCTATTTCGGTTTTCCTACCCAACTGCTCCAATTTCAAGCTGGGATTTATGTTAGATTCACTCAAACGTAGTCGAATGATAATTAAACGATTACTTATGAAGTCACTGCGCATGGTTTCATACGTAGTTATTGAATACCTGTGTCATTATATCATCTAGTAAACTTTTTTTTATTTCCGTCCGGAGTTTTCTTTATAGCATGTCGATACCGACGTGGATCTGATGTCATCCGACCGCGAGGTTGTGGTTTACAACTAAATCGCGCAATAATTTCTGCGCCGCGGAATGACCTTGCTGTACGCTTCCATGTTTCATAATGATCTCATAACGTAGAAATTGTTTATTTTTAACGCACACGTAAACAACGTAGGTGCCCCACATGGGTGGATGGCGTCGAGGATAGAATATTGACAGCTTCTTCTCTAGGATCCTCTGATCGTACTAGCGTGATAGCATTTCGATGGCTAAAAATAAAACCGACCTACCATAGAGTTTGTTAATGAAGAAACGCTGAGCAATTTTTGGCACCGAGCAGCGATTCTCGAATGGTCTGCGTTTTCTCAACGCGATGCGACAATTGAAATGGAATTTTTTCTGCGGCTGTTAATGGGCGGATATTTTGGGATCAGGCAATCTTGCAAATGGGGCACAAAAATATTTGCTCCGAAATTCTGCCCGATTCGCACGCATATTTGACCAATCGTAATAAGAATCGATTTGTTGTAGCGTCGCTGAAAAGCCTAGGATGTAAGATTGGCTCGGCGTTTTCCAGGAAGAGAAATGACGCCGAGGAAACTCTTGATGAGCACGCAAAGGCCGCTGACGAACAGATTGCAACAACCGCATCTACTGCAAGTGACTTCGCCAAGAATTCAGGTAATACTTTTTTACCACTAACTATTGTCTGAGTTTTTATAAAATTGTCTTCTTTGTTGAAGCTCAAGAAGCAGAGAACGTTGCGAAATCTGTTCAGGACGAGCTTCGTGAAGCGGAGAAGAATACAGTCAAAGCCGTGGAGCGTGGTCTAGAGAAAACAGCCGAGAGTGTGTCCAACGTGCAACATGCAGCTGTTGACAAGATGAAGCAATCTGGTGAGGCGGCGAGTAGGACAGCTTGGTATGTGAAGGATGCTGTCACGGAGAAGAAGGATGAGGTGGCTACTGGTTTGAAGGCAGTTGGGGTATCTGCGGACAGTATGTGGAAGGAGACTTTGGAGCAGGGTGGTAAAGCTGTTGATAGTACCAAAAAGGCGGCTGCTGATGCTAAGGAGGGTATTAAATCTGCTGGGAAGGCGTTTGATGAGAAGACCCATGAAGTTGCGGGGAAAATTGGAGAGAAGGCATATGATGCCAAGGTTTCTGTTCAAGATGCTGCTGCTAATCTGGGGAATGCTACTAGTAAGAGAGCAATTGCCATTGGACAATCAGTAGATGAAGGCGTGCAAGATCTTGGAAATCAGATGCTCGATGCTAAAGTTGTTGCTGACAATAAAATGAGCGCCTTTGGTCAGTCGGTGAAAGCCTCCACAGCAGATTCCGCTTGCAAAGTTGGCGAGGGCGTAAAATACGCCAGAAATGCCGCCGATGAAAAAGCTTCGTCAATTTTCCAATCAATCAATGATGGCGTTTCCAATGTTGGTAAAGCAGCTGACCAGAAAAAAGAATATATCTCCGAAGGTATTAAGTCCACCTCCCAAAATATTAACCAGAAGTATGAAGAAGGAGTTAAAGGTGTCCAAGATCAATTCGATGCCACTGCACAAGCCATCCATAAGAAGAACGTGGAAATCAAAGATGGTTTGAGTGCTACTGCTGCAAATGTAGGAGACTCTTGGAACGGTGCAAAAAAGTCGGCTTATGATGGATTGACGGACCTTGGTAGTGACATCATGAAAGGTGTTTCAAGTACTGGAAAGCACCTGGAGCACCAAAAAGATACGTTAGCTGATGCAGCTGGGCAAAAATTGTCAAGTATTGAACAAGCTGCAAGAGACAAGAAGAAGGCATTGGGGGAAGGTATCCAACATGGTATCTCTGCAGTAGGAGATAAGTTGTCTGATGTTGGGAAATCAGCTGAGGAAAAACGCCAAACTGCAGCTGAAGGAATCAATCAAGCCGCTGGTAATGTAGCAGATTATGCTAAGGATAAGAAGGATGCCATTGCTGGAAAAATTCAAGGAGCCATGGATTCTGCTGGAAAGATTGTTGAGGATACCAAGAAATCCATGGAACAAGGTTTTGCCAACACTAGAATTAGTGCAAGTCAGAAAGGACAACCGTTGAAAGATGGTTTGCAAGGCGTCATAGCTTCTGCTGGGCAAGCTGCAGAAGATACTAAAAAATCTCTAGGCCAGGGGTTTTCGAATGTTAAAGATTCGGCGAGTCAGAAAACTGATGCATTGATGATTGGTATTCAAGGAGCAGTTTCGACATCTTGTGATAAATTATCCACCGCAGCTAAAGCAGCAGATGTTAAAACGAACGAATTAGCTGAAGGAATTTCTGCGGCTGCTAGTGGAGCCGGTGCTTTTGCTGCTGAAAAACGCGATAATATTGCATCCAGAATCCAAGGGACCACATCATCTATACAACAAGGTTTTGGCAATGTTATTGATAGCGCCTCCCAGAAAAAAGACGCTGTAGCGGCTGGTATCTCTTCTAACGCCGATACCATCTCCCAGTTTTCAGCAAACAAGAAAAACGATTTGGCAAAAGGTTTGTCCAACTTTGGTAAAGCAGCAGGGACCACAGCTGGAAATATTTCAGACTTTGCTGCAGTGAAAAAGGATGCTGCAGCTGAAACACTACGAGGAGCTGCCAGGGCTACCGATGAGCTTCTTTCCGATGCTGCTAAAGTTGTAGAGGAAAAGCGCCAAAGTGCAGCTGATGGTTTATACAAAGCAATGGATAATGCTGGACACTTAGCTACAAATGCCAAAGTTGGACTTTCATCTAATTTGTCTACCATCGGTCAGAATGTGAGTGATGCTGCTAAGGCTGCTGATGAAAAACGACAGCAGTTAACTTCTGGTATTGGTAATGCTGCTGCAGGAGCAGCAGAAACTGCAGGTAAAAAAATTGCTGAATTTGGGAAGTCTGTCGAGGAAAAACGCCAGAATGTAGTAGATGGTTTGCACCATGCTGCTGAAAATGCAGACCATAAAATAGCGGATGCTGGTAAAGCAGCCAGTGAGGGAGTACACAGTGCTGCCAAGAGTGCATCTCAATTTGCATCAAATGCCAGAGATACACTAAGTGAATCTGCTAGCCATGCTGCTGAAAAGGCGTCTAATAAATTTTCAGACATAAGCAATGCGACTGGTGCGCAAATGTCTCACCTTGCAAAGTCTACCGAGGAAAGTCGGGACGCAGTGGCAAAGAATCTAAATGCTGCAGTACAGAATATCACTGACTTTGCCGCTGAGAAAAAGTGCAACCTTTCTGCAGGTATTCAGAATGCTGGCAGTGCACTCGAAACAACAATGTCTGATGCAGGACACGCCGCTCAAGGAAAATCCAAATCCATCCTTGAAGGACTGAAGAGTGCCACACAAAATGTAGCCCAGTCTGCTGCTGATAAACGTGACGCGATGGCGGAAGGAATCAAGGCCACCGCTGATTCAATGAACAAATCCCTTGAAAACACCCAGAGAGCAGTCGCTGAAAATGTTGCTGCTGGTATCAGTAGCACAGCACAATATGTAGACCAGAAGAAACATGCCATCGCAGCTAATCTGAAGCAAACCGGCGACGCAGTTGATGAGAAAGTAAAAAGTACAACGCATGCTGCTGAAGATGCTGTCGCCAGTACCCTCAAGAGCGTAGGTGGATTCTACGACCAGTCGAAGCAGAGCGCGGAGAGTTTTCTGGGAAATGCAAGGGAACAAGCTGCGAAGGAGGCTGAACATGGAGCAGATACAACTGCGGCGTTGTTCACGAAAACAACGAGTTTGTTTCACAAGTAGAGAGTAAAGAAAAGAGTAGATGTGCCTCATTCAATGAATTTTTGAAGAGGAACAATCTCTGGGGACAATAAAACGTATAATAACTGCTTTTTTTTATATTATACTCGATATTACGAATGTGAAGGGACAATCACGTAGATTTTCTCGCTTTAATATTGTGGTTGATGTAAACCTGTATTATGTTGAATTTTATTGAGATTCAACAGCTTGATGTTGATTTATTTGATAAATACTTTGATTCTGCAATTTGTTACGTGCGAATATGAATGAACTCAGTGTTAAATAATTTATATTGTTGTAATATTTAATAAAAAATTATAAGGAATTTAATTAGACACATAAATAAGCGACTTTCTATTTTTAATATGTTCTTCAAAATAACATATTAAAAATGAATAATAAGTCACATCCCCGCTAAACGAAACGAATTACGCAATATTTGTACTGAAATTAATTCTTCCTTTGACCAATTCTTCGTGATTCACAGTAGCGACATCTGCTGCTCGAAACTGTTGATACATTTGACACTTTGTGCGCTTAACGTTGTGCCGCATACCCAGTATACGCTAATCGTACGAATGAATTTTCTTCCTCCACATTAGGAGCAATTCCATTTCAATTAAAACAACGGAAAATTATAGCGGGTGCAATGTAAATTATGTGGGCAAGACGGTTTGTTTAACCGCCAGATCCCCCTCCAGTTCGACGCTGACAGATTATGCACGTTCTGATTGTTGTTGCGCCTGATCGTCATTGCTATAGATTTTGTAATACCTACGACGAATTCTTGTAACTCACTTACTATTTAATCGCTGTGGGGACATAATGACCTTAGAAACGATTCCTAAGGATCTGCGTGGCCTAAGAGCGTGTTTAGTCTGCTCTCTAATCAAGGTAAGTTGATCAGTATCACTAATGCATCATCAACCAATATACAGCACACTTGCATTGTAGACATTTGACCAGTTTGAGTATGAAGGATGCGATAATTGCGATGATTTCTTGCGTATGAAGAACAATCGCGACAATGTGTACGACTGCACAAGTTCGAATTTTGATGGGTATGTTTTTTATTGATTTATTACTATAGGGTAAATCAAATCATGTATTTTTTTCATTCAGAATGATTTCTTCAATGAGCCCAGATGATAGTTGGGTGTGTAAATGGCAAAGAATAAGTAATTTGATTAATTTGTGAGTATTATCGTTATTGTAATCTTTACTTTCTTTATGCAGACAGGTTTTGTAAGGGGGCTTATGCAATTTCTGTATCAGGACGATTGCCAGCTGGGATTATCAGAGAAATGAAGAGTAGAGGCATTGCATACAGGCCTCGAGACACCAGTAACAGATAAAAATGTAGTACAGCTTTCCTCAATTCTCACTTTACTTGACATTTATTTTACATATGATGACTGAATTTTTGAGTATCTTCAACTCAAATTTTTGTGGCCAAACATTTGTGGATTACATGAATTAATTTAGTTTCCATGGCTTATTTTCTATACCACATTTGTACAGTATTTAACCGTTTTACTTTTCTTTGTAACATTAATATTGCGTACATCAGTGCTTCGGCTGTCGGTGGACAACCCGGGATATAGATGTCCACGGGTATTATGCGATCCACCCCTCTAAAATAAATGTTTGCGTGAAAAAAAGTACCGATTATTTTCCTTCATGCGGTGAGGTATTTAGAATTTTACCTCAATACTGAATAGGAATAGTGGTAGTATCCGCCTCCAACTGCACATGATCCCATTGCGATCATCCACCTAGGTTCGGGCATTTGATCGTACACCTTCCGTACAGCTGGGGCCATTTTGTTGGTCACTGTACCGGCGATGATGATTACATCGGTCTGGCGTGGTGATGCACGGAAGACTACACCGTAGCGGTCCATGTCGTATCTGGGAGCGGCAATGTGCATCATTTCAACGGCACAGCAAGCCAGACCGAAAGTCATGGGCCACAGTGAACACCTTCGACCCCAGTTTGCGAGATCGTCCAGGCGAGCTACTGTCCATTCGGTGGTTGATTTGGTATCTTGGAAGGGTGAATATGGCTTATATTTATAGGGCTTAAGGTTGGGCGTCGTGCATTTTTTGGCGAACCAGCGTTTTTGCGTAAAATTGATGAGGGCTCGGTAGAGATGCATATTTGCCGATTTTATGCAATTGACAGGGGAGTAATATACATTTACTTGGTGATATTGTTTTGTTTTATTTATTTCGATTTTTTATTGTTGCTATGTGGAGAAGAAAGAGAGAAAAACAGGAAAGGGCTATGTGATAAGAAAGTTGCGCACCCCTTAAGGGAGGGAAACCAGATCCAACAAGCAGAACTGTTATTTTAGAATCCAAGTAAATTTTGGTAGTGTTAAGGGCCTTTTTGCTGAATCAGTAGCCTTAAATAAGTACATGAAGCGGCAACTTTGTTGGGAAATTGTTTTTCTGGTTTATTCATAGATGGCGCAATGAACACTGTTTCGTCCATATGTTATGTACCGAAGATCCGGTAGATCACGACCGGCAACATGGAGCAAGCTTTTTTGACCGGCACCACCGATTCATACCTCACTCACCCGTCTCCATGCTCCTTCACTTCATCAAGCTCCCTCGTATGACGGCGTCGGCGGTGCCGTGCGGGTCCCAGTGTAAAGTTGCCAATCAAAACAAACGATATCGGATCCACGTACGTCCAGCGTGCGCTCCCAAGCAATCAATGCGAGTGATAGGGACGCGGCCAACGCGCCCTTCAGCAAAATACTATCTTCCAAGATCGGTCGGCAGCAAGCGAAAAGTCGCGGGTCCGCCGCCCGCCCCGAGCAGGCCGGCGTACCCGTGGTCGCCCGAGAAATGAACACCAAGCCGTCCTGCCCGCACATCGCCGAATTCAAGAAGCACGATTCGAGGGTCTACAGACTGCTCCATCAGTGGTTTGTTATGCACTATGACTTTGAAGCCAAGGTTGCAAAGGTGAGAGCAGTCGTCATGTTTGGTAGATCTTCTACATTGGCTTGTGGTGCCTCTTTTAGCACATCAAGAACACACATTGCTATGTGTGTAATAGCACGCGTCCTTACATTCATGTCTGCACGCAATGCGTGTTCTTCGGCTGCCACAAGCATATCCGGGAGCACGCCAAAGCAAAGAAGCATTGCTTTACGTTGGATGTGAGTTATGGCCAAGTTCACTGCATCTACTGCAATGATTATGTTTATGACACTTCTTTGGATCGTATTGCATTTGAAAATGCCATAAAGGCGAAAAAATATCGCAAACGGTACGTATTTTACTACAAACACATCAAGTAGCAAATACACGCAAAGCCTGGAATTATAGTAAAATTGATTTTTATGGTATCTTTTAATATCAACACACATATTGTTGTAGTGAAATAATGATTTTCATATTATAATAGATTTTCATTGAACTAAAACAGGTTAATAAATTGGAAAACTCATGGAGAACCAGATGAAACCAAAGTGGAAACTAATCCAGCGCCAGTTACAAGTGTAACCACACGAGGGAAACGAGGTCTGCGCGGTTTAGTTAATATGGGAAATACTTGCTATATGAACTGCATCGTTCAGATTCTTATGCACACACCGGTTCTGCGTGAGTATTTCCTCAGTGAGATACACAAGTGTAAGGATGGCCCCGGTAAATGCCTAGTCTGTGAATTATCACGCTTATATCAGGTAAATTTGTAGCATGTTGTCATACATATTCATTTAGATGTTTATCAACTGCTTTTACAGGAATTTTATAGAGGCCAGTGTATTCCACTGGCTTTGAATAAGCTCACGCATATGACATGGATTCGCGCGGAGCAGTTGGCTGGACAAGATCAGCAGGACGCGCATCATTTTTTCATAGCGACCTTGGATGCCCTGCATCAGGAATGTGCAGTGGCGATGGCACCAGTAACTCCGCAAGAGGCCTCAAACAAATGTCCCTGTATCATTGATCAGATTTTCAGTGGGTTTATCCAGAGCGACGTTATTTGTAAACTTTGCAGGTAATGAGCAAAGACCAGCGTCTTTTTATGGTAAGTAAATTAATTTTGTACTGTGTGCTTTAGGAGTGTGTCAACAAAAATTGACCCGCTTTGGGATATTTCACTGGAACTTGGGCAAATACCAGGGAATGAGAGTCAGTCCTCTTCGCTTGTAGATTGCCTCGAACGATTTACCTCCACTGAGCATCTCACACTGGTCATGTGTTCAAATTGTCAGTCATACCAGAATTCCACGAAGCAACTAACTGTAAAAACCGCCCCCATCGTGCTGTGCTTTCACCTAAAACGTATTGAAGTGAACAAAATAGTAAGTTACCTTGGTGTACTGTTTTAACCCTCTTACTAAATGCACGTCTCTCTTATCAGAGCAACAAAAAGATTGATACCAAAATAGCGTTTCCCGAAATGCTCGACATGTCGCCATTCATGAGCAAGCACAAGGAAGCTCTCATCCCAGTCATTCCCATAGACAATCGGTATTCGCTATTTGGTGTTGTGAACCATTTAGGTGGTCCGTCTACAGGACATTACATTGCGTACATACGTCACCAGCGTGATGAATGGTATAAGTGTGATGATCATCGGATTACTAGAGTGTCCTTAGACCAAGTTCTTGGTTCAGAAGGGTGGGTTTTGAGTGCGATTAATAGTTTTCCGTTAACTGAACATTTTGCATCGTTTCAGATATCTTTTGTTCTACCACCAGCACATGTTGGGCTACGAGTAGCCCGCTTGTTGTGTTCAATCATGACCACCATTGCTAGTTCATCTTCTAAATCTATTTTTGTATTTTACTTAACAACTTAAATAATTTTCATTAAGTAATATGTATGTAGTTAAACATGCAATTGTATGTAATTAAATTAATTTGTGCTAAACTTTTGCACTAAGAATGATTGGAACTTGTTCCTAGCAAGCTATCAATTTTATTAACAGCCTAAAAGTACCTTACATAGTTATATCTCATACATAGCTCCTGGTACTCTTCGATGCTAACACCGATCCTGAAGTCGGCCTACTTGACCTCAATAACCTGCACTTGAAACTGGGTCGATGCAGCTTCCTACGCACTCACCTCGGGAGTATCGGTGTCGTGCAGCTTCGGCGCATCTGTATTCGCCCTATTGGCGCTATCCTGAAGTAAATACCTGCGCAATGCTGACCGAAGAACCATGAAGGAGCTGACTTTAGTTAGGATGATTATGGACAGTGTTATCAGCGCGGCATAAACATGTTAAGCAAGCGTCTCAGCTGGCGAGTCGCAATTCAACCGTTGTAGTGACTCGCCGGATTCTGTACAATACAAAAACACATTGCAACCCGTATAGCTAACACATTTATCATTGACACTTACCAGCAGGATCTTGGATTCTGTAAAATTCCGCAAGTTCGGCACCAGAGCATAACGGTGTATCAACTTGTAATGTGTTGTCGAATTTAGAATATTTCACTTCGTAACCCTCCCGATCTTTGTTATAACTAACAACTGGTTCAAAACGGTGTCCCCACAGGACTTCAGCTGAGACGTAGCTAGAACGTGCTTGTGTAGATTGACCAGTGCTTTCGATGGTTCCTTCCAAAATGACTACAATTTCAAATCGATCCTGTAACATGTCCGCGGCGGATAGATTGTACAACGGTGAGGAATCGTCAATTCGATGGACAATTGTCATAGGCCAGATGAAGAACAGGTCCCCATCGCAACCATCTGCAGCAACCTCAAGTTCTGTCTGGAAATTAGAAAGCACTTCTCCCTCTTTGGTCTGCTTTGCGCGAATTATAGCTGCACGTATACTGGCTCCAATAATATGGCTCTTTCGCATGTCTCCAACACGGAACATGAGGCAAAGATGCCCATCTCGTTGGCAAATTACAGCGTTCTTGGAGAAGAGCAACGTTTGTGTCCGGTGCTTAGGGCGAGTCATCTTAGCGAAAACAATGCCCACCATAAAGGCCTGTATCATCACTCCGCATATACTTTGCATACACATGACAAAAATTGCTTCTGGGCATTCCTCAGACGTGGCCCTAGAGCCATAGCCAATGGTGTGTTGGGTTTCAATGCTAAACAAGAAGCAGGATGTAAAATCGAAGATGTTGCTCACGCATGGCGTCCAGTTATTGGCTTCTTGTTCCAGTGGCAGGTGATTAGGCTCCAAATCCCCATGCGTGAATGAAATCAACCACCAGATAACAGCAAACGCTAGCCAAGAAAGTAGAAAGCTAAGCGCGAAGGCAATCAAGGTCCATCGCCATTGTGTGTCCACTAAGGTCGTGAAAAGGTCTTGAAGAAAACGAAGGCGGTGCTTGGTGATGCGGGATTGTAAAATGTTGCAATCTCCATTCTTCAAGATGGCGCGCCTGCGAATTTTACGCGTGGCTCCAGGACGATAACGACTTCTAAAAATAGCAACAATAGGGTGTGAAAACGACACAAATAAACATTCGTTGTAGCGTCACACTATGTTAACTTGTTTAGGATATATTTGAGTATTGAACGTGTTTTAAGATGGGACCGATGACGGACATTTCAGATTACGTTACAGTCAATTGACACCTTCATGACGTCTAGTTTATAAGAAGCAAATATTGTCATGCATGAAAATTGCAAATTATGTTACACGTGCATGCACAATTCGGTTACCTCGAAAGTGTTGGCGATTTGGGATAGTATACTCCAGGAGTAAGCTCATAGGAGTTGATGCGGGGTGAACTGTGATCGTTGAACATCAACACTTTTCTGTCACTTGGGGGCGAGTCCATTGCTTTTGCTACCTTGCCGATTCTTCGGGATCAAAAAGTTTGATACCGTGGTCGGTATGCGCTTGGATTCGATCGCGGGCAATCAAGCACACTAGTAACTTAATCCGCGCTTGACACGTTAACCGATTGAATTACCCGTGGGCTTATTGGAGTTTAGCAGTGTCGAGCAGTGTTGGGACCCGTTGACCGAATGTGACAAGTGCCTTTGATGCTCGCTCATCCAACCGACTCAGGAGATTTACATCACGCCGAGTATATTTTAACTGTTCTCACATGGTGCTAATAAGTTGATCAAATACGCCTGCTGCTAAAGAGGAAAATCACTCTCTGCTGCAACCACGCGGAAAAGATACTGGCGACTTGGTACTCATGTAACCATCGCGTGCCTTCTATTACGTCGTGCGGACTGATAAGATAACAACGCGCATCGTGAGAGACGGGAGCTGGTTGTTATTAGTGTGATACGTGCTTGTGCTTTGAATTATAGCTTACCGATAGCTGACTTCCTTTATGCACGTAAAAGAGCTATTGTATGTTGGAATGCGATTCATGCCCGAGGTGATAATGGGAAGCGCTCCTGGCGCTTTCCCTGTGCAGAGTAGTGGGGTTTCAACCGCATCCTCTAGATCCTCAATGACACCTGGCTTGTAGAACAATTTCTGACTAGGTGATTCCACAGGAATTGTAATATTAGCATCTGGATTGGCATTTTTGGCACGGTTCTGCTCCTGCGTCACTTCCGGTGAGTTTTCTTCTCTTGCAGCAGATTCCTGAGGCATTTGGTTTTCGGGCGGATTTTTAAATATCCGCATGGTCTGAATGAATAAGAGAAAATTTTGAATTGATTTTTAGTTCCGCGTGGAGCAGATGTTTATCTGTACTCACGTGTATTGACCAATCAGTCCTGTATACCCTATTGCATTTCAAACTCAACGCAGGTGTTAATTAGCATTGCATTGCTACTGGAGCAGGAGAAACAATGCGTTGTTATTGTTTTCTGTTTATGACTGGCCGAGAACCGCGTAGTGCGCGGTGGCCATGAGCAATTGTGCAGAGTTTCACCTCGACTAAGTAACTCACGTGCGCGCGCGACCTGGAGCGGGAGAGCGTCTCGTCCGACTGTGGACAGGCGTCGATCTAGTCGACAGCGGCTGGCCCACACGGAAATACCGTGCTGGACAGACAAAAGCGGCAAATTATTGGGATGCTTAGTGCGTTTGCTACGCCGACATCAAATTGAAACAAATGCGTACAGAACCGGCTCTGCGCACGCCCCTAGGTTGGGCAATCAAGAAGACGACCTTCCCATGACCATTAGACAGCTTTCAAGCTCTAAGAATTGGTTTATTACAAATACCTTGGTTTTAATGGATTCATTCGTGCGGTTTTGTGTCAGTTTCCCAGGTTTTGCCACAGTGCCCTTCAGGTCCCTTTAATACGCGTTTATAACAACCTCATTCAACTGATTAATCACCGGAAGCCACCCACTTCCTACAATTTCAGCACTTTAGAGAGGTTCCTCCGCTCCTCGCCGCACTGCGCCAATTACCATTTAGCCGAGTTAGCTGGCTAGCAAATGTCATACATTTTGAGCTTCGACAAGAATTGTTTTATTTGAAAGTTCGGAATACAAAACGTAATCTAAGTTGGCACTTGTTGCATTTTATTTGGCCAGGTCACACCGCCACCGCACGGCGTGTGCCATTGAGCATGGGATGCGTATCACCATCGGGCTTCAGGCTGATGCATACCGGGGGAGCGTAGGAACAGTCCGGAATGCTAATTTCTAACGGCTTTTCACAGTCCATGGACATCGAGTCCATACTGCTGAGTGTGTTGCTGGATGGGGATGAGAACACTCCATTCAAGTGGTGTTCTGTAACAAACCGATATTGCACCACAATTAGTGCTACGTCTACATGAAGGTCAATCAAACGGTTAAATTGAGACACGCCTCAACTGTGCAGCAACGCAAACAATAGAAGCAGGTGGAGAAATGCACTTGGAGTTAGCACTAGACAAAAGTCGGTAGTAAAACGAAGGGAGGACACTCAATCACTAACAATTTACGTCAACTAATCGTCGATGAAGATTTTGATTTCGGGTACAGTAATTGGCATTGTCTCTCTTTCTGAAATAGTATGCAAGGTAGAATGACGACGAGTCGTTTCAGTTAATGTGCCGTGCATGGTTATGGGCGAATTATACTTACCCACTACTCCTAGTTCAGCGAGTTGTTTGGCGCTGGACAAGGGGGTGGCCACCTCCGAAGTATTATTGAACATAGCGTAGTCCACCTCGTAACCACCGGAGTCTGCTTTGAAGGCAACCAGAGGTTGGAACCTATGACCCCAGAGGATTTCGGATGGTAGGTAACTGGAGCGAGCCTGGGTTGTCATGCCTGTCGACTCGATAACCCCCTCTGCGCAAAAATATGCACACTCGTATTTCGAACAAAGCACTTTTTTAGAAGATCAAACATCACCTAATATCACGACAATTTCAAAGCGTTCTCTAAGTAAATCGGTTGCACACATGGTGTACAACGGCGAAGTGTGGTCTATCTTGTGGACAATAGTAGTGGGCCATATGAAAAAAATCTTGTCTTCTTCACCATCCCCACCAACCTGCAATAGAACAGTTGAACATATCTTGCTGTCCCTTTTGGGATAATCTTACCTTTAGTTCAGTTTGATAGAAGGGAAGATGTTCCCCTTCTTGGGTCATCTTCTGTCTAATGAGTTGAGCACGTACATGTGCCTCAATTATATGAGATTTTCGCATATCCCCAACGCGGAACATCAAACACAAAACACCATCTCGTAGGCAGATTACTGCATTGCGAGAGAATAGCAGAGTCTGGGTGCGTTTCTTTGGTCGGGATAGCTTTGCAAAAACCACCCCGACCATAAACGCTTGAATCATCACACCAGCGATGCTTTGTATGCATAAAACAACAACTGCCACGGGACACTCCTCCGTTGGCATACGGCCACCGTAACCAATGGTGTGCTGAGTTTCCACGCTGTAAAGAAAGGATGATAGGAATGTACGGATTCCTGTTACACATGGTGTCCACTCATCGTTGTCCTATAACAATGTTTGATTATGTCTACTAGAGATGATCCTATAGGGAACTTACGATGTTTTCGGGATTTAGATCATCGTGGATGTAGCACACTAGATACCACATCACAGCAAACGCTAACCAAGAAAGTAGGAAGTTCATAGAAAATACCAATAGTGTCCATCGCCATTGTGCATCCACAAGAGTAGTGAAAATATCCTGAAGGTACCGCCTACGGCGTTTGGCCACATTGCCTTGGATCACGTTGCAGTCCCCGTGCTTGAACACCACACGCTTACGAATTCGCCGTGCATTGAAGCGCGATTGTCGGTACCTTTAACAAGAGCTAAGAGTTGAGAACCTGTTGGATTAGGGGATGGATAAAACAGCGCAGCGCGAGGGACTGGAGGACAAAAGGGCAACCGTAATGCATGCGTAACCTGTGCCATTCATCAAGCCACGCTTGCTCGGTGGACGTAGTCGCCTTGGCGACCATGTTGGACATTTGCGAGAAGCATCGCCGCAATCCAGTGCACGAACCCATTGATGACGACAGCATCGCAGGCGGGTGGCAATTAATCAACGCCTTAGCGCCACCCGCATTGCGGGCGCTAATTCGCAATCTGTAAACCGCGCGCGACCAGCGGTGCGGCTAAGGTCGGACTGGCCGCGAATTGGCAGTCGATGTTTTCCGCTGCTCCCGAGCTATTTTAATTACGACATTCAGTCGCCTCGGCCAAATTGCGTACTTACAGCTTTCGGACGACGTCAAGCCTTAGATTTGCGTGAAAAATAGGCTAAGGGAATTGCAGCAACCACCGGGCACTCCCGACTATCCAGTCATATTCGCTGCTCGTTATGAACGGCGACAACTGATCATGACCTACTGCGGTAGCCCCTATCCTGTTTATCTTCCAAACACTCGCCTGTTGCGCAATTGAATGTCTAGCAGTATTGTGCTACTCGCGGGCCATTGTCTGTATGTATGACATGCAAAATGCCTACTTCAAGTGGATTGCTTTCCATTACACAATAATTTCATTTGCATTGCAACTGATTGTTTAATTTACGCACGAATAATTGACACACTGTTTTATTTACCTGCTGAAGACATGACCTGTTTTTACCCGACCATTCTTTGATAAATTCAGCGAATTAAAAAGACTTCCACCTGAACGTCGTCCTCTCTGCAACCTGGCCAGGTTGGTTCGTCCTGCAACAGGAGCGATGACTACACTGCTACCAATGTTCCCATTGCCCAGGAGCTTTTCCTCCACTTCTGCTGACTTCAATCCGTCGCTAGTCGACATTGTGGGGAACCGTTAAAATTCTGCCACCTCCATACCCCATCTAGGATTGCACCATGCACATGGCACCCTCGGATTATCGTCACCTTAATTAATTGGTATAAACTAGTATCCACACTTAATTGATCAGAGTCTCACGTGCGATTCGTGCGCGTTTCATCTGCGTGGCCCCGACCGGCGACGTGTGCTCAGACTGGATTAGATCTGCACGTGCCCGTGCGTCGCGACTGTATCCCCTTTTTTCGCGGCGCGCTCCCGACGCAAAAGCAAGCGCGCGTGGATGACCAGCGCAGCTGAACTTGAGACCTACTGTTTCCGGTTATCGGGTGATAAAGAAAAACGTGCGACCACAACGTCAATTAGTAACCTGGCGTACTGTACAGCGTCCAACTAGCCACTTATATCTAAGTGTAATCGCATAATGTATATTACCATCCTTGATGAGTATATGCAAAAATGTACTGCATTGTCATTAATTTAGAGTGTTTATTGCTGTCAGCAAAAGCCTCTTAAAAGCATCTTAGCTTGCAGTTTTAGGAATTTTGTCAACTTACCACTTGTTTGATTGCAGCGATTGTGTAGCCACAGGTAATAACCATTGTACATATTGCATTTCACAGGCATATTCCACATTATTCATGTTAAATGAAAAGTTTTTTCCTAGCTGCAACTTGAACTGATTCCGATTATTGTACTTTTAACTTGTTATGACTGTTTGCCGCAAAAATTGTAACACAAGCGTAGGCGACTTATCAGGTAAGCCGATATGATGCAAATGTGTTGTGGTTTTGAACTTATTATGCTAATTTATTGCATTAGCCTGGCCTTCCAGTAATATTGTTCAAAATACTCGAATGTTAAAAAGGAAAATCCACACTTACTTAGTTAGCTTCAAAAATTAGTCTATAAATATTTTCGGATTGATGGATACAATAATTGATAAGATTGGGTGTATAGCATGGTTTAATAGAACGCAAGTATTTGATTTAGGTTTCAAAAAAAGTAGTTATTCTAGTTTCCTTGGTTTTATGCAACTGTGTTTTTGCCTAATATTTATGTTAATATATTGCTATTTCAAGTTTATGGTCCATAGAAATGAATAAGTAACCGAAAATGAACTGAGTCCTTTATTCAGAAATAACTTCTTAACTATTCACCAAAAACCAAATCCAGATTCTTCAAGTATGTGACACAATCAAAACGTTTATCAACTACACTGCTATTACATCACTCAGCAACAATACAGCAATTAAATTAATAGAATACTTATTATTAATACATTTCGTTCAGGCTCAAAATGAATCATACTGCATTTCTCATTCATTGCTGACCTTGGCTACAAGCATGTGATGCTATAATATTTATTAAATAGCGATGATCAAACAGCATATTACTAAATAAACACGCGCTGTCAAGTATGTGCCGGAGTTCGTACCAGGTGTTCACCAGGATCCATTGTCAGTACCACAGCCACTACCTTCAGATCAGCTACTTGTTCGCAAAATGCAAGGTCTTCTCATCCTGTTAGTGGGTTTGGCCGCAATGTACCATGTCCATGGTAAAATCCAATTCCGTGTTATCAAACAGTGGAAGTATGTGAACTACACTTGGTCCTCAGAGGAAGCCTCAAGAAATGCAACCTCAGTCGGTGCATATATCCCAGATAAATGTATCATAGCTGGTTTGGGATACTACAAAGGATACTACTATATGACCACTCCGCGAATGTACTTTGGTGTACCTGCTACATTGTCAAGAATTCCTGAAAATGGAATCAATGAGGGGCCTTTACTAGAGCCATTCCCGTCGTGGAGAAAGAACCTTAATGGTGATTGTAGCGCATTGAAAAATGTCCAGAATATTGAAATCGACGCTCATGGATATCTCTATGCTATAGATTCAGGAAGGATTAATACGATTGCAACCCACAGTTCAAATCAATGTCCTCCCAAGTTGGTAAAATATGATCTTAATGTACAAGATGGGGAGGATCTGGCGAAGGAAATATTTAGATATGAGTTTCCAGAGAAGGTTGCATCTAGAAATATAAATTTCTTGTATGACTTAGTTTTAGACGGTGACTACGTTTACATAAGTGATAATAGTGGACAAGATCCGGGATTAATCGTATTTTCTGAAAGTGAAATGAAAAGCTGGAAGATCCGTCATGGGACATTCCAAGCCGAGAAGAATGCAAGTGCGTTAAAGGTTTCGGGCACTGTCTTACCTTTACAATTAAACCTCGCCGGTTTAGCAATTGGTCCCGAAGAGAACGGGGAGCGTCTATTGTACTACACACCATTATCAAGCAAGCATCTTTTTGCGGTGAATACTAAGGAAATTAAGAATCCATTTGCCACTACTCTCCAAGAAGTGCATCTTGTAGGTCACAAGTCTTCTCAAACTGATGGCATGACCGTAGATGACAAAGGAGTGATCTACTTTGGACTGTTGGGAGCATCCAGTGTTGTAAAGTGGGATACAAAAGAATCAGAATTTCACCCTGTAGCAATTGCGCAGGATTCCACTTTTGTACAGTGGCCCAACTCTTTTGCATTCAACTCCGCTGGAGAACTCGTCGTTCTATGTAATACCTTGGCAAAGTTTCTTGCCCGTCGCATGGATTTGAACGAGAATAATTTCTATCTGCTAGCTGGAAATGTGAATGCACGCAGCTATGTTTATAATCAAGCAAATTCAACAATCCTTACATTCCGAATTGCAGCAGATGATGATGATGATGATGGTGTTTCTGATTCGATTATTCACTACGATCCTGAACCGAATGAAAGCAGTTCAGTAACGTTTAAAAGTAGTGTGTGGTGGATTGATGTAGTGTTTTGTGCGTGGATGGTGAGCATGAAGAATTGAGGTCTGCGTAATTAGCGTTAGCGTTGTTGTGAAATAGCGATAATTGATTTGCATACAAACACGAGTATCAGTTTCTATTTAGTCTCAGTGTAATATTAATCATTCTTTCTTGCATAGGAGTCCATAATTTGTATTACTAATTAAATTAGCACATATTTGCATTTATGATCCAATCAAATAAAGTACATATTGGTTGCATAATTTTAAAAGATTTACTTATAAATCGATGAACATTTCTTGTCTCTACTGGTCTATTCAATATGGGTACTTTTACTCAACGAACGAAAAGTTCCAATAATTGGATTAAGTTACATTCCCGAAGTAAGAGAGCTTAATTCATTTTGAGAATGTTTATTTAATGACAAGAAAAATTCAGTTCAGTACGATTAAATCATTATAAATAATTAAGAAAATTAAAGATATTCAAGTTGCCTAACTAACTTCGATATCATTTTCTGAGTTCAAATAGATGTTGCCATACCACACCAGATTAGAGCACAACTATCGCATAATCTCAATCGTATTAACCGTATGAAATTGAAACCATTGAAGTGTACCTTTTAATTGTATTAACTGAAGAGTTATAACGCGTTATAATACTGTTTAGTCAGTATAATGACCAAATATTCATTATAGGTAATGTTTTTTTTTCTTACCAAGTACGTTAATTCAATCACATTTGACATTACACCTGCAGCGGATTGTAAAGACAGTGATTAAAACTGGTATAGATTAAGGAAGAAGAGTTCATTTTACACCATTCTTCAAACAATTAGGTCATTCGTGAAAATCAATTTCAATAATGTTGAAATTTATCGAAACATGTTGTATTAGAGTGCAATTTGTGGACTCCCGAATTCAGCTCGTAATTTATTAACTACTGATAATAGAAGAAAAATTGTGTATTTATTGTATGCTACTTTCGTTTCTTTAAACAGTTGGGAGATTTATGAAAAAACTTTAAAGTTTCTTAAATTTTATCCTTTTGTATGAAAAATTGCAGTTTACAGATGATATAATTTTGGGAGATCACATGTTTGAAAAAGAGTTGTTTTTTTTTTATTTTATATTATTTTAAGTTGTTTAAACAATTGGGTTGGGCATTTGTACCAGATAGTTTCGTAATAATTTTCTGGATTTCTAAAAACAACATTATGCGCCATCTAGAATGAAGTAGCAGAGAAGATATATGCTAAGAATTGATAATTTCCAGGTTTAAGCAGCAGTTCTTCAAACAATCGTCAAATGATGGTACTAGTAGTGATTATTTGCATATTTATGCAAAATTTTGGACTTTTCTCGCGTACTAAGTGCAAGAGTCACAATTTTAGTCAATCAGACCACATCTGAAAGAAATTTCAATAAGATAGATGTTAGAACTAATTAAATAATTATTAGTTAAATAAGTAAAATCCAAGTGAAAAGTTTGCAGTGTTCTGTCATCATGAATCAACATGGTTTACAACGTGGAACCAGCGTGGTATATAAAATGTCTTTATTTTCTTACCTTTGTTGCTTTTGAAATCACAACTGGCTTGAATGGATAACAGAACTTTGCACATAGGACGTAGCCAGGGTTCAAAATGCTTACATGTTATTATAAATATATAAATTGATGTCACAGATCAAAATTTTTCTCTATTGGAGAGCAAGAGTGCAAGAGTAACAAATGCTACTAATTGGATTTGAAATCTTGAACACCGTAGAATTTTATTTTTAATTTGTGTGAATTTTAGAAAGTCGGCAGACTACTTAAAACGTCACAATAAAGCATTAGTGAACAGTGTAGCTTCCACACAATTAATTTGATGATTTAATTGATATAGAAAACATTGCGTCTTCTTTACTTTATTGCAATTGTTGGCAGCAGTTTATTAGCGAAATTATAAACAATTCTTCACGCTTTACCACCTGTTGTTAAAGCTCAAATACTAATTTCATTCAGAAGTTATGCGGTGGTTATGCGAGAATAAATACAAGTGAAGATCAACATGACATCTGCAGCAATATTCATTCCGGTTAACATATCATCAGGCACTGTAGAATGTGAAAATTTCATAAATATGATGTAGTGCACAAAAACTAGTGATCGAAAATGGTCCAACCAAAAGACAATTTGATTGGAGGGAAATCCAAAGGGCAACATGCCAAAAACATTACTACATCATGAAATATTCAGTCATAATAAACAACTGGCGTGCGACTGAAACGTAAGCAAGCAAGTGCTAAACGACTAATCGTGTTGAACGTTACAACATTGACTTCATTATTGAGGTCCTCTCTTTGAATACTCTGGTATTTCAGAAATTCCCATATCCTGAAGGAAACAGGTTTAACTTCCCTGGAAGAACTGGCCAAAGAAGAAGCTCTTAAACTTTGCGAGTAAAAACTCAGTCACTATAATAAATTAATTTGCAGTCTGCATCCTCAGATTAGAGCACTCCAACAGACGTCCCTGTCATATTGTTTTCAAATAAAATATACCACCCTACATATAGGAGTTGTTAACTTTATCATTCACTGACAATCTCTGGTTTCCATCCGAGGCAACATTTAAAGGGTGCATATTGCATATCTCGCGCCTTCATGCAAGAATTGGAACCCGCGAGCAACAGATTTTCATCACCCTTAAAAGTTGGGTTTTAACAGCGGCCAAAACAAATCATTAAAGAACAACGTATTGCACAATTTTAACTGTTACATGTATACATGTTACATGTATAAATAGCAAAAAAAGTGGCATAAAATTGTGTGTTCTGCTGGGTGATTTGTATTTCTTCTTTAGAAAATGCTAAAAGGTAACTCAACCATAGCCGCTTTACGTAGAATTCAGATGAGATAGAAAAGTCTACGTTTAATAGGATTCCTAGCGCAATATTAAAGAGGTGGGCTTGTACACCTAAAGTGTACTCTCATCATTTTCTAGATCATCATTCCGATGCGTGTTACTAGTTTAGGCAATGCTCGCGGCCCCAGGGAGTGGTTTTGTTCTTAGCTAATTACGCTCCGTTTCTATTATCTCTTTTGTAATTTAGTAATAAGAATGGAAACTAATTAGAAATACGTGAATTGCAATACGATATTCACATCTTTATAATACGCACACTGTTTATTACTAACAATTCGTTGTTGAATTGCGCTACTATTGAATAATTTTAATATAAAACAATATAGGCACATGAAATAATCACAGCAAGCGCGTCAAATTATAATTTTATATTCTGCAGCATTTAAACTGATTAATCCGTATGACTTCAGCGATACTGATTCAAACATCACTACACAATGATACACGGTAACTAGATGACGATTATAAATGGTTTGAAATTTTTAAAGATAGCGGCTTATAAACCAGCATGTGCATATTACAAAAGAATTTACTTATAGTCGCTTCTTTTAAAAATGTAATTCAAACTTCTAATTTTGTTTTTAATACAGGCAAACATACATGCACTGCTATCAGCTGTGAATTATCTCCGGGGATGTGGGGGAACATTTTGCAATCGTGGACGAATGCCACGAACTCTCTATGGAGATCAGTAGACACACTATTACTTGATGATGGACTTATTCCATTTAGTTTCTTAAATCGTACTCTAAATTTCTCCTGGGTTCAAATTTGTATCGGTTGTTTAGTCTAAATCATATAATGTAAGTACAATTCGATGTATTGGAACAGTTTCGTTAATAATTCGTGTAATTGATTGTAATTTACTTTTATGGACACATCCAAGACATTAATTAAAATGTTGGCCAAGACAGCACTGGTGGTGATTTCAAATCCAACACAGGTCAGTTGCATTCTTCGCAGTGCCCAAAAACAAGTCAAGAATATGCTGTATGTACAGTTGATATCTAGCCAATTGAAACCATTTGGACCTTTGCATCTACCATGGCCTTCATTTAGCCAAATGATCAAGAGCATTTATTCACAGGCAGCTAGTGATTGTGGCAATTTAGATGTTCGAGTACTGCTTTTGGGTCTGAAATATGGTGCTACCAAAATCAAGACACATTCTGCAATTGATCTAATTATCTTCGACCAGCAGTACAACAAGAAGGACATAGAGAATTTCCTTCAACATTGTGTGGAGCACATGAATAAGGACTATAACGTGGTCACGTTGAAAAGTGAAACTAGTTCAGAGTTCAAATTCATTGTACAAGACACCAAGGTTTATTCACATACTGTGTTGGGAGGCACATTTGATCGGCTGCATCTTGCACACAAAATTCTCTTGAGTGAAGCTGCATTACGTTCAAGGAAAAAGGTCACTGTCGGCGTCACTGAAGAGAATATGCTTGAAAGTATGTTTGAATATGATGTTAATCAAGAAAACAATGGCCATAGGTAAATAGTACACCTATTTTAGTATATATTACACCTTGGATGATTGTA
This sequence comes from Ecitoglossa quadriceps, assembly GCA_027574925.1. Lineage (NCBI taxonomy): Eukaryota > Metazoa > Arthropoda > Insecta > Coleoptera > Staphylinidae > Ecitoglossa > Ecitoglossa quadriceps. The sequence continues at coordinate 26,832 of JAODGC010045118.1, read as the reverse complement.
GACAGTTAATTTATTACAATTCCCTTAATCTTCAGATGATTATGGCCATTGTTTATCTACAAAATAGAAATAACATTGAATGTTAGTAATTTCATGTGTAATTGATCCAGATAAAATCCTCTGGGAACTCATTGATCCGGTCTCTGTGAGGATTAAAGGTGTAAAGGATTTTTTGGGCGACATCGCTCCTGAATTAGACTTGGAGGTGGTGCCAATCTCTGATGCAATGGGTCCAACAAAATCAGATCCAACCATGGAGATGTTAGTTGTGAGTGCAGAGACTGTGAAAGGCGGAAACAAAGTAAATGAAGTACGTCGATGTAATGGATTGCCTGATGTGGACATCTTGGCTGTGGAGTTGATTGATGAACCAAGTTCAAGACCTAATGAAGAGGCAAAGATAAGTTCCAGTACTAGTAGATTAAGATTACTAGGAAGTCTTCTCAAACCTGTTAATTCTAAACTGCCGAATAAGCCTTATGTTATTGGACTAACTGGTAAGCAACTAGCCCAGTATCGCAGGACTTTATGACTTTCATGTCACATTATTCACTCACATCTGTTTGTGTCCAGGTGGAATAGCAAGTGGAAAATCAGGCGTAGCGAACTACCTCCGTGAATTAGGTGCCTTTGTCATTAACTGCGACCTAGTTGCCCATCAAGTATACATCCCAGGCACAGAGTGCCATCGACAGATAATCAAGGAGTTCGGTCAAGTTGTTATGAAAGAGAACGGTGAGATTGACCGTACTAAACTAGGCCCGATTGTCTTCGGAAGTAAAGAGAAGTTGGAAAAGCTCAACTCCCTCGTATGGCCAGCCATCGCTCAACACTTAAGAGAAGAAATTGCCACGTCTAATGCGTCTGTGATTGTTGTGGAAGCAGCTGTCTTGTTGGCTGCAAAGTGGGAAGATATGTGCCACGAAGTGTGGGCTACTATTATTCATCGGGATGAAGCCGTCAAGCGGATTCAGGAGAGGAATAAACTTACAGCCGAACAAGCTGAGCAAAGGGTTAACGCACAACCTTCATCAAAATTTTATGCTAATCATGCGCATGTTGTTTTATGTTCGATGTGGGACGTGCACTACACTCGTGGTCAAGTCGACAAAGCGTGGGAGATGCTCCAGCAACGACTTCGACAATGATTAATCGGTGCTGGGATTTACATGGTGTAGACTTCTTATTTCGCGAATGTTATCGATAATAAATTTTATACCTGTTTGTTACACTTATAAATGGGCGTTAAGCGGATTTACATGATTCTACAAAATATATTCAACTATGTTATGCACAATGCATCTCCTACATCATTTTCTCATTGCGTCTGTTAGTATTAACTGAGAGCAGTTGAAGGATGAGCATTTAATTCTGTAAAGGTCCCTGAGCTTCTGCAATTTTTTCGAAGGACAGTACCGGCTGCATGCCTGTTTGGCGTGCGTTTTCCGCGTGCGCTTCCGGTTTATCAGCCACGACGCCCGGTGTTGGCACCGAAAATAATTACGCCCGGCGCAATAATATGCTCGAGTGAATCGGCTCAGCGCAACGATAGCGTAAGTGCCGGCGCGCCATGAGGGTGGCACTTGCAGCATGCTGCTACACAGCCGTGACAGCAATAGGCAAATTATCATTGCGAGGCCGCCGCGTGCGCGCACCTGGCCGGTGCGACGTCGTCGTCTTACGCACCTGGCGCGCGCGCGACGCCATGAAGGTTCAAGTTCATTTCAACGGATAATGGGCGTTAGGCCGAATGCGCTGGGACCATCGGGGTACTTTACAGTTACGTAATGAGCAATAATTACGAGTACCAGGCGCACTGCCGATAAGAGAATGAGCAATGAGCATTGATAGCGTAAGCAATTGATTCCAATGGTATTGTGCAGGAAAAATGTTGATTTGATATTTTATTACTGCGTTGGATATATACTAGAGTGGTTCTGGGCAAAGTCTGGAAGAAACATTTCTGTATCTTAAACAACTTTCAAAAGATATATTGAAATGGAGTAAAATTATTACCAGTTGTATTGCATTGGTAGGTTTTGACTGCAAAAAAGGATTTCAAATTTTAATCTATTTTTGAAGATAATTTTTTCTTGATGAATACTTGTTTTGTCTACAGAAGAATGAGCTTTGTTGAAAGGGCAACTTTCAAAGAAAAAAAAAGGTTACTATTACTGGCTACCAGTTACATTGTGGAAAAAAACAAAAAAAACAACCTGTTTTTTTTGTAGGTCCTTTAATTTTATTTGTTTTGCTTGGGATAATCCAGAGCTGAGCGTACCCTTTCGGTTACATTTGTCCGATGAACGTAACCTTTATAGTTTTGATTCGAGGGTAGGTTTGGTAGTCAAAAAGAAGCTCCAAGATTTACTCATGTTATAATTTCTTTGTAGGATGTCTAAACCTGCACTACTTATCCACCTCAGCTATTTCCTTCAATTTCCTTATTCTCAACCACTTCCAATTGGTATACCATCTAGTGTGATAGCTGGTTTGCACGGGGATTAACTCCATATAGACCAAGCTTAAACCCCTGCTACAGTTGGGCATTCCACGAGGGTTTAGTCAGGGACGCGTTTGGCTTACCGCTACCGTATCGCATTTCAATTGGGTTAAAATGAACCCTATATAAGGTCATACACTGCAAGAGTACTAATCGAATAATTTGCATTAGCATTTGATCAAATAGTAATTATTCAATGTTTTCCCTTTCATATTAACCAAGTGTTCATAGTGAGTGGTACCTCAAAGAATTCAATTAATTGCACTTCTACTTCAATTCCAACCGCGATCTAATCGCTTTCCCGACGTTCATTTCCTCCCAAAACCAAACAAAAAACACCCTATGTTTACCCAGCGCGGCATTCGCCTCCAAAATCAACAATGTGCAAACAACATGGACGCAAAGTGGACATCTACTGCGGTGGACGCCGCGGTGAAATATGCCGCCGCCCCACTACAGCGCACCTCTCGCGTTTCCACGTCTCTTTCACGGAATTATTTACGTGGAATCGATTATTTCCAGCGAAGCGACCGGCTGACCGCTTGTAGATGAGACGAGGACATGCATGGCAGTGTTTTCCAACCAGCCAGGACTTGGGCACTAAAAGGGACTTTGAAGGAGTGAGAAAATGCAAAATAAAGAAATGACATATGCACAAAACGGAACGAAATATTATCTAATGAATACAGAACATTTTAATGGGAAACGCACAATTGCAAAGTATTTTTTGCGAAAGAAAATTTCGATTCGGCTAGAGATCAAATTAGCCTCCTGCGAACATTTTATGCTCTCAAGCAGTTCAAATTAAAAGCAGGAGGAAATTAGTAGTGCCCACAACTGGGAACCATCATAGTTGGCACTTCTAGCTAGCAAGTGGTGGGGGTAAGCAACAATAGTCCAATATGCACTCGCACCGTTACCACCGCTTCAGAGCGTGTCCAACGACCATTCGGTTCGTGGCGCTCACCAAGAGGGTTTGCCTTGCTCAAATCAGTCTACCAAAAGGGTAATAGCAGTTGCAATATTTTTTAAAGCCCAAAACTTTCAGAACTGTAGTTTTTTTGAGGTAAAAACTTGATGTTCCGAAGAAGTTCCGTGTGGTGTAAACAGTTTAAATCATTGTTACCACGACATCAAAAAGGACTAATTACAGTATCCATCCCAAAAACAGTCAACCAAACAAAAGCCTTACATGTGTTACCAGTGAATTTCTTGGTTGATTGTGTCAATTTTGGGCTGTATCAAGAAAATAAGTGTGTCACAGAAGTACAATCAGGTGTAATCCTCGCTAAAAATCGCTGAAAAGGTACGATACAATCTAGAATCATATACCTGGAGTTTCGCTTGTATTTTTATTGCACAGCTTTGATTTCACTATAATTCGTATGATTGAAACAATGAAATCCTCCTATATAATAATGAGGAATTCGTGGCAATCCTTGGGGTCCGGGTTTTCTTCTTCTCACAAAAGGATCATATACTAGCTTGAAATAAAACATCCTATAGCGCTTGTTATAATTCGCAAAATGGTCTCAAGTTGTGCGGTATTAGATTGTCATGCATGCTTTTGTTTATAAACCATTTGTTATGGCTTGAACCTGAGTTCATGTTGTTTATATTATCATTTGAAGTTGAAATGATTACAAGGATGAAATACTCATTGAGAATTCCACATCGGTGAAACAACATTTGTCTTGCATGTTTCTATCTCAATTGCGGGCAATTGACTGAAATCTGAAGGGGATTTAATGAGAGGCGTTAATTATCATGTGCGTGTATTAATACTAGATTCGAATAGCCCCCTAGAGCTTGAAGAGAGGGTGAGACTGTAATGACTGGCGTGGAAAGCAAAAAAGCCTTGGCGTGGAATTAATCAGCTTTCTTGCGACCACAAATTATTATTGCAATGTTATCAATAACTGAAAATGGTTCATTCATTATTGCTATGTATTGTTATCTCTATCCAAAGGGATGGATTGATAGATGGACCATAAGTATCCCAATGAATAATGCCGTCAGCAATACAAGTGAATACATACAATCGGAAACGTAAAGTGCTATTCTTTATTTCATCCAACTTGGCGGCTAGAAGGGTAGTTGCACATCATAGAAAAGCCAGGAGGCAAAAATTATGCGTGACACCAGTGATTATTATCATTCTCCTGCGTTTCGGGATGCAAACGTATACGACGTATACAAATAAACATGCAAAAGATATAAACCGGTGACATAGAAAAATGAAGTAAAGCAATCAAATGGAAATCGCTACAAGTTACGAGGCCTAGTGTCTTGTTAGAATCGTTTTTTTTTTAAGCGTAAATGCTTTGAAGGTGATTGAAGTCTATGGACGCAATTATATATTATAATATTCCACAATTCCGCTGTTTTAGAATAATATGAATGTTGAAGGGTGGTTATGGAACGCATGTGGGACAGGTGCTCGATTTGGTGCAACTGAACGTGCACTTGCACTGGGCGGTGGTTGATTGTGCGCCAGGTCTTGGTACCGATTGTACGAGGGAGTACGCCACCCCTCGCGACGGGCATTACCTGCCGATTTCGTCGAAACCGGGAAAAGGGTGATTGAGCTGGCACTTGATTGCGCTGGATATAGAGTGGATGCACAAACAAAAGGGTGAGAGGGTACAGGTGCCCACTGTAGTTCGAAAACAGGTGCCCTTTTTGATTTCAATCGAGTTATTTGATGAGGGTTGCGGAGTAGACTTTGTTTTGTGCTTTTTATGGGAAGAAATGATCTTATGGTAGGATAATTAGGGTGGTGAATCATTCTCGGAAGGTTTACTTGTTTATTAAGGGCACAATACGCAAAAAGGGAGAATTTTTTTATTGGAATTGTTAATGTCGATTATTTGCTGCTGTTCCCAATTTTTTGTAACACAAGTACAACGCAAAATCATTTTGAATAAACGCATTAGCACCGTTTTAAAGTATGAAATATTAATGCCTCTCGCCATTTTGTACGGGCATGACAAGGTCCCCTGACGAGTGCACAAAGAACGTGGACATGCCGGGAGATTGATTGAAAGCCGCTTGCGGAGATGAAAAAAAAGCATTGAAAAGCAACGGCGTTCTTTCACAATTTCCTTTCGATCCCATTTCCACGTACTCGTAAAAGGTACCGGTAAAAATAAGCGTCTCCAGCCCCGCCGCGCGCAGTATTGGAGAGAAATATTGATCGGCAGCTAAGTGCGGCCTCCCGCGCGTCCGGCCGGACGATTGGACGATCCCACTCGCCACTGGCGGTCACTTGCCGCCACACCACCCCTCCGCACAGCCACCGAACCACCGCGTTCGCCATTGCGCTCGCTAAAAGGTGGCAAACGCGTGGCGCGCACCACCAATGACGTCACGCTGCTCTCAGCGCCATCGAAAATCGACCGCTTTTCCGCCACCCCCACTGATATTTCCCACAAATTCCACCGTTCGCAATTCACGCTATACACCGAGCCAACGCGTACGCAGTTCAGCAAATGCACTTTTTTCGTTGATCTTTGTTTTGGACGTCTTAGGAACGTGTTTGCTAAACAAGCGGTGATCCATGTTGTAGATTGAAGGGACCTGATCACACTTCACACCGGCATGTGAAAGTCACACCATCATGGAATTGATACATGTGGCAGCATGGAGGAATTTGTTGCTCAATAACACGCTCATCAGACCAACCTTTGTGCTCAATTTGGACTAGATGAAACTACGCGCTGCTGTTACGATGGTTGAGGAAATTCTAGAACCGATGGAAGTGCAAGAGATGCGGAACCTTCCAATGGATATCAAAGAACTCCAGAACGTCGTGATTCTCGACGAGCAAACTCTTATCCCGCTGGTTACCAGCAACAACATCATCATTGAGGACCACATGGGCCATGCTGACTTGACCCAAGGGCACCACCCGCACTCTCAGATTCTGAAAATTGCTTATGAGAACAGTGATGGACTTCTCAATGCTGAATACGTGCACGCTGTTGACGAACACGATCTTTTGAATGCAGACATTGGGGAGCAGTTCATTGACGATGTAAATCTCTATGAAGAGCAAGTACCTTATGGAAATGATGATGATCTAATGTCTGGAGACCTACTTGACATGCATGATACTCATAATACAAGTGGAAGTGTCAGTGGCAGTGTAGCAAGTTGTTCTTCAGATGGAGTGTTTGATACTGCTGATTTCATGATAGAAACTGATACTTTAGTGGATTCCTTAGGACTGAACCAACACAGCAAAGCAAGCAATAATAATCGAGGCCTTGGAAAGTTCAGTAAAACCGCACAAGGAGCCAGAAGTGGAGAGGAGGATTTGACTAGTTTAAACTGGTTGCACAATATTACGAACATCATGGCTGTTCCAAACCTGCCTACGCCTCCCGTGAGCCCCAAAGCTAAGAAGAAACCCCCACAGCAAAGCGAAGATCTGACTATTAACATCAACTTCTACAAAAAGAACGGAGATAAGAAACCGCCATTTTCTTATGCTACTTTAATTTGCATGGCAATGGGCAAGAATGGAAACAAAATGACTTTAAGTGCGATTTATCATTGGATAAGAGAGAATTTTCTGTATTATAGGAAGGCGCATCCAAGTTGGCAGGTTAGTAAAAAAAACTGGAGGATTATAGGCGCGTGAACTAAACTATCATTGTTGTTATTGCTTTTTACAGAATTCAATACGACATAATTTGTCACTCAACAAGTGCTTTGTGAAAGTGGCTCGTAGTAAAGACGAACCTGGCAAGGGTGGATTTTGGCGGCTCGATTTAGAACGCTTAGAGGAATCTCGACGATCCAAACGTCGATCCAGTCTCACAGTACGAGAACCTCGTCGGCACCAACTCAATGACCAACCTTCTGGGAAGCCTCCTAGTAAACCCCAACGCCGAACAAAGCGATACCGTCCTGCAAACAGCACTGGTGAACGGAAGCACAATATCCTTTCAAATATCTCCATCTGCGGGGAAACCGAAATAGAGAACATCGAAGCGTATAACTCCTCGTCACAAACAAAGAAAACAAGCGAGACTAAACATTCGAAACCAAGAAAAACCCCACGTGCAAAGACTTCCGCTAACTCACCACCCACAACAAATCTAATTGCTATTTTGAACTCAATCGAGATGGTCAACAACTCGAACTCTAATTCCAATTCTGCTAATTCAGCCAATGACCCCGAAGAGAGCGCCAAGTTAGTACCCTCGTCAATGCCGAACCAAGGGGTGGTTGCTGAACCAATCAACCAGATCCTCCACCCTGCTAGTCATGGTGCCACGCCTACAGATGATGAGCTGACGGGCCTTTTACTCGCCAACAACGGCTGGGATGAGTGTCAGTTGGAGCTGTTGGACTCTCTCCTCGACTCGTTGTAATTAACTGAGGTAGGGACTTTATCGGCGGTGAAATATTTATAGTTGAACTGGTAGTTACCAGTTTACAACAGAGTAACTTTTCAAAACTGAACTGTATATAACTGAGACAACTGAAATAATTGATAGATTTGGCAGTAACTAGCTTTGATTGATCGTAGATTCTCACAACAATCAGTATCGAATATCTTCGAGAATACCAAATTTTCAGAAGGAAAAATTAATGTTTTAATATTAAAAAAAAAAATCATATTGGAGTTTTCAAGTTTGGAAACTGTTTTTTTTTTTTTTTTCAACATTTCCGGCATTCAAATGCTTTATTTAAAGGTTATTATTCTGATTATTGATTATTTAATAGACAATGACCAATTTAATGAAACAAGGTATTCGAGGAAATTCGAAAATGTAAAAAATAGTGGAGTGGTTTTCTTGTGCCTTTTCGTGCCTTCTTTTATTTATCGTTTAAAAGTAACTAAATTTCTACTAAAATTCTAGATTAGTTTAAGGTAGAAAATAAGAGACTAAAACAAACATTAATACATTGATTAAGTAACAAATTTATTCAACTCGTGTGAGTTTAAACTTCCGTCCATACATCTCTGCTCTAAATTGATGAATTGTTCAATAAAGCAACATGTTTGGCGTGAGGAAGTAAGAAATCCGTCCAAAACAAACTCTTTAGTGTTTGATTGTCAACAAATATTTACGTATTAAGTAAATTGTGTTGTTTGCTCATTGCCATCTCTCAATATGGAATTATTCAGTATTAATCAAATGATTGACGGTTTCTAGAAGGGTAAACGTATTAGAAAAAGAAACGGTTTTATGCTTTTGCTCAAAAATTAAGTTTCCGTCTGTATCAAAAGACAAAAGCTACAATTGCTCAGTTTGTTAATTAATGATCGAATAATTGGCAATACCCACATTTTATCGGCATGTTCTTGTATATAAAGTTTCCACTCAGTTTGACTGACATTAACTATGCCAGATCGAGTGAATTGGATGGAATAATGTAAGATTACCAAAGATAAAAATTATTGAGAATATTTTTCTAGTCGCAAATCCTAATCAACCAAGAAAATTCTTTATCACAAGACAAGCTATAATTAGTTAGTTAATTCTATGTTTGGGATTAGTTCATAAGGGATTCCGTTTTCATTGTATTTTATCCTTATAGTTACGATGAGTTACTTTCTGATACGATTTTAAGTGAAATTACTTGGTTTTTAGTAATATAAATCATGTGCCTGTAATGATAATATTAATATAAACGATTATAATTGACGTAGTGTTATAAACGGACGTTTGATTGAAACATCAATTTGTGGAAATTGATTTTGGAAGATGAAGGAATTGTTCGGATTGTGAAAGTTATACTCGTCTGAAGGTTTTCCCATATAAAGGATTTTATTACACTTAATTGAGACAAGATCATTGTAAAAGTGTAAAATATTTTTATGTAAAATAGAAGTGGAATGCTTAAATACGTTGATTACGTGGAAAGTTCCTCTCACATTGAGGTCATTCCCACTGTAATTTTACAGGATTGTTTTTCATACCTTCTTCAGTTACATGGCGGCATTTGATATGAGAAGAACAACAATGTCAACAGCACCAAGGACAGATAAATGTGGATTGTTTATGCGGGTAATATCATAAAGCATAGCCATAAGATTTCATTGAAAACACGAACGAAGCTAATATTGCATGATATAAACCAATTTGGGCATTATTCTTTATGTGAAAATATTTACAACTGCTGTCGAACGGATAATAACTGTTTCTTCGGATAATTTGAATTTGGAGGCATATTCAAATACTGTTTCTCAAAGAATACAACTGGTTGCCTATGGTTGACACTAATCATGCCACACTAGAAGAATAACTTGACCACCATCAAAACAAACTCGTTACGTGTGCATACAAAATCAAAATTATAGCACAATAACTAGTGCCTCCAGTGACACTTGTACTTCTCTTTGCTTCACCTCCGCCAAAAAGAAGAGAATGTATTGTAATGTATCTACACAGCTTATTACCTAACACAACCAAAGATCATCTATAACCACAAACAAGGAATTAACCGCATGTACGGCATTTACGCTATTAAAGCGTATTAAATAGTGTTTTCGATTTTATATTATGTTTAGCTTATAGGTTATAGTTAGGCCGCCAGTAAATAGAGGGCTCGCGGATGAGTTAGAGCCGAAGGAAAGAAGATTGTGGCGAGTGAAATGTGATAAGGTTAGGGGAGCGCGTGGCGAGAGGGAAGTTAAGCAATGGTGTAGAGAATTTGTAAAGCACCGAAATATCGAATTCAGTAGTTGTAATAAAGATAGACTACAGTTGAATTAATACGTAGATTTTAATTTGCCGCTAAGATGGTAAGTAAACTATATCATTCTCCTATCCTATATGACAATATTTTTGTTTCAGGATGCCGTAAACAGATATTGCAAGCTTCTTTCCCTTCCGTTGATGCTAGTCTTTCTTGCAGCATCATCTCTTCATCAAATTGAAGAAGGACATGTTGGAGTGTATTATAGGGTATGCATTATCCTAGCATGGCCAGGTTTCTTTATGATGCAATCAATATATATATTATTTTTTATGTGTGTTTATCGTAATAGGGTGGAGCATTATTGCCATTTATCAGTGATCCTGGATTTCATCTTATGATTCCTCATATTACTTCATTCAAGTCAATACAAATTACACTACAGACTGATGAAGTAGAGAATGTACCATGTGGAACAAGCAGTGGTGTGATTATCTATTTTGATAGAATTGAAGTAGTCAACTATTTGAAAAAAGATGCAGGTAGATCACTGATATATATAATGCTAATATGTTACTAAGAATTACTTGTTGTTTCATGTCCTAGTTTATGATATTATTAGGAACTTTACTTGGGAGTATGATAAGACACTAATCTACAACAAAATCCACCATGAACTGAATCAATTCTGCAGTGTGCACACACTTCATGAAGTCTACATTGATTTTTTTGACAAAATTGATGACAATCTTAAATCTACACTACAGTATGATCTTCAAACTATTGCACCAGGTCTCACAATTCATGCTGTACGAGTCACCAAGCCAAAAATCCCAGAGTCCATTCGAAAGAACTACGAATTAATGGAATCTGAAAAGACACATCTTCTGATTTCCATGCATCATCAGAAGGTAGTAGAAAAGGACGCAGAGACCGAGAAGAAAAAGGCCATTATCGAAGCAGAGAAGAAGGCTCAAGTGGCAAAAATTGAATACGAGCAGAAGGTAATGGAGAAGGAGTTATTACAACGGATGGCTGCAATTGAAGATCAAATTCATCTGGCCCAACAAAAGGCGAAAGCAGACGCTGAATACTACAAACGAAAACAAGAGATTGAGATCAACAAATCACTGTATACGAAGGAATATGTCGAAGTGAGAAAGTTTGATGCAATTGCGCACAACAGTAAAGTATATTTCGGTCCAGATATACCGAGCATGATGATTCAGAATGGATACAAATGTGAAGGTGTGTGATTGTTTCAAGCTACTACCGCGTGGTTTGTTTTGGCCGTTAAGGCCACATTTTTGAGTATTGCTTGAGTAAGGTTGAAATCTACCTTTGAAGTTAAGTGCATTTATTATACTCTGATTGGACTTTGGATCAAGTAAACGAGTGCTTGAACATACTGGAAAATAAAAGAAAAGCGATTTGTTGGATTAACATGTTGTTAGTGTTGGCAGTAAATTGAGTTGCGAATTGTTTATCGTCCGCTGTAACAGGAAACCAGATATGTTAACATATTCTTAGTTGGAATGTCAAAGAGATTACTTACTAGCTGCCTGCACTAGCTGAACTTGACGAGTGCGCCCAGGAACCTCCTTTACCGCCTCCATGTCCACCTTTGCCACCCCACCCACCGCCACCCAAACCACCTCCGCCTGTGTGTCCCCATCCACCGCCGCCAAGACCTCCCCCTCCTGTATGCCCACCACCTCCGCCGTTATTTCCCCATCCCCCACCGCCAAGACCACCCCCTCCTGTATGCCCACTACCTCCGCCTGAATGGCCCCATCCTCCACCGCCTAGGCCTCCTCCTCCTTGTCCGCCACCTTCCCATCCACCTCCGTGATTTCCACCGCCTCCATGGCCGCCTTGTCCACCGCCGTTCCATCCTCCTCCTTTGCCACCTCCAAATCCTCCCCCGAAACCACCTCCTTTACCACCGCCAAATCCACCACCTCCGCCGCCACCAAAACCACCGCCGAATCCTCCACCGAAACCGCCGCCACCACCACCTCCCAGAGAATGTCCTCCATAGCCGCCATATGCGGATCTCTTTGACCTTTCATTATTTTCTTCGTTATCATTGATGAGGCCCTCGTGGCGATCGCCTAATAACTATTAATGAAAATGAAAACATTGATAATTTCATGTCTATGTCCGCCATATTGTTTTTACCTGTTCTCTAGCTTCATATCGGGGGACAAAATAGAAAACTGGTCCTGCTTGTGTGTAGGACTTATCCGCGTCCGGAATCAAATTCGAATTGGCCTCATCCTCAGAAATAGAATGACTCTTTACTGCTTCCGCATTGATAACGTAGAACACCCGAGGAGGCAGCCTCTGCGAGACAGCAGTGCCCAAAAGGGCTGCCAATAGCAAAATCGCAAACATTGCGAGACTGACGAGCCGGCAAGTACCTCATCTTTATATAGCCACTGAATCCTGCGTACAAAATGCCAGTCACGACTTAACACATCTAATAATTATCATGACATAATCTTGCTTCAAGAGGGAGCGACATTAATTAACAAGCTTGACCAACACGTTTACAACTTCTACAAAAGTTCGTAAATCGTTAACAAGTCGATTTTTGCATTAACCTTGCAGAGTGCATGTGTATTATTTAATCGTAAATATAATTGTTAATGCATTTAATAGAAAAGAAGGCATGAAAATGATTGAAGCCATTAATCGCGGGGAATTTTACACACGTGTCGTGACTTAATGAAACCGCATATTGTTTGACATCCCGGAATTGCATCGTATTCGTCACGATGTGATTACGTAATCTGTAATCCACGTTATCCTCTTAGATTACTTCCATCTACATGTAATTCTTCATAATTATTAGCATTAATTGTATGTAAAACCGCAAACGTTTTGACGTTTGAATTATTACGCATGCGCAGTTCAGCACTTACAATCGCAAATTAGTACAAGGGTTTTCCTGAACATTCTACAGCCTTGCACAGTAGTTTACACCTTAGTCCGTAATAATTAATTAACTTAATTCGCAGAATAACAAATTGTTCCAAACGAGACGCATTGAAATACATTTCTTTTGTTATTGCGCATGCGCAGTGCAGTGCATCTTCGCGCACAACATTCAGCTGATCACTCGCCTGTCATCCGTCAGGGCTTGGTGTTGTGATCGGCGGAGTGTGTCTACAACATCGGTGTTTTGGGCAAGTCTGCGGGAGTCGCCAGCGATAAAATCCCTCCACCTGCACCAGGCGCAGTAGGACAATGGGCGCACCAATAACGCGCTGATAACGTAACGCGCCGAGTCGACTTCCATCGCGTGTAAACCCGTAGACCCTTCGGCCATGTGGCTCCCGCAGTGAGCGACCACGCACGTCAGTGGCAGCGCGCGGCAATGCGAAGCCATGCCATGGCGCAGAATGATAACAGCCGAAAAGGTATGTACATGGCGACTTCCTACTTGATTAGGCACCAGCGGCTCAATGGCGTCAGCTGCTCGCCTGTCACCCGAGCGGATGTTGTGAGTTCAAGCGACTGTGTTGTGGGTGTTGTGATTGCTACGACTTCGTAGCAATTTGATTGATCTTCTTTGTTCTTTTGTTTGGAAACCACTGCTTTCGATCTTTAATGTGTTCCTCCAATTTATTTGCAGCATGAGAATTATGCTTTGCTTCATTAATCTTATACCAGTACTTTTGTTGGTATGATTTTCAGTTGCAATTGTTTATATTGTTTCATCTTGTTTTACTCTCATGCATGAAAACGAAATGTTATAACGGTGAAAACTCGACTTGAAAGTCCGTTTTATTGCTCACACAATCTGATCAATACCAAGCCTATCGGCAATCTGTTAATACACACAATATAAGTTGTTTACACAGTGATAATTGCAGTCAATTTAGCATTGTACTGTTTACTAACAACTTCCTTTTACTTCTTTATGTTTTGTTGTTACCAGTCTGTTTTTAGACATGCTTTCGACATTATGATAATGACGATTCTTCTACTTGCTAAACACGATATATCAATGCAATCAACAAACGTTTCAAATGTGACTATGTTGATTTATCTACATGTCGACCTTTGATTCATTGTGAATCAATATTCAACTGGTGTTTATCGTACTTACTCATACGATGATCACTGCACGCACTCCCGATTCGCTGTCCCATTATTGCTGGAAAAATATTGCTGCCAGTAGCATAATTAACGTTGTTGTAACTCCTTGCATTTGTTGGAACTTTTCAGATTAATGCATTTCCCACCAACCACTAACTCACCATACTAGCGCTAATAAAGCTCTTAACATGGAGGGCTATAAAAAGCCTAAAATCACTCTCAGCATGCTTAAAGGTAACACTTGGTAGCGTTATTCTTAGAAACCTGTTTGCTATTCTTAGCTGGTATTGGCAAACCAGACACAGGAATAACAAATTTTCTCCTGGGGGCATTACACTGTACACAATAACTGACCATACCGATCTTTGGGGATTGTAGGTAAACCAATAAATTCGTCAGTGCCAAGCTTTCGCTTCAATGCGACCGCGGAGGAGATCGAAGAGCTGTACGCTACGGATGAGGACCATGACGAGCTGTCCATAGATGTACCAGTCAAAGGTGAGCAAAATTCGATCAAGTAGCCATTGACTCAACTGCTATGACACCTGTCTTGTGAATTTGGTCAATTTAAAATTATGTGTCTATAATGTAAATTCCCGTTAGTGGTTGTATTTTTCTCTCGGGTTTCTGGTCCATTTTGGGCCACATCAATAGATGATATACATGCCTCCCCGAATTGTGCGACGGGTGACAAAGATGCTCAAACTGCTTTCAGCTGCTAGCGACGTAGAAAGCAGCCCTTACAAGTCCAACAAGTTAGGTAAGAGGTCCACGAGTGTGGACGTCTCATCAGTGGACTTGTCCCCACCGTCCGATCCTTGGCGGTTCTTCAGTGATATCAAAGGAAAGATTACCAAGAGTGTCGAGGGTAAAATCACAGAGTATAAAACTAGATCCAGTGAGGGAGAGGGCGCTTCTCCAAAGCGAGCCTCGAAAAGTATCAAGGAGGGCATTAAAGAAGGCAAAGAATGCAAGGAAGTGAACAGCAAGGACACCAAAGAAGGTGGTCGGGACTCAAAGGAAGGCAGCAAGGAAAAGGAATGTTCGAGCATGTCAGATTCTGAGGAATTGAGCGAGAGTAGTATTTCCAGGACATGTGGTATTGTATCGACAACTGAAGGTAAGCAATTAATGTGATAAATTTGTTCGAAAGCATCATAGGTTGTTACTTGTACTCACAATTCGTTAATTTTAAGGTGTGGAAATGTCTAGTGATGATGAAGGTACCACGTCTTTGTCAGATAAAAAAGAAATCAAGGACAGCGTTTCAAAAAATATTCACAAACACAGCAGCAAAGAAAAGCGCAATGTCACCATCCATACAAAAGACGGCAAGAAAGAGATTAAGGCCACCACTGCTGGCTTTCTGGAGGACCTTCAAAACATCAACATGGGAATTGAGATCGATCAGTCCGACGTAGAAAGCGGCGTAGATGTCTTAGCACAAATAGGTAACTTATCTGGCCTTAATTCCATATTAGTCCTTGTTATAGCCCTATGTTTCTGTAGACAATATAGATGTAGACGTAGACCAGATCCATATTACCCAAATTGATGGGGATGACATTCGAAAAGCGTATTTTGATGGCAGCGTCATCCAGGAAGCAACAATCTTCGCGCCCACGGGATTCGTGGACCTTCGACCGCCACCACAACCGGAGAGCGCGTGGGATTACCTTCTGCGCCATCGGGTCTACTGCTACATGCTCTTTTGTCTTCTGGCCTACATCGTCCTACCTCTGAGCGCTTACGTCAGCGGCTTCATCACCGGCAACTTGCTCATGTTTTCGGCTGGATATTTATACATCAAGGTTAATGATTTGGCACCTCCGAGCTGTAGTGAAGTGAACAACAACAGCGACGACCCACAACCGCGGACAAGTGAGATTAAGCAAGAGAATATGATCCAAATCCAGGCTATTAGGGAAGAACGACCGGCATTGAAGTATCAAGGATGGGTTAATGAATACCCGGAATCGTATGACCCCTACACCTACCACATATCTCAGACACAAAGCGTCTTTCTACGATTACAGGGCAACCTTTTGAAGATCAGCAATGCTCGTGGTAAAATCCCCAAGCGGGCTTCCTACAATGAAACAGAGCACAAGATGCATTTTAGTAGACATCGAATTTACAATTTGTTAGGGGCGGGCATTGCATTGTTACCTCATGGATTGACTAAAATCAGGTAATACTAATTAATAGACTAGTAGAATATATCTTATTCCAATCCTTCTTTTAGGCATTGGAGTAAAAAGTACCCAATCTGCATTCTCCTGAACAAAGACCAACTATGCTATGATAATACAGTGAAGGATAAGAAGTCGTCGCCTGAAACTGATCTTGCCAAGGAAGCGACTTCCAATAAAGTATCCTCCACAGCTTCTTCCTCTGATACATCAGGCACACAAATATTCAGCAAGCTGATAGAAGAATCGGGCGCGGACAATGATGTTATATTTTTCGATGACTTGGCAAAAGAGGATGATGAGTTGCCTCCAGTGTCATCGTCAGGAGCGGACGATCTGCCCGTGTATAACGATGAGGATCAGATCGAAGACGAAGTGTCCTTTTTTGACAGTCCAGAATCAATGGATCCTCAGATGGATCTGGCGTTTTTACATGATCCTGTGGATCAAACCTGCATTTATATATTCGCTAGAACCGACAGGGAAAAGGAACACTGGTACAGAAGATTTAAACGCGCCACCCATCATTTAGAACACGCCGATGGTACTGGAACTCAAAATTCTGCCAGTGACATTGTCAAAGATGACTCTCATTACTACTCTAAGTACTTAAAAATCATGTCTCCCATTTTAACTCCTATTGAATCCGGAGGGACGTATAGTATGTTCATGTCTTACTATACTGATTCTTCCTCTCACAGGACCTCGGACCCAGCAATTCGTGCTACTAGGAAAGCTAGAGCACATGAATTGGATGAAGACTGCAGCCCGACATCGCCCAATCTGCAATTCCATTGGGTCAACACGATGATCTACCGAATGGTCTTTGATTTCCATCAAAGTGAGCAAGTTATCAAGCTGGTGCAGGACCGTATTGCACGAAAATTGGCTGCTATCAAGCTCCCTATCTTTATTGAATCCCTGAGGATGACAGAACTTACATTTGGCAACTTTGCTCCCAAGATTTGTAAAATTGGAAAGCCTTATCTGGATGATTGGGGATTGTGGTTAGACTTTGATATGAGTTATGAAGGCTCTGTTATAATCATGGTTCTTACAAAGCTGAACTTGCTGAAGTTGAAGCAACAAGGTGAGAGTCATCGCAATGGAACTGAATCTCCAACTACAACAGCTGGTAAATCAGCTATTTACCATTCTGATGTCGAAGACACTGCGGAGAGTTCTTCTGATGATGAAAGAGCGAGAAGTGCAGCACCTACTCCTCTGGATGAAGCCGGTTACCCAATACCGGGTCTTGGAGGTGCTAGCAAGCAAAACAAGAAGTTCATGAACATGGTGGATAGATTTGCTGAATCAAAGTTTTTTCAACGTGCGACAGAGTATAAATACATCAAGAAGGCGATTGAGGGCGTGTCTAACACTGACGTGGGGCTCAAACTAGAACTCAAGGCGTTAAAAGGTTGCTTGGTTGTGAACATACCACCTCCACCTTCGGATAGGGTATGGTTCGGATTTCGGTCAGTGCCGATGCCTAAGATGCAGCTTACTGCGCATCCAATAGTTGGCGAGAAGAATTGGAACTTCAACAAAGTCAGCTCGTGGATTGAAAAGCGTGTCTACAAAGAGTTTTTGGTAGACACTAATTCAAACAGATTATTGTGACTTACTAACCTTAACTTTTCGTTTAATTTACAGAAGGTTCTACTGCTACCTAACATGGAGGACATTTTGGTGCCTGGAATGGATCCGCGGCTGCCTGAGTAAAAAGGAACCCGAGACAGAAACGATACCAAAAAGAAGTGCAAAGGGCGAACTAGTGGAAGCATTTAACTACTAAAGACACAGTTTACATTTAATGTGATTCTTAGTAGATAAGTCAACTCCTCTCTAAACAAACAAGTATTCCTTTATTGAGGACCGAGATTACGAACTGGTTATCAGTGCGCAAGCTAAAAAAAATTGCTTCCTTTTTATGGATTTTAGTTTGTTTCTATATTTTTATACTGGTTGGCGTGCGCGTTTGATGCGATCTTCCAGCTTTTAATTTTTTTGTGATTAGTCTCATTAATGTGGGAGTCCTATTATTATCGCAAATGAAATAAGAGCAAATACCTTGGGCATAACGCAGAAAAGAGAACAACATGGTTGTATAAATGTACTAACTTTGGATGAGTTCCTCTCTGTTTCTGTATAGTTCGGCCCGAAAAACTTGATATTCTTGACATTTGCTATCCATCTGCGTCTACGTTTATTCTATAATAGTTTATTATTGTTGATTTGTATTACTTGGATTTCATTCGTACACATGCTGCGCGTTGTGCAAAATTGCAGACTGGAAGGATAGCGCAGCTAACAAAAGTGGGTTATTAATTCGGGTTGCTGCTACCACGAGATGTTTCCTTAATTGTTTAGGTGTTATTAATGTGATTGCCCTGTGTGCACTTTAATAGCCATCACGCCATTGTTTGTAGTGATTTCCCAAGCAGTGTTCGCCAAGATTGAAAGACTTAATACAGAAACGCATTTCAAGTCGACCATTGGCCTTCAAAAATCGAATTTAAGAAATACCTTATTACGTAGGACATTTTCACTAAATATATGGCATAGGGGTGTTGGTTATTTACATGTTTTGCATATAGGGTGGTAGTAACCTTGGGTATTCCATGAATGTGATAGGTAGTTATAGTTTTTATCGAGTACAACATTGCAGATCTCTGCATTGATACATAAATAGGTTCTAATCAGACCAAACGAAGACTAAATGTGAGCAAAACAGCGTGAAATCGATTTAGGTACGTCCGCAGTGGCAATAGTTGTTTAGATACAGAGGAAAACCATTGAATATAATAAAAAATAAGAATACAACACGCAAGATTTAGAGATGACCACTACTTTCATTTCAGCAACAAGAAGTTTAGCTGTTTATTACTTGGTAAGCGTAGTACTACACTAACTGATTAGGGCATTCCTAACCGAAAAGGACATAGAAATCGATGTAAGAGATCAAAGATTTAAGAAATTTACTTCTTTCTACGAGCCTCTTGCTGTAATCTGATTTGGTAGCTTTTAATCGTTTCTCTGATAACACTCAAAGTAACCATTGCTGATTGAGCGAGTCGTCCTTCCGGCGTCGATTTGGGTTCATATATAAGGTGTTCCACTGCACCCTTCAAGAGTTGTTCACCTTCTTTATAAGCTGCCAAGCATTCGGCTAAAGTTATCCGTTCATTTTCGAAGCGAATTCGAGCAAGAGTTATTAAGGATGCTTGGTGATAGTACTCTAAAAGACCTACAAAACACAAAAAATGTGAAATAATTGAAATCGAGCAGTGGTCAGACATTGGACTAGCATTCGGCGGTTCAAATCCTCCGTTGACTGCCCTGTCCGTCAAGTTCATCGTAGACAAACACTGGGTAAACATGGTAAGGGTGTTTCCATCCCTCATCTAACCCAGCTGTTCTGGACGTGTGCTCAACAAGGCTTTAAAGTTATCGCTCGCATTTTAGTAGAGAAAGGGATAGGAACTATTGTATTATCAACCAACCTTGACGCCTAGAAATACCAGGCTGCAGTACCTGCAATGTATTCTTCAACGCGATGCAGGTGTTTAGTCTAATTAAAAGCCCCTCTTCGGTATAATTATCGGATAAAGCTGAGACCAGCTCACTCTCTATTTGCAATATTAGTGAGTGCCGGTCGTGAAAACTTTTAAGCATCATGCGTTTTAAAGTTTGTAACTCGAACACCTTTTGTTCCTGGCTTGTGCAAATACCAATATGTAGAGCCACCGCTTCTTTTCCACATTCCAACGCACGTCTAACCATTCGTCTGTTAAATGTCTTTTCGCAATTAAAGCACTCCCACTTGTGACCTTCAACGAAATGCAATGATTGTTTCTTGCAATTTGGGCAGACACAGGTGCCCACTCCTGTGCCAAATTCAGTGGGATCCTTGCACCGTGCACATTTGCAGAGGAAATGTTTCCCAGTGAGGAGGGCCTCTTGTCTGGTTACATTATCATCCATGCACTCCGTGTAGCAATGAGTGATCATTGTTCCCTTCTTGATAAGAACACAAGCTCGAACCGTCATTAATAAATCATTATTGACGCTTATTAATGTATTGGCCGTACAATCATGGGCCATAAGGGAGGGTTTGACGTAAATTCCGCATAAGTTATCTTCACGCTCACATCCTGGTAAGGAACGCAGCTCAAAAGAGTTGACGTCTATCACTCCGCAAATGATAGAAATCAGATCGTCTTCCTCTTTAATTCCTAAATCATGGAGTATATTAGCTGCTTTCAATGGCTCCTCCACACGATTCTTATGATATGCGTAAATCTCCGTCCCCCTGCGCAGTTCGACGTGGGATTCCAATGCTTGGAATTGCTCCCATGCAGTGGAGTCATAATATTTCAGTAGCAAACATCTAAGAGCTAGTGTAACCTGAGGTTCATTTTGTAAAAATTCAAAAGTCAACCCAGGCACGTCCATCTTCTTCATATAGGCGCATTCCTCCTGGTGGATATCGCCATCGCAATATCCGCATGTTAACGCTATCTTGCATTCGGGGCACGGACGCTTTATATTCGACATCAGGTGAATGCCGCATTTAAAGCAGATGGGTTTCTCTGCCACCCTGGACCCAACATGTATTGGCATCGCCTTCATAATTATTTGCCCCTTATGAATATCCATCGACGCAGCCAAGTATCTAGGATTAGGTAGGAAAACTTAAGCATGTACTTACGAACAAAGAAATTACTGGGGTTTAAATTTACCGCCCCATTGCCTCATCATGTTTTATCTCGTACGAGAGTGCCATCTTCACAAAGATGTGCTGCACAATGTCACAGATAGATGCTGGGTCTGCGGAGCGCTTAAATTACTTATTCTCTTGCAGAAGTCATGAAAAGATGATGCAAGCGAAAAGTGCTCGTGGATGACACTAAAGTAGGTTAACAGAACAGAAGGCAGAAACGGCAGGAACGGTAGGAAAGGTGCCAAGAAAAATTGAGATTGCTGGGCCAAAATAACTATGATTTATTTTAAAAACGGCGTCGCAGACGTTAATGCTAAATAGGCAACCATGCAGAGTTTAGCAGCAACACTTGAAAAAGTTCAAACTATTAGTTTGAACGTTTATGAAATTAATGGCATTAAAAAGATATTAAAACGTATACCATATTCACGTAGCAATCGGTTTTCTATATTTAATAAATCTTTCTTAACATCATAAAACAAAAACTATTGACAAGTCGCTTTATAATGGCAGCCTTCCCGAGAGTAACAACAATTATATCACCAATTATGAAAAAAAAAATTTTATTTGCTAAATTATATTTATTTTATTTTCTCGATATAGAGACACCAATATAGGACTGTAGGCGAGTTGCGAGCAGTTCGAATTCGGCGCGACTGCCCTTCCAAAACGGAAGAGGCGTACAGCACGCAATTCTCAGTAAGCGCCAGACTCAACATCATCGTCCCGCAGCGCACCTTCGAAGCTCGAGAGCGGTCTCTCATGCAACGCAATCCCTCGTGTTAACATGGCGAAAAAGAAAGTAGACGAAAAGAGTGATACAAGTGATAGTACTCGTAACGACGGTGATGGATCTTCAAACGAGGACGAACCAAGTTTTGGCGATCCAGATGGTTATATCGACAAAGTGAGCGATGAAGGTGAGTTTCCTCAAAGAGTGCTGACTCCCCGATCGTCTAACCGCACATTTCGACTAAATTACTCATTCTGACACACCTGCCGACCACCAACGTGTAGGGCTCGACTTCTTGTTTCCAACTGCACTCTTAGTATCCTTAACCATTAGTGTATTGGTTGGTGTTTATGCTCTGTATTGTTTGCAGAACTTCTTGGTGAGCTTATACGTCAGAAGCCCCAAGAAACGGACGGCGTGGAAAGTGTCATTGTTGTTGATGGCGTCCCTGTTGTTGGGCCTGATCGTCTCGATAAACTTAAATCAGTCGTCAACAAGCTATTTACCAAGTTTGGACATATTGTGAATGAATTCTATCCAGCCAATGAGAATGGTTTTACCAAAGGTTACATCTTTTTGGAGTATACGTCACCTGTTCAAGCTGCTGAAGCTGTGAAGCATACCAACAGCCACAAGTTAGACAAGACTCATACTTTTTTGGTCAATTTGTTTACTGATTTTTCCAAATATGAGAAGATTTCTGATAAGTGGGAACCTCCAGAGAGTCAACCTTATGAAGGACAAGGTGATTTGCATTATTATCTTCTGGAGCCAGATGCATATGATCAATATTGTGTTGTTAATGGACCTGGGCATTCTGTGCAAATTTGGCAGAATACTCAACCTGATCCAACTTGCATCCAAGATAGGCAGGTAAAGTCTACACTCCATTGGAATAGTTAGAAAGAAATTGGTGGTGTTGATAACATAGAAGTCTAGATATAAAATGCAGCAAATGAAGTTCATGGTCATCAAAACTTACTATTTGTGAAGAATTTCAAACTTTACGGAAATTTAAAGTAATGCAACCAAATATGTAGTGCATGTTTTATGGGATCGGTCATGTTTTTTATCCTAATTGCGATTGATGATTTAGAAATGCTTATTTATTTCATTGTTGTGCAGTATTCAAATTGATCTCATATTTCAGGCTTGGACCTGGAGTTACGTGAAGTGGTCCCCTCTTGGCACTTACCTGGCAACATTCCATAAGCTTGGAATTGCGTTGTGGGCTGGTCCAAATTTTGCTCAGTATAAAAGATTCTCTCACAATCTTGTCCAGTTCATTGACTTCTCTCCATGCGAAAAGTATTTGGTGACATACTCTCCGCAAGTAGACAGCGACAATCCAGATCAGAAACGTATTATTATCTGGGATATCAGGTGGGAATTTATTTATGTGGAAGAAACTTCCACGTGATGAATGGAGCAACTGATGAATAAATTTGCTCTAGGACTGGATTGGAGAAACGTTCGTTTGATCCCGAGGGCCCCTCTGCATGGCCAATATTCCGCTGGTCCCACGATGACAAGTACTTTGCCCGCATTGGAGCTGATGTTCTTTCTGTCTACGAGACGTCATCATTCTTCCTCCTCGATAAGAAATCGATTAAAATCCCTGGCATCCGTGACTTTAGCTGGTCTCCTACGGATAACGTGATTGCTTACTGGGTGGCTGAGGACAAGGATGTTCCTGCTCGTGTCATTTTGTTGGAAATTCCGAATCGCACTGAAATACGAAGCAAAAATTTATTCAGTGTGGCTGACTGCAAAATCCACTGGCAAAAGAGCGGAGATTATCTCTGTGTTAAGGTCGACCGGTATGCGAAGGTGCGTAAGGAGAAGACTGAGTTCAAGTACTCTGGCATGTACTACAACTTCGAAATCTTCCATATGCGCGAGAAGCAAATTCCCGTTGATAGCGTGGAGTGCAAGGAACCTATTCAAGCCTTCGCCTGGGAACCAGTGGGCTGCAAATTTGCTTACATCCATGGTGAAAGCCCAAACATATGCGTCAGCTTTTGGGGCATTCGTGTTGGTTTGGCTCCAGTGCAATTAAAGAAATTTGAGAAGCGCGCTTGTAATCATTTATTTTGGAATCCGAATGGACAGTACGTAGTACTTGCGGGAGTTGGTAGCAGTGGTGGTGGTTCCTTGGAATTTGTCGACACCAAGGAGTTCTTGGTGATGAACACCACCGATCATTATCAGATGTCTGATGTGGAATGGGACCCGACTGGCAGGTATGTTGTAACTGGGGTATCCGTGTGGAAGACTAAGGTCGACACCGGATACTGGATTTGGTCCTTCCAGGGAAAGATTTTGAAGCGTATTAATCAAGAGAAATTTGCGCAACTATTATGGCGTCCGCGTCCCAGGACACTGCTCAGCGAAACTCAGCAGAAGGACATCAAAAAGGCGCTGAAAAAGTATTATCCGCAATTTGAAAGCAAGGATCGCATGAGGCAGAGCAGGGCTAGTAAGGAGCTGATTGAAAAGCGAGCTACTTTGATGGAGAAGTTTACCCAATATAGGGAAAGGAGAATTAGGGAATATGCAGAGCAAAAGCCAAGACGTATGGCACTTAGAAACAGTACGTATTGACTTACATTACTTTTACGATCATTATTTATAACACCCTGATTTTTTTTGCTCAGTAGATGTACAGTATCTAAATGAGTTATACGCTCAGGGAAAATCAATTGTGTTGTGATGACTTTGAATTTGATCATGTTTATTGGCCAAATCTTCGAATTTATTATACGACATTCAAACTTATTTCATCATCAACATCGATTTGAATTATTTTTGCTATAATTAAGTCTTTCTTCTTGTGTTGCAGATATTGATACTGACGAATTGGATGCGGATACTGATAATGTTGAAGAAGAGGTTGTTGAATTCTTTATTAAAGAGGAAACTACAATGCTCGACTAGCTAGTCTACGTTGGATGTTGACGTCATTCTGAATGATTGCTTCGAATTTAATAGTAGGCACGTAGCGACAAATCGCCAGCTCAGACACAGATTTATTGATATCTGTACCCAATTTATCATCCTTTTTAGTTGCGATATCAGTTTTGCTTTGCTTTAATTCACGTGAAATTATGATTTTTCCTTCCATTATTTTTTTATTTCATTTGTGTTTGACAGGAACAGTGTATTGCGATTCATTTTTGAAACTTGTAAATCATGAAATCCTGAAGAATATGAGTTTCTCTGTAATAAATATCCACCTGGAAATAATTGTGGTTTCCTTCTATCGAACTGTCTTTCATCCCAATATTCGCTCAAGCCATTATGTCCAATATGACACACCTGCGAACTTAAGTCCAGCTCAATCTATTGTAGTTGATGTAGCGTAATGAAGTGGAGGACGAGTACGGTGTTGGCCTATCTGCGCTGGCAGCTATGCCAAGGTAGACGACACTACGTCAACTCAATGGTACAGCTTGCCAGAGGGCCAAATACCGAGGATGACCAATAACCTGATTTATATCTTTAGTATACAGCTACTGTATTATATTATACTTGGTTTTAATTTATGCACGGTGCGATTTAGCATGACCATAGACATTTACAAGATAACAATCACGCGACCTTCACGGATTTCTCAAATGCGCGCATCACCTGAGACGGCCGCGACTCCAACGTGAATGCTGCGTACTAAACTGAAGAAGGCAACTTGCCGAAAACTTTTTATAAGCTCAAATATTCAGTAAGGATCAAAGTAAACGCAGCTGAGCACAATGAATATCAGACACTTCGTAACCAAGATCAATGAACCACTTACATAGCAGATAATTACGTCAAACAGGTTTTAGTCAGTTATTATTGTTAAAGTACGGTCCAGCTACCGACCGGCCAGTGGGATGAGAACGAGTACGGTATTTTTTTTCATTTCTATGTTACTAATCATTTATTTCCTCTTACTCTACATTCAGTAATCTACGAAAATAGAGTGAATTCTAAATTCTGTTTGTAATTTGGATTAAACCATACTTATCCTACGTGTACAATGTACAAACAATTTCTCTTCCTTATTTTTCCGAAATTTTCCTCGAACATTGCTAGACCTTGCATTAAGGAGAAAACTAAACTCTTTCTTCATCTTTTATACATTTTTTTACAACTGCTATCATAACATATATTCCCTTTGACTTTCTAGTGGGGCTACAATTGTGGACTTTTCTTCGATACTTTGCAACGGGGGTTTCCTTCTTCTGAATGTATCGCGGTTGACGAAGCTTACCATGAAGCATAACTATCACTCTAACGCTGCAATCATCGCGGTTGGGATACGCTGTGTGAGTTCATTGTTGGACATCAAACTGCTGAGAAATTCAGAGGTATTCTCTCAATAGTATTGTTATATTTTGCTATTTTTAGTCCTTGCATTCTTTACCTACCCTTCACTTGGCAAGTTGCCATACACGACGGTAAGTTAGCTTAATTTAGCTCACACCCCCTGGCCCCACTCAAAACCTATTTGAACTACTCCCTCCTTCGAACGGAATGGCGAATTATGCACTTTACCTCACTAAGCAGAATACCTACCCGAAGTTTGAAGGGTCGACGGTGTTGTTGGAAGACATACTGCCATTTGCATTTATAAGTGCTTGCTCCTGTGTATTGTAAAGAAGGAATAAAATGCTCGCAAACTAACCTGCGGTAAAATTAAAAAAACTTATCCTCACCCTAACTGACAAGGATTTGCTGAGAATTATAGGCGAGCTTTAACTTTTACTCAGTTGCCGAAATGTTTTCCTCAGAGCATGAGAGTACATTCTAATTGCATTCAATGTCCCAACCGGTATGAAATCTAAACGATAAACCCGTATTGTCCAGTTGGGCGTATAAAATTATATTTATTTAGTTTTAGGTGTAGTAGTTAAAAATGTATCGTTAGGTCATA